>NIVC01000089.1:667500-1010000 GCA_002269645.1 Macrostomum lignano | reverse complement strand
CCCACCTGTTTCTGACAGGACCCAACTGTTTCTGACAGACCCCAGCTGTTTCTGACAGGCTCCAGCTCTTTCTGACAGACCCCCAGGTGTTTCTGACAGACCCCCAGCTCTTTCTGACAGGCCCCACCTATATCTGACAGGCCCCACCTGTATCTGACAGGCCCCACCTGTATCTGACAGGCCCCACCTGTTTCTGACAGACCTCCAGGTGTTTCTGACAGACCCCCAACTGTTTCTGACAGACCCCCAGCTCTTTCTGACAGGCCCCACCTGTTTCTGACAGGCTCCACCTGTTTCTGACAGGCCCGACCTGTATCTGACAGGACCCACCTGTTTCTGACAGGACCCAACTGTTTCTGACAGACCCCCAGGTGTTTCTGACAGACCCCCAGCTCTTTCTGACAGGCCCCACCTATATCTGACAGGACCCACCTGTTTCTGACAGGCCCCACCTGTTTCTGACAGGCTCCACCTGTTTCTGACAGGCCCCACCTGTATCTGACAGGCCCCACCTGTTTCTGACAGACCCCACCTGTTTCTGACAGGACCCACCTGTATCTGACAGGCCCCACCTGTTTCTGACAGACCCCACCTGTTTCTAACAGGCTTCAGCTCTTTCTGACAGGCTCCACCTGTTTCTGACAGGCTCCATCTGTTTCTGACAGGCCCCACCTGTTTCTGACAGGCCCCACCTGTTTCTGACAGGCCCCCACCTGTTTCTGACAGGCCCCCAGCTGTTTCTGACAGGCCCCACCTGTTTCTGACAGGCTCCACCTGTTTCTGACAGACCCCACCTGTTTCTGACAGGACCCACCTGTTTCTGACAGACCCCACCTGTTTCTAACAGGCTCCAGCTCTTTTTGACAGGCCCCCAGCTGTTTCTGACAGGCCCCTAGCTGTTTCTGACAGGCCCCCAGCTGTTTCTGACAGACCCCCAGCTCTTTCTGACAGGTTCCAGCTGTTTCTGACAGGCCCCACCTGTTTCTGACAGGCCGCCAGCTGTTTCTGACAGGCCCCACCTGTTTCTGACAGGCTCCACCTGTTTCTGACAGACCCCACCTGTTTCTGACAGGACCCACCTGTTTCTGACAGACCCCACCTGTTTCTAACAGGCTCCAGCTCTTTCTGACAGGCTCCATCTGTTTCTGACAGGCTCCATCTGTTTCTGACAGGCCCCACCTGTTTCTGACAGGCTCCACCTGTTTCTGACAGACCCCACCTGTTTCTGACAGGCCCCCAGCTGTTTCTGACAGGCCCACCTGTATCTGACAGGCCCCACCTGTATCTTACCACTCCACCTGTCATCCCCAGTTCTCACCTCATCCTCCCCGAACTCTTGCCAGTGCGTTCAGGCCGGCTGCGGTCCGCAGTGCAGTCGCACCGTCGGCACGGACGTCGAGCACGACCTGTTCGTTGTGGACAGCCTGGAGCAACAGTGGTTCACCCGACCCATGACCAGCCCAACTCAGCAGGAGTACGCGCCCAGATTCAGCCAGCCAGTTGCTACGGACAACCAGCAGCATCAGAATCAGTACTTTTATTACCACCAGCTCCAGCAGCGCCAGCAGTCCCCTGCTCTGCTTTATCGCCCGCTTCAACAGCAGCAGCAACAGCAGCAGCAGATGGCGGCCAGTTGGACTTGGCAACGCGGCGCCCCCTACGCATCGGCAGCCGCGGCAGCCGCTGACTATTGCCTCGGCGATGTCGACAACTTCGTCCTGGGGGAAGCCGCCGCCAGCCTGGGCGAGGAGGCCTGGCCGATGCAGCGGATCCGACGCTCCGTCGGTGGCGGCAGCGGGGCGTGTCGGACCACCGACATTGATACGGACGAAGGTGTCGTGGTCGTCGCGAACAGCGGCAGCGGCACCGGGACGGCGGCGTCAGAGGCTTCAGCGGCTGCTCGGCTCTCCGCCTGTCGGTGCCGCGGGGCAGCGACGTCAAATTCAATTGTCGTCGTTGACAACGTCGGCATGGCGACACCGGCGACGCCTCAAGACGAAAATAACGAAAACGGCAGCGCAGCATTTTTTTGATCAATTTACTCTAGGATTGATTGTTTGATTGTTTGTTTGATTGATTGATTGATTGATTGATTGATTGATTGATTGATTGATTGATTGATTGATTGAATAATTGATTGATTGCTTGGTTAATTGATTGATTAGTTTATTAATTAATTGATTGATTGATTGGATGATTGATTGATTGATTGATTGATTGATTGATTGATTGATTGATTGATTGTTTGATTGATTGATTGATTGATTGATTGATTGAATAATTGATTGATTGCTTGGTTAATTGATTGATTAGTTTATTAGTTAATTGATTGATTGATTGGATGATTGATTGATTGATTGATTGCTTGGATGATTGATTGATTGATTGATTGACGAATTGGTTGATTGATTGATTGATTGATTGATTGACGAATTGGTTGATTGATTGATTGATTGATTGATTGATTGATTGATTGATTGCTTGGATGATTGATTGATTGATTGATTGATTGACGAATTGGTTGATTGATTGATTGATTGATTGGATGATTGATTGATTGAATAACTGTTTAGCTATGTCCGCAGCTGAGAAGACACCTCACATTTGTATTTCTGAAATAAATTAGATTCCCCTGCCAATCAATGATTACATAGCAATGAAATTTTAATGCTTAATTTTCTATCAATAGCATGAATTTTACTTTGCCCCAATTAGACCCTCCCTACCTTAGCTAATACTCCTTATTCATTCTTGCTTGTGATGTTGTACCATTGCTTTCGCAAAAATATCCAACGATCTGATGCAGAAATGGTTAAATCCATCATCCATTTCGCTACCTCTGTGATATTTTAATCATCAAACCCGATAAATCTACTGTTAGTAGGCCGAATTAGAAAATACATTTCCTTGGATCAGATGAGCTCCATGAACACACGGTCAGCAACTGCATTCGTTTGAAAAATTACATTGTTGTGTCATTGGCGAACATAAACGTTTAATATTTCTTTGAATTTCCTTTGTCACTTTTACAGGAAAGTTTTACATTCTCCAAGTGACACATTATCCAAATGACACATTCTCCAACTGACACATCATCCAACTGATACATCATTCAACTGACACATTATTTAACTGACACATGCGGTAGTTTGAATATCTAACTGACACAACATCCGACTGACACATCATCCAACTGACACATTATCCAACTGACACATTATTTAACTGACACATTCTCCAACTGAGATTAAAGTACAGCATCCCCAGATCAAACTGCCGCATCCCCAGATCAAACTGCCGCATCCTCAAATCAAACTTCCGCATCCTCAAATCAAACTGCCGCATCCTCAGATCAAACTGCCGTATCCCCAGATCAAATTGCCGCATCCCCAGATCAAACTGCCGCATCCTCAAATCAAACTGCCGCATCCTCAAATCAAACTGCCGCATCCTCAGATCAAATTGCCGCATCCTCAAATCAAACTGCCGCATCCTCAAATCAAACTGCCGCATCCCCAGATCAAACTGCCGCATCCCCAGATCAAACTGCCGCATCCCCAGATCAAACTGCCGCATCCTCAAATCAAACTTCCGCATCCTCAAATCAAACTGCCGCATCCTCAGATCAAACTGCCGTATCCCCAGATCAAACTGCCGCATCCCCAGATCAAACTGCCGCATCCTCAAATCAAACTGCCGCATCCTCAAATCAAACTGCCGCATCCTCAGATCAAATTGCCGCATCCTCAAATCAAACTGCCGCATCCTCAAATCAAACTGCCGCATCCTCAGATCAAACTGCCGTATCCCCAGATCAAACTGCCGCATCCCCAGATCAAACTGCCGCATCCTCAAATCAAACTGCCGCATCCACAGATCAAACTGCCGTATCCTCAGATCAAACTGCCGCATCCTCAGATCAAACTGCCGTATCCCCAGATCAAACTGCCGCATCCCCAGATCAAACTGCCGCATCCTCAAATCAAACTGCCGCATCCTCAAATCAAACTGCCGCATCCTCAGATCAAATTGCCGCATCCTCAAATCAAACTGCCGCATCCTTAAATCAAACTGCCGCATCCACAGATCAAACTGCCGTATCCTCAGATCAAACTGCCGCATCGGCAGATCAAACGGCTATATCTAATACATTCCAGTTCAGTAGTTCCAGTCAAGCCCCATACAACGAGCCTCGTACACGTTGTTTAATGTTCGTTTTATAACGAATTCTTTCACAGACTCCAAAAGTGCAAAGTTTTTGGACACTTTCTGGCTATACGAGCGTAAAAATCCTGTTTTCGATCCATAATTTATTGCCTCCAGTGTCGCACAGATGGGTCAGACAAAAGCTACATCAAGATTTCTAGATAGCTACTAGATAGCTGTATATTTATGCTAAACTTCGGAATTCTCTAGTGGCATCAGAATTCAATGTAGTGTTCCATATTAGTTTCGGGAATTTTACTAAATGCTGGGATTTAGCTTTCACATATTCATAGGACAGTTTGACCTTGCGCTGGCTGACCTATCCAAGAGCGACCGTTAAGTTCTCGGCTCTCGTTAGGTTCCTTAAACAGGTTCCTTAACGAGCTGACTTGTCATGAGCCGCGATCGGCTGGGAATCTGGGAGTTAGGATCAGGTTAGGGATAAATTGTAACTCGAAGCAAGGCTTGGGAGAACTTCTTAGCTGCTTCTCCATCTCTGCCTACTCTCTCTTATCTACTTTTCAATCTCTGCCTACTCTCTCTCATCTACTTCTCTATCTCTGCCTACTCTCTCTTATCTACTTCTCTATCTCTGCCTACCCTCTCTTATCTACTTTTCCATCTCTGCCTACTCTCTCTTATCTACTTTTCCATCTCTGCCTACTCTCTCTTATCTACTTTTCCATCTCTGCCTACTCTCTCTTATCTACTTTTCCATCCCTATCTAACCTATCTTATCTATATCTCCCTCTCCTCCTGTCCTCTCTCCTCCCATCACCATTATATTCCTCCCCCTGACAACATCCTTAAACGCTATCTCACAAAAATTCGGACTTTTAGCCCAAATAGGGAGATCAGAAGACCCGGGAGGCTGGACGCGGAAGCTGAGGGGTGGGGGGCGCCCGATTTGCTGAGCAAATTGCTGAGCAGTCCGGAGGCCCCGCAGCCGGCCAGAGGCAAAAAACTCATTTAGAGAAAAACCGTCCCGCATCAGCCAAATTCGAGCTTTCCCCTCATGCAGATTTTTGCCTTCTCTTCCACTCTCCATTTCAGACTCCGCCCTCTTCATCTTATGGGCGGCCTCTCATTTGGTGTGCTCAATTCTAATAGGCGAGACAAACAGCTCAGCGTGCAGTTCGCCCAGTTCCCATTCAGCTGGCCGAGTTGAAGTGGCCGCCGCGCTCTGAATTCCCCAAATTGGCTTCGAAGTCCCCATGGTTTGGCTCACAGATTTTGCAAGCCAATCTGGACCAATTTCTGTGCAAATTGTTAGCTCACTTCGGGTTGCGAATTCGATTTGGGGAGGTAGGAATCCAAATCAAGAATGAGATTAGTTGCTTGACCGCGTCTCCAGACATCGGGACTTGTTCCAGACAGTCGAGAGCAGGTCGCATGCCTCACTGGTTCATGTACATGAACATTACATACTTTTATCAGAGGCAGGCACATAAGCACAAGGATACGTACGCAGGTCATACGCACAGGCACACACTCACACAGGAGTGTACAGCGGCCCTCACTTT
The DNA here is from genome assembly GCA_002269645.1 of Macrostomum lignano. Classification (NCBI taxonomy): domain Eukaryota; kingdom Metazoa; phylum Platyhelminthes; family Macrostomidae; genus Macrostomum; species Macrostomum lignano. Next base: position 1,004,271 of record NIVC01000089.1, on the reverse strand, counting down.
ATTTATCGTTAGGCATGTACACTTCACTGCGCCTTGGGGGTTGGCCCTCAAGGGCGTTAATTGCACGAGCAGAGCCAAGCCAAGATCCCGACGCCGTCTGGGCCAGCCTCGCCGACCTCGCGGCCCGGGGAACCTAGGTCCACCTGCAGTGGTTGCCTGGCCACGCGGGAATCCCCGGCAACGAGGCCGTGGACGAGATCGCCAAGCGAGGCTCCACGCTGGCGCAAGGCACCGCGCCCGTCCCGTTGGCTGCCGCGCAGGCTGCCGTCCGCCGCCACTGCCTCGCCCGCTGGCACCAGATTTACAACGCGGTGGCCACCGAGGCGGCAAGCACGAGCTCGCTGGCCTGGCACCTTGCCTGCACGGCGGGCCGCCTGCCACCTCCGCCGACGAGCGACCTCACGCGGCGGCAGGAGCGGTTGATCTGCCAGCTGCGCGCCGACCGCTGCCCGGCACTGCGGGGCTTCCAGGCCGCCATCGGCGTTGACGTGGCCCCCATCTGCCGCTTCTGTGGCGATGGAGAGGAGACGGCGGCCCATCTGCTGATCTCCTGCCCCGCCCTGACTCCACACCGCTGCCGCCTCTGGGGGCCAAGCCCGGAGCCCGCGGCAGTCTTCGAGAACTGCGTCGCGGTGCTGAACTTCCTCGGGAAGGCGGGCGCCGTCTGACGCCCGGTGCCATGGGCCCTGGCCCGAGCGCGCCCGAAGAAGAAGAAGAAGAAGATTCCAATTGAGCCCCAAATTAATGCGACTGCACTTGGAATCGAGCCTGGGCCGCCTGGCTGGACCATTCACTGGGCTACGGCCACCCTTACATACACATTGCACACGCTCACACAGGGTCTACACAGGCCCTGACTTTCTAATCGCAGGCATGTACACTCTCGGCTGTGAATCGCACAAGTTCTTAGAACATTGGTCTCCATCCGTACCCGCGAACTTCTGAAGCAGACCAATCACAATTTTCAAATTCCCCGAAATTCGGGTAGATGCGTGCGCGTCGATGCATCTATTATTCAGAGCACGCATGGCTATCCATTCCCCATTCCATAATTATGTCGAAGTTTTTACGACCAGACTCTCTGCTGGCTCCGGGCCAACACTGCAATAGTTTTACAACCCCGCAAGCTTTTATGACACTGATAAAGCAGAGCAATTAAAGTTGGCTAATGCGAAAAGTTCAGACAAGCTGATCTCGGTGTATTTTACAAGCTTCATTGGTGCTCATTTGATTGATTCAGTGAGTGAGTGTGCCTGATGCTTGTGCACAAATGCTCAAGCCAAGAATTCCTCATCATCGTAGGCGTAGCCGCCGCCCAGAGACCGCCTCGCCATGGCAAACTCCCGCTCGTCGTCCCTGTAGCCGCCGACTATGTCGCCGTTGCCTCCGCCGTCCCCGTCGCCTTCCCCAGGCGGGCAGCAGCGGCTGCACAGGACGCGGCAGAAGAACACCTTCAGGCGGAGCAGGATGCACACGGCCGAGCACACCACGACCAGGCTGAAGCACTCGGCGCCCAGGAAGGCCCGCCGGAGGGCGTCGCACTGGGGCACGAAGCTGTACAGCGGCCGGACCCGCGGCTGCAGCTCGCTGGCGCTGAAGAAGAACAGCGTCAGCAACGAGGCGGCGATGGCAGCCCCGGCCGCCAGCAGGGTGGCCAGGCTGAACAGCAGGCTGCAGGTCAGCAGGCAGCCGCCTCGGTGGGAGCGCAGCGCCGCCGGGAAGATGGCCACGGCCAGGAGAAACAGGCAGGCCACGGTGCTGGCGTGGAACAGCGCCCGCACCAGCGGCTTCGCCAGCCGGCGGATCCTTCGTTGGGCTGCCGGCGAATCCGCCGAGGCGGCCGCCGAGTTGGCGAGAGTGCCGGCCACCAGCAGGCCGTCGACGAGGCTGGCCTTGAACTGGTCGAGGTTCTCCGGCTGCTGCCGCTGCTGCTGGCGCTTCTGCCACCTCTGCTTCAGAGAGATTGCGGTGATGGCGAAGCCGCCGCCCCCAGGCGCCGGGGTGGTCCAGCCGAAATCGTTTGGCCCGGCCGCCGCCGCCGCCTCAGCGTCCGGGTCGCATTTCGTCCAGCGGATGTCGGAATCGGCTCCGTACAGGTACTTCAGGTAGCTGCCGTCGGTGTACCAGCTGTACAGGATGATGCGGGAGGCGTCGACCATGAGGACGAGCACTGCCAGGAACAGCAGGGCGCTGGCCAGGCGGCCGGAGCTCTGGCTGGCCGCCTCCATGGAGATCGCTGGCGACTTCGCACCCGGAGCCTCCGGCTGCAGCTGCGGCAGCCGTTGGTGGCGGTGAGGCGGCTGCAGCTGTTGCTGCTGATGATGCCTGGAGCCGGAGCCCCCGTAGTGCTGGTGCTGGTGCTGGTTCTGGTGATGCTGCAACGAGCCCGACTGCTGACGACTGGCTGCCTGGAGCATCATCTTTGAGGAGTTCGAGTGGGATTCGGTGAAAAAGCGGCGGACAAGTTCTCCTTAGACAGGCTTCTTGATCTTCAGACCTGCGCGGCTACTGCAGAGTGCGCACTGAATCGAATCTTGGCGTGTCCGGTCCCTCCCTGTCGCTGGGATGCCTGGTGGCGGGGTTGGTGGCGGAGGGTGTTGCTGCGATCGCTAAATAAGAGAGCTGGGAGTTGGGGGGACGAAGTGAAGGCGGTTTCGATGCGCTGATTTCCACTCTCCCTGCCGGGGCTGGGGCTGGCAGCTCCCCGTGGGCTCTCCTCCTCCACTCTGGCCTCCAGTCGTTTCTTCTGCTCCGCTCTTGCCCGGCTCTCGCCAATGCAGCAGAGGGCAGGGGGGGGGCAATGGACTGGCTGGGCGGGCGTGTGGGGGATATTAAAAAGAAGAGTAGGAAAAGAGGTAGAAAGAGAGCGGGAGGCGAGAAGAAGGAGAAGGGGAAGTGTCTCCGCCCAGGCCGCGTGGAAGAGTGAAGAGTGCAGTGAATGCAGACATTTTTCGGGGCTTCCCCTTTTTTTAGGGAGGATGCGGCTGGACTCGCCTTGCGTGCGCTCGCCATCAACTCCCCCCAGCCTCCGCCTGCCATCCACCCGGCTGCTGGGCAGGGCCGGATCCGCCCTCCGCCGACCTGCCAACCCCCCCCCCTCCAGCGGCCGTCAGGCACCTGTCTGTCTGCCCTGTCTGTCTGCCCCTGTCTGTCTGCCCCTGTCTGTCTGCCCCTGTCTGTCTGCCCTGTCTGTCTGCCCCTGTCTGTCTGCCCTGTCTGTCTGCCCCTGTCTGTCTGCCCCTGTCTGTCTGCCCCTGTCTGTCTGCCCCTGTCTGTCTGCCCTGTCTGTCTGCCCCTGTCTGTCTGCCCTGTCTGTCTGCCCCTGTCTGTCTGCCCCTGTCTGTCTGCCCCTGTCTGTCTGCCCCTGTCTGTCTGCCCCTGTCTGTCTGCCCCTGTCTGTCTGCCCCTGTCTGTTTGCCCCTGTCTGTCTGCCCTGTCTGTCTGCCCTGTGCTGGCGCCCCTGGTGCTGGCGCCCCTGGTGCTGGCACCCCTGGTGCTGGCGCCCCTGGTGCTGACGCCCCTGGTGCTGGCGCCCCTGGTGCTGGCGCCCCTGGTGCTGGCGCCCCTGGTGCTGGCGCCCCTGGTGCTGGCGCCCCTGGTGCTGGCGCCCCTGGTGCTGGCGCCCCTGGTGCTGGCGCCCCTGGTGCTGGCGCCCCTGGTGCTGGCGCCCCTGGTGCTGGCGCCCCTGGTGCTGGCGCCCCTGGTGCTGGCGCCCCTGGTGCTGGCGCCCCTGGTGCTGGCGCCCCTGGTGCTGGCGCCCCTGGTGCTGGCGCCCCTGGTGCTGGCGCCCCTGGTGCTGGCGCCCCTGGTGCTGGCGCCCCTGGTGCTGGCGCACCTGGGCCAGTACTTACAGCCCTTGCACCTGCAATCATTTTTTCAGCATCAATAAACACATTCGTCGATATGTTGCGTAAAACACAACGCTTTGTTGAGCGCAATAGAGACGCAAAGTACTTCGTGGCTCAGATTTTTCAGAGAAACTGATAGGCTAAGGAATTGGCCAAATCGCATGACGGCATTGTCAGTCTATCTTTATGAGCCACAAAGGGGGGCAGCAAGGTCAAAGCATTGCGTGCCGCTTAATGTCGCTGGTATGAAAATTGCAATTGACAAAATCCAGCCAATCTGCCTCTGTTTGGCCTCAGTTACTGTACGGCCAGTCCAGCTTGCTGCTACAGATATCCTTGGCTGGACACGGAGACAGAACGAGGGGCCTGGGGAGATAGGACTCGCTAAAGGGATCAGGACCCGCGCAGTCTGCTTTTCCAGGCCCAGGCTCCTTGGGGTGGTTGATGAAGGCGCTGTCCCAAATTCTCTTTAGCTTTTCATCCTTCCTTGATGCGCCCAGCCTCCGTCTTGGGGAAGCTGAGGTGCCGAGATTTTGTCATCCGCCATCCCAGGTGCGCTCCGGGAGGAGGAAGAAGGTCAGGTGGAAGCTGGAAATCGAATCGGCCGAAAAAGTGCAGATGTGCTGATGCTGAAGTCATTAGTGGGTGGGACAGACAGACAGACACTAAAACAGACAGACAGGGGCAGAAAGACAGGGGCAGACAGACAGGGGCAGATAGACAGGGGTAGACAGACAGGGGCAGACAGACAGGGGCAGACAGACAGGGGCAGATAGACAGGGGTAGACAGACAGGGGCAGACAGACAGGGGCAGACAGACAGGCAGACAGACAGACAGACAGACAGACAGACAGACAGACAGACAGATACAGAGATAGACAGATAGATAAATAGATAGATAGATAGATAGATAGATAGATTGATTGATAGATAGATAGATAGATAGATAGATAGATAGATAGATAGATAGATAGATAGATAGATAGATAGATAGATAGATAGATAGATAGATAGATAGATAGATAGATAGATAGATAGATAGATAGATAGATAGATAGATAGATAGATAGATAGATAGATAGATAGATAGATAGATAGATAGATAGATAGATAGATAGATAGATAGATAGATAGATAGATAGATAGATAGATAGATAGATAGATAGATAGATAGATCTCAAAAAGAGTACATTGAATGAAATATGTTTTCTGCAGCGTTCTCGTAAAATTCTTTGCTCAATCTGAGAACTGGGAGTTCATCATCAAACGCAAAATCCTTTTGAAACCATCACGATAGATATTAATGCGATTCGTGTCCGTGACTTAATCTGGTTCTTTTTTACTACTTAATGAGAAAAACGCATGAAAAATTGTTTTGCAGGATTTTGTTGCGGAAGACAAAGTTCGTTTTTTACTCAATGATGAAATTAGCATCATTTGTTGCAGCTGATTCTACAAACTAAACATACCACTTTTAGTAGTTGCAGTAGGCCTGCCTTGTGAAATTGTAAGTCTGGATGTCTGTTTGATGTAGAAAAGGAGTTTAGTGGGAGAGATAGGAGACTGGGGGAGAGGACAGTGGGGAAAAAGGAAAGTGGAAGAAAGGAGAAGGGGAAGAGGGAGAGTGGGGAGAGTGGGAGAGTGAGGAGAGTGGGAGAGTGGGAGAGTGAGGAGAGTGAAGAGAGTGGGAGAGTGAGGAGAGTGGGGAGAGTGGGGAGAGTGGGAGAGTGAGGAGAGTGGGAGAGTGAAGAGAGTGAGGAGAGTGGAAGAGAGTGGGAGAGTGAGGAGAGTGGGGAGAGTGGGGAGAGTGGGGAGAGTGGGAGAGTGAGGAGAGTGGGGAGAGTGAGGAGAGTGGGGAGAGTGGGAGAGTGAGGAGAGTGGGAGAGTGGGAGAGTGAGGAGAGTGGGAGAGTGAAGAGAGTGAGGAGAGTGGGGAGAGTGGGGAGAGTGGGGAGAGTGGGGAGAGTGAGGAGAGTTGGGGGAGAGAGAGGGTGAGAGAGAGGGAGAGGGGGAGAGGAGAGTGGGGTAGGAGAAGAGGGAAAAGCAGATGCACTTATGTAGAAGTGTTGGGCAGTCGCGAGTCTCCAGCAGGAAAATCAAGCAAAATCTGCAGTGGAGCACCAAACAAGATGATCAACTTCGCTCATCAGGGAGCTCGTCGAGTGTGAATTCGAGATTACACAACCGGCGATTAATATTGTGCTAGCAGTTAATTCTATTCATATATATTCTGAGAATTACTAAGCGAACAGGTGGTACACAAAATTATTATATAAGCTCCAAAATTTTGAGGCAAGAAGTTTGACTTTATGCAATAAAACAAACAATTTTATGAATTGAAGTGAAGTTCCGAATGACATGAGAAGCGCATTTTAACACGGGAAAAATCATTTCTGCGAATGAAGCAAAGTTGGACAACCGGATCAGATTAAGATCTCTAATCTCCACTGTAATTTCTAATTTCACCCTACTATCTATAATCTCACCCTGTGATTTCTTATCTCTCCATGTAATCTCTAATCTCATTCTGTGATCTTTAATCTCACCCTGTGATCTCTAAATCTCACCTTGTAATCTCTAATCTTACCTTTTAATCTCTAATCTCACCCTGTGATCTCCAAGGAGAGATCACCTTGTGATCTCTAATCTCACTCTGTGGTCTCTAATTTCACTCTGTGATCTCTAATCTCACTCTGTGATCTCTAATCTCGCTCTGTGATCTCTAATCTCACTCTGTGATCTCTAATCTCACTCTGTGATTTCTAATCTCACTCTGTGATCTCTAATCTCACTCTGTGATCTCTAATCTCACTCTGTGATTTCTAATCTCACTCTGTGATCTCTAATCTCACCGTGTAATTTCTAATCTCACCCTGTGATCTCCAATATCATCCTGTGCTCTCTAATCTCACCTTGTATTCCTATCTCACCCTTTAATCTCTAATTTTACCCTGTGATATCTAATCTCCCCCTTCTATCTTAAAATTTCTAATCCTTCCAAGATTTGATCTCCTAATCTCACCCCTAGATCTCAAATCCAGCTCAAAGTCAAGAGGCCGCAGCCGCCGCTTTCGCCGCCCGATGCCGTCTCTCCAACTCGTCCAGCCGCAGCTTCCGTCGCCTTGGATTTTCCAGAAGGCCATCGTCACCCTCTCCGTCTTCGCCTTCAGCATCGTCTACTCGGTTCAGCCGGGTCACGTGGACAGCTCGACTCAGCGACACCGAGCGAGGCGCCGTCGGGGAAGCGGCCGAGGCAGCGAGAGCCGTCATCGCGTCCGCAACGTAGCACCGGCGCTGCTGACGCCGTCCGCCTCCGCCGCGGTCGCCGTCGCGACGCCGACAGCGGAACCGGCCGGGACTGTAGTTGATGCCCAGCGACAGGAGGAACTGCCGCTCAGCCAGCTCCTCCTCATCCTCCTCGTTCCGGATCGCCCCCGCAAGCTCAGCGTTCGCGAGCGTCTCGGATTCAGAATCGTTCGAGGCCTCAGTCGGTGTCTCGCTGCTGCTGCTGCCGTCAGCGTCGTCACCATCGCCGCGGCGGCCGCTGGACACCGAACAGCTGCCGGTGCTGCATGGCGACGCCTTGCAAGCTGGCGGCAGCAGCAGCGGCGGCGTCTTCAGCGTCTTTTTGGACAGCTGCGACGGTGGCGGCACCGAGGTCGGCGGCCCCAAGAGCGAGATGTTCTGCACGCTGGGCAGCCACGATCGTTTGGCAGCGGCTGCGTCGCGCTTCTGCCGGCGCTGCTCTCGGCGCAGCTCGTCCCGCTCCCGCCGCTCCGCTGCAGCCGCGTCATCGCCGACTTCGCAGCTCCCCCGCCGGTGCTGCCTGCGTCTCCGGTGTTGTTGCTTTCGCGATTGCTGCTGCTGCGGCAGCTCCTGCGGAGCAGGCCGTCTCCTGGACCACTGGTCGTAATCCGTGGACTGAATCTGCCTGGCAACTGCTGCGGGAGTCATGACTGCCGCATCAGCCTTGGGAAGGATGCTGGACTCAACTGTAGAGAAGGATGGAGAAGCGGAGTGTTTTATCCCCTAAGCCCGTCCGAGATGGCATTCTTTTCCCTCCAATGCGGTTCCTATTTTCTTTCCTAACAGCTCTTCCCAATTCCCGACCCCACCCCATCACTTTAGCTCTCTGTCTCTAAGTGTGTTGCTTAGAGCTCCGGCTGTGTCGCCTTTGTCGGAGTTCCAATGGGCTTTATCAGGTACGGCTGAGCAGCACCGATGCGCACACTGCTCTCTCTCGTCCTCCTCCCGACGGATCAGTGAGGCAGTCCCAGCTGCTGAATTATTTATGTCTGCTGCCTGGGCGCTGCTGCACAGGGGGATGAGGCGGGTTTGAGACCAAAATAGTTAAACAATCCTTCTGTTTAGGAGCCGGGGAGAGACAATTCACTTTTTCTAACCGTGAGACAGCCGGCTAAAGTTTTAGGGGAAAGTTGGTAAACGCCTGAAAAAACTTGAGCTAAAAGTGTTGTCACTGCAGTAGTTGCGATGACGTCTGCGCGAGAACGAGAGTTGGACATGAAGGTCGCTCTTCAAGAAGTGCAGCAATAAGAGATGATTGACAGATTGACTTTTAAAAGTGCACTTTTCATTTAAAAAAAATTGAACAAACTCTCTTTTACGTACTTCTTTTCATGAGTTCTCTTTTATAAGTGGTGAGACGGGCGGGAAAGAGCTAAGTGTGTGATAAGACGGGTGGTTAAACAGCTAAGTGCGTGATGAGACGGGTGGTGAAACAGCTAAGTGTGTGATGAGAGAGGCGGTGAAACAGCTAAGTGTGTGATGAGACAGGCGGTGAGACAGGCGGTGAGACAGGCGGTGAGACGGTGGTGAGACAGGCGGTGAAACAGCTAAGTGTGTGATAAGACAGGCGGTGAGACAGCCAAGTGAGACAGGCGGTGAGACAGGCCGTGAGACAGGCGGTGAAACAGCTAAGTGTGTGATAAGACAGGCGGTGAGACAGCCAAGTGAGACAGGCGGTGAGACAGACAAGTGAGACAGGCGGTGAGACAGGCGGTGAGACAGACAAGTGAGACAGGCGGTGAGATAGTGTTCAGTAGCACAGAGAAAAGATACTAACAAACAAGGTTAAAAGAAAGTACATTTTGAACTCTTTTTCATGGGTCATGAGATGTATGCGGTCTCAAGAAGAGCTGTAAACACACAAACTCGTCGCCACGAGTGCACCCTGGTGATGAGAGTTTCTTTTGAGATTCGATCGATGCAGCTTATGAGCCTGTACGCTCGTACAGGAGCAGTTGGTGCCGCCCATCTCTATCTCTGCATTTCGTCTTTTCTCCCGACTCGCAGGACTCAGAGTACTCAGCAGGGGACGGGGCTGAGTCCGGTCCCGCATCCCAAGCTGGGATCAGAGAAGCCTGAAGCACGGGAGAGGGTTGGGAAGACAAGAGAGGAAGGGAAAGAAGAAGCAGATGGGTCCACAGCCGGCGCTAGAGACCTTCGACGCTTGGAACAAAACTCCCTTCTTGAGGATTCCCAGCTGAAACGGAAAAAATCGGATTGCGGCAAATTCTATACATATTCACAGGACGACAAAGCAAAAGTCTACTAAAAGGGTGAGTGGGACAATGGCATCTGCTGCTTTCAAACAACAGTTTATTTGGCTACAGAGGCGCAGAAACAGACAGACAGACACTAAAGACGGGCAGAAAACACTGGCTTTAACGAAGACAATGTTGGGATAAGACTTTGCAAAAGATTACTAAGACAGACGGGAGACACTACTCAGACAGATGGGAGACACCTACTAAGACAGACGGGAGACACTACTAAGACAGACTGGATACACTACTAAGACAGACGGGAGACACTACTAAGACAGACGGGAGACACTACTAAGACAGACGGGATACACTACTAAGACAGACGGGAGACACTACTAAGACAGACGGGAGACACTACTAAGACAGACGGGATACACTACTAAGACAGACGGGAGACACTACTAAGACAGACGGGAGACACTACTAAGACAGACGGGAGACACTACTAAGACAGATGGGAGATACTACTAAGACAGACGGGAGACACTACTAAGACAGACGGGAGATACTACTAAGACAGACGGGAGACACTACTAAGACAGACGGGAGACACTACTAAGACAGACGGGAGATATCACTAAGACAGATGGGAGACACTACTAAGACAGACGGGAGATACCACTAAGACAGACGGGAGACACTACTAAGACAGATGGGAGATACTACTCAGACAGATGGGAGACACTACTAAGAAAGACGGGATACACTACTAAGACAGACGGGAGACACTACTAAGACAGACGGGAGACACTACTAAGACAGACGGGGATATCACTAAGACAGACGGGAGACACTACTAAGACAGACGGGAGACACTACTAAGACAGATGGGAGATACTACTCAGACAGATGGGAGACACTACTAAGACAGACGGGATACACTACTAAGACAGACGGGAGACACTACTAAGACAGACGGGAGATACTACTAAGACAGACGGGAGACACTACTAAGACAGATGGGAGATACTACTAAGACAGACGGGAGATACTACTAAGACAGACGGGAGACACCTACTAAGACAGACGGGAGACACTACTAAGACAGACAGGAGACACTACTAAGACAGATAGGAGACACCAACAATGCTAGAAAGTCTAGAGAACAGAAGTACACGCTGCTCTTTTATACGCTCTTATTTTCCAAACGACTCGCCTCCAGGAAATCTGCAAGCAATGTCCTCCATCGCCCAGCAGAAGAAGATTGTTGAGCAGCTCCGCTCCGAGGCCAGCATGGTTTGCAAACCGGTGTCCGAGTGCGTCAAGGACATGATCGGCTTCATGAACAGCAACAAGGACAGGGACTTCCTGGTGTCCGGTTTCGCATCCAAGAAAGACAATCCGTTCCAGGAGAAGGGAGGCTGTCTGCTTCTTTGATCCGGACACAGCCGGTTGCTAACCGGATGCTGACAATTTAACTGCAACCAATAATACCATGACATGACTTGCTTCATAGTTTTTGATTCTCGGCTTGTAGTCAATTTTAGTCATAAAACATTGAAAAAAGTTTCCGTCTAATATAGGTGCCGTACTAGAGGTGCGTGCGGCTTTTATTGTTGTTTAATTCTGTTTTGCTACTCACGTAAATTGAAAAAAGATTATGGTAATGAAAAGTGGATCAACTACACTGTGTGACCGCATAATTATGACTTATTGTACATGATGTATGGCTGCATTGTTAATACTGCGCTGCGAGTGGGACAGGTGGTAAGACAGGCGGTCAGACGGCCAAGTGAGACAGCCAAGTAAGACAGGCGGTGAGACAGGCGGTGAGACAGGCGGTGAGATAGCCAAGTGAGACAGGTGGCGAGACAGGCGGTGAGACAGCTAAGTGAGACAGGCAGTGAGACAGGTGGTGAGACAGGCGGTGAGACAGCCAAGTGAGACAGGCAGTGAGACAGGCGGTGAGACAGGCGGTGAGATAGCCAAGCGAGACAGACGGTGAGACATTCGCAATTCTTCTAAATAGCTTTGTTCTGACGTTTGAAAACACAATATAATCAAGAAGCGCAAGTTTTGCTACTGTTAGTAGTGCAGCAAGTGCAGCTGTTCCTCAGAATGTAAACAAAATGAAGGTGAATTTTAAAGGTCACGAAGGAAACTTTTGGTTAGTTTCGAAGTGATGGGATTTAGGGTTGGTAAGGTTGGGAATCGACTATCCTAGGCCAGATCGATCAATCTCGGACACTTTGGCAGCTGCTCTTCTGGAGTCGCTTCGATCTCAATTCGCCTCACAAGGCAGCTTTAGGTATGGATGCTGACTACTGGGCCACTCGTACATGTACTTTATTCGGGGTCATGACCTCGAGGCTTTGAATGATCGTACGGTCCAGGCCTACCCACATTCCGGGGCATATAGGATAGTTAATAACAGTACAAACAGATCCCAACTTCAGCTTTGAAGCAGTCAAGAGATTAAACAACACATTATTAGTGTTTTGCAATTTTATTAACAACCTGAAGTACGAGGCTAATCAACTGAAATTCACGGCCGCCATGACAAGTCAAATATTGTGTGGACGGCGGGGGTGGGACATAAACTGTAGATTAGTCTGCTTTCTGCGGATGAATGACCACCCGGTGACAGGCGCAATTATTAATTAATAAATTAGCACAGTGACACCGAATGACCACCAACCCACGTCAAATTATAATGCAGAGTTAAATCTATAAGCCGCTTGAATGATCTCGACGACCGGGGGCAACAGTTGAGTTCTGTATCCTGTTTGGTTGCAAGGACAACACGTCCGTGGTTAAAGGAAGATAAAAAATCAAATACTCGTATATAAAGCTTTGCCAATTTCTCGCCTAAGAGAGCTGACTAGCAGCGGAGAGCGGAGAACTGGCAGTGGCAATTGCGCCGGGGGTTGCGCCTTTTATCTGGATGCGCAGAGTTCAACCCCCCCTCCCCCAACCTCATTGCCTCTCCCACCACCCCCCCCCCAGACCCCGCATGGCCTCCCGTTGGGCACCCACACCCCCTTCTCTGCACCAGCACCACAAATTCAATACGGGGGGGGGGGTTGGGGCTGAAACGCTGCCACCCCTCTCCCCAATCAGCTGAGTGAGGGCCCTGCCGTCCTGGGCTGAACCGGTGGCTTGTCCCAGCCTGACCTCTACGGGTCAGGCGGATTGCAGCACAGGGAGGGGGTAGAGGGATAGATAATGAACTGAATGTACGCACACGCTTGGGGTTTCTCGCGACAACCCTTCTCCGAAATTCCGGGCATGTACACACACCGCAATACCGCATATATTTAGATTTGTTTCTCCTTGGCTAAACACCCAACCCCCCCTCCCCAACCTCATGCTGTCAACCCCTGCCCGCCATTCCCACGGCTCCAGCACTGCTACGCAAATAGTTATCAACCCTCCCCATTTCCTTTCTTGAGGACACCAACCCCCCAACGTTTGGTATGTTGAACGCACCGTGTAAGGACAGGGGGTCGACCTAGGACAGGGGTTGGGGTGTGGACTGTGAGGGGAGGAAAAGAGCGCGAGGGGCAAAAGCTGAGGCTAGCCCCCCCCCCTCGTCAGCTGAGACTGGAGAGGTCAAATCGGGTCACCTCCAATCCTTCCCGGCTTTCATCTCTGACTCTTTTCGTTATCCCTGCTGGCGGTCTTTTTACAGACATTTGATCAAAATGTCAAAAAAGGACAAGCTGTTCTTTCTTCAAATCTCTTGCTCATAGTTACAAAAAGCCTTACAATATAAATGTTATGAAATTTAATGAAATTTAAAACAGAAACTTTCTATTTCTGTACTGCAACAATAAGTTGATACAGACTTAACGCTGAAGCCTCTAATTTGTCTAAAACGTTTATTTCGATTTTAGAGCAAGCACCGCCACTTAAATTGCGCACTGACTCGGTTTCAGGTGTTTCAGTTTGGAAATGCACTATGGATTTTTCAAATAGAACTGTAGGCACGAGTCCCGGATGAGTTCAGGAAGTTGGATGACTCATCCAGCAGTTCCCAAATCCCACACCCTCATTGGAGTTAGTCCGTGGGAACAAAAGGATAGACTTAGAGAAGGATGTGAGGCGAAGGAGAGCAGGATTTTGGGCGCGAGTGCAGAGACTGAGCCATGAAACAGTGCATGGGAACTGCGCCGCACACAACACATTAAGAAAAGAGATTTGACCGGAGCCGCGGGTGCAGAGGGCAAATGCAATGCAACTGGCGCATAGCATTTATGGACTGCTTGCTATACAATACGCTGGGAGCTGCTAAGGTGCAGGGGACTGCAGCGCGAGCTGACTCATCGCTAAGCTAAACAGTAGCTATTATTTATATACCTACCGTAAATGTTTCTACCTCAGCTACAGCTTGTAGGCTGTGCATCGCAATAGGGGTGAGGCTTATGCCATGGAGCGCCTCAGGCCTTTATAACTATATTCCCAGCTATCTTTGGTATAACAACTCGGTTACCGTACTTGGTTACTATCAACCTCATTTGCTCCTATGTCGCTGCTAAATTGGTCATTGTTTTTGGTGCTAAATTGGTCATTGTTTTTGGTGCTAAATTGGTCATTGTTTTTGGTGCTAAATTGGTCATTGTTTTTGCTGCTAAATTGGTAATTATTTTAGTTAAATTGGTCATTGTTCGGGCACTAAAACGGTCATTGTTCGGGCACCAAAATGGTCATTGTTCGGGCACTAAAATGGTCATTGTTCGGGCACTAAAACGGTCATTGTTCGGGCACTAAAATGGTCATTGTTCGGGCACTAAAATGGTCATAGTTCGGGCACTAAAACGGTCATTGTTCGGGCACTAAAATGGTCATTGTTCGGGCACTAAAACGGTCATTGTTCGGGCACCAAAATGGTCATTGTTCGGGCACTAAAATGGTCATTGTTCGGGCACTAAAACGGTCATTGTTCGGGCACTAAAATGGTCATTGTTCAGGCACTAAAATGGTCATTATTCAGGCACTAAAATGCTCATTGTTCAGGCACTAAAATGGTCATTGTTCGGGCACTAAAATGGTCATTGTTCGGGCACTAAAATGGTCATTGTTCGGGCACTAAAATGGTCATAGTTCGGGCACTAAAACGGTCATTGTTCGGGCACTAAAACGGTCATTGTTCGGGCACTAAAACGGTCATTGTTCGGGCACTAAAATGCTCATTGTTCAGGCACTAAAATGGTCATTGTTCAGGCACTAAAATGGTCATTGTTCAGGCACTAAAAGGCTCATTGTTCGGGCACTAAAATGGTCATTGTTCGGGCACTAAAACGGTCATTGTTCGGGCACTAAAATGGTCATTGTTTAGCTGCACTAAGTCGATTTCACGCAATAGTACAACACCGAATAAACCTATTAGCGCTAAAAATGGGCCGAAAGCCGCCCACAGTGAGAGTTTCATCCTTTCTGGGAACAATCTGCCCTTTAATTCATATCCATAAATTCACTAATGGTATTTGCGAGTTATAATAACAATTATATGAGTGCTCCAGTCATGAGCAGCGCGAAACCCCCTTCTCTTCATAGCGCCGCATACTCGCTAGCGCACGATGAGTCATCGCATCGGCAACTGCATGCAGAGCTCCCCACTTCCCACCCTAGCCTGTAGAGGAGAGGGCAGGGAGGCTCAGAGCACGCGCACTCGAGGCCTGCACTAAAGCCAAACAGCCCCCACATGCAGTATGCCAAGCCTGCCGCGGCTCCATACGGTGACCGTTGCTTGAATTGCTTTTCGTTTCTTTTGCCTGCCGCGAAATTCAAAAAAGGAAAGAATTGGTCAGCTGTTTATGTGCCTTGCGCAAAGCGGAGCAAATGAATGCCATTGCGGCTGGTGGGAATGTACGCTTTGAATGTACACTACCAGCATAGGGTCTCAGCTGACTCACAGGCAACACGCACGCGCTCTCAAAGCAGAGTTTGCCTTCTCTCCCAGCATGCGCTTACCAACACGCCCAGAGTCCAGCAAGACGACAAGGGAGATATGTGTCCATATGCTTGAGCAGTATATCTCTTCTCTTTACTTGCTATACAGTTTATATCAGGTGCTCGTGCAGAGAAATGTCCGCCCACACAATCACCAAGCAATTGAGCAATTTATCTATTAGCACTTTGCTAAGAAACTCGCCATCACAAAACACCAATTAGCGAGTCGATAAAAACAGAAAACAGACTTGGGCTCACAACTGGCTTCCGACTCAATTTTCGACTGCTTTCTTGTCCGTCTTCTTCTTGTTTACCAGCACCATCTGCGTCTGCCTTTGCGTTCTTACTGGAGCCTCCCATCTCGGCTTTCTGTTATTTACTGCCTTCTCTCTCCCTCATCTCTCGTTTTCCCCTCTATTCTCTAATTATCCCCTCTCTTCTCTCATTCTCCCCCTTTCTTCTCTCATTCTCCCCCTTTCTTCTCTCATTCTCACCTCTCTTCTCTCATTCTCCCCTCTCTTCTCTCATTCTCCCCTCTCTTCTCTCATTCTCCCGTCTCTTCTCTCATTCTCCCCCTCTCTTCTCTCATTCTCCCCTCTCTTCTCTCATTCTCTCCTCTCTTCTCTCATTCTCCCCTCTCTTCTCTCATTCTCCCCCTTTCTTCTCTCATTCTCCCCCCTCTTCTCTCTTTCACTCTCTTCTCTCATTCACCCGTCCTCTCATTCTTGCCTACTCTCTCACTCTATGAACTTCTCTCTCCCCCTCACTTCTCTCATTCTCCCACCTCTCTCTTCGCTAATTCTGTTTTCTAGCCAAACTACTCGCAAATGTGTCTCTCAGTTTCTACAAATCCCCACAGTCTGTACTATCTCTATCGATCTCATCTATTTGCATTACCATCAGCTCATCTCTCTCAAGAGTAGCTGGGCATACAGTTCGGAATGCACCCGAATAGTTGGCGCACAGAGGCGGGGTGCAGCGGAAGCCGAGCTGAGCTCAATAGCTCACATTAGTGAGCAGTTCCACATGCATTTGCCGCGCATACACACACACACACACACACACACACACACACACACACACACACACTAGCTGAGTGAACTTATATTAGCAAATATACTGTACTAAAACACAGATAGATCAGTGCAAGCGATGTCACATAAGAGCTACTCACAACACGCCTCAAATCATAAATAATGTTTCATAATTTTCTCAACGACTCGAGTTCGATTGGGAAAAATGAGGTTGGCCTTTGCTCAAACGGAGACAAAAATACAAATTAGGGATTTATATTTAATATTTTCGAATGGGACAACTCAGTTACCAAGGGGTAGGATTGTTAAAAATATTTAAGAAAATATAGCTGAACTTTTTGTTTACATCTCGGCATTCTGTATGATGATTAATAAAATACGCATTATAAAATAAAGCTTGCATAACAATTCTTTTATCCCTGCAACAAGGATGAGCAAATCATAGTTTTGGATGATTCTTCCGCGTTCGAAGCCGCGTGGCGTTAACTGAACTTCAGGATACTGTCTCTATGAACTTCAGGACACTGTCTCTATGAACTTCAGGACCCTGTGTCTATGAACTCCAGGACCCTGTCTCTATGAACTCCAGGACCCTGTCGCTATGAACTTCAGAACCCTGTCTCTATGAACTTCAGGGCCCTGTCTCTATGAACTTCAGGGCCCTGTCTCTATGAACTTCAGGACCCTGTGTCTATGAACATCAGGACCCTGTCTCTATGAACTTCAGGACACTGTCTCTATGAACATCTGGACCCTGTCTCTATGAACATCAGGACCCTGTCTCTATGAACTTCAGGACCCTGTCGCTATGAACTTCAGAACAATTGTCCAATCAAATTCAAGATTGCAAAAGTCTAGAAGCTTTTTGTAGTCCACGTACTGTAGACTCAACGAAAGTGTTGAAAATATGTAAATAATGGTTCATATAAGGACACGAGATGACGTTGGGCACATATTGAAGCATCAATTCTGATTAAAAAATGTGCAATTTTATATGAAAGAAATAGCTAACCATGTGTCCCTTGTGATTTTCGAGGTCGCATCTTAGAAAAAATAAAACAGAAAATTAAAACAAAGACCTGTCGAAACAATCAGCTGGTCAAGCAGGGTAAAGTGAAACAGAATTCCTACACACAGAATTTCAGGCACATTGCAATGAAGTATTTTAAAAGCAAGTCATTTATTTTGCTTAGCCAGTTATATGATAATTAGCAGAATTTAATTATTAGGCAAAGTAAAAAAATAGCTGAGGTTTAAAGCGTCAAAAATATATGTTTACAGTTGGCCAGCATATTCACAAGGTGCAACCGTTTAATGTCAGATAAAATATTATTGCAGAAGCGAGAAACACTCGGAACTTGTTGGCGTGTCGTCACAAGCTGCGAAGCTGATGCCAGACTGCCTACTAGCAGTAGCAGTGAAAGGAAAAGCCGATTTTAAAAAAGCAAAAATAACATGGAATGTCAGGAAACCAACAAAAGGCTGAGAAAAAACGCATTTAGAAACAGTTACAAAATCGAAATAACTTACACAGCCTGAAGTTCCAAATTGGTTTATGAATTTGGACTGGCAGCTTGCGAACAAGTTGAAAATAAAAGCAATGCTTATAACCATCAATATAATGAAACCAGATAGACAAGCGGAATAATGAGGAAAAGACTAGCATCTACTCTAGTTATCTCTGACTGATGGAGCACAGGTTAAACTATTTAATAGTTGAGATTATACGGGAGATAATGCGATATACACAGCTTAGAAAATTTTGGTAATTAAACCGATGAAGTAGTATTGTATAGCAGTTCTCATCCTTACCAGCATCAATCTGCATTCTGCATCAATCTGCATCAATCTACAATCTGCATTCTTTCGAAAATCCCTACAGTCCTCATCTTTACCAGCATCCCTACAGTCTGCATCTTTCCCAGCATCCCTACAGTCTGCATCTTTCCCAGCATCCCTAAAATCTGCATCCTTCCCAGCATCCCTACAATCTGCATCCTTCCCAGCATCCCTAAAATCTGCATCCTTCCCAGCATCCCTACAATCTTGCATCCTTCCCAGCATCCCTACAATCTTGCATCCTTCCCAGCATCCCTACAATATTCATCCTTCCCAGCATCCCTACAATCATCATCCTTCCCAGCATCCCTACAATCTTCATCCTTCCCAGCATCCCTACAGTCTGCATTTTTCCCAGCATCCCTACAATTTGGATCCGTTCCAGCATCCTTACAATCATCATCCTTCCCAGCATCCCTACAATCTGCATCCTTCCCAACATCCCTACAATCTTCATCCTTCCCAGCATCCCTACAATCTTGCATCCTTCCCAGCATCCCTACAATCTTGCATCCTTCCCAGCATCCCTACAATCTTGCATCCTTCCCAGCATCCCTACAATCTTGCATCCTTCACAGCATCCCTACAATCATCATCCTTCCCAGCATCCCTACAATCTTCATCCTTCCCAGCATCCCTACAATCTTGCATCCTTCCCAGCATCCCTACAATCTTGCATCCTTCCCAGCATCCCTACAATCTTGCATCCTTCACAGCATCCCTACAATCATCATCCTTCCCAGCATCCCTACAATCTTCATCCTTCCCAGCATCCCTACAATCTTGCATCCTTCCCAGCATCCCTACAATCTTGCATCCTTCCCAGCATCCCTACAATCTTGCATCCTTCCCAGCATCCCTACAATCTTGCATCCTTCCCAGCATCCCTACAATCTTGCATCCTTCCCAGCATCCCTACAATCTTGCATCCTTCACAGCATCCCTACAATCATCATCCTTCCCAGCATCCCTACAATCTTCATCCTTCCCAGCATCCCAGCAGGATTGCTAGAGCATCTCAGCCAGCAGCATCAAGCAAAGGCCTCAGCACTTCGGTGGCCTTGGCGGCGATTTTTCAAGCAGTTCAACGTGTCCGCTCTCGATAATGCGAGCCTGCATGCTGTCGATGAAGTTGGTCAGCTCCAACAATTTGTCCTCGTGCGCTTCAGCTTCCAGACGGGCGCGCGCCTCAGCTTCCAATGCGCGCTGTTCAGCTTCCAGCGCCAGCTTCTCAGCTTCCACTAGAGCTTCCGTGAGTTGCTGACGCTCATTGTGGGCCGCTTCTAAATGAGCTCTGAGCAGCTCGGTCTCCTGCAGCAGCTGTTTCTTAGAAAGCGTGCCCTTGCCCGAGTCCCGCTTGCGCAGCTTCACGCCAGAGGAAGAGGCGCCCGACTGGCCAGTTGGAGTGTCGGAGGCGTCCGAGCCGCGTCTAGAACAATTATATCCAATAAAATTGCGTACAGACTACTTACTAGCTGGGATAAAATAAGTAGAAATATGAACATTTTATTAATGTTTGTTTTTAAATAAGTAGCCAAATTTGAGTTACGTACACAGAAAGTAGTTATTAACGTTACCAGTGAAATTTTGAAACTTTATAGGGGTAATAAAATTGAAATTCTGCACAACAACAGGGTAAGTAGCCTAGGGGGCCAAATAACCGCTAATCAATAATATGCATAAAATGTACTGTGCAGCTTGGTTAAGGGCAGTAAAAATTTCTAAAAAATAAAATGCATTAAAAAGCACTCTTTTAAGGTATCAGTCTGTGTAGTTCCTTGCTTCATACTCGTAAATAAGACCAGACCCAACTGAGGGTCTGGGAGGCTGGCCCAGCAACTGGGGATCTGGGAGGCTGGCCCAGCAATTGAGGATCTGGGAGGCTGGCCCAGCAACTGTGGATCTGGAAGGCTGGCCCAGCAATTGAGGATCTGGGAGGCTGGCCCAGCAATTGAGGATCTGGGAGGCTGGCACAGCAATTGAGGATCTGGGAGGCTGGTACAGCAATTGAGGATCTGGGAGGCTGGCACAGCAGCTGAGGATCTGGGAGGCTGCCCAGCAACTGAGGATCTGGGAGGCTGCCCAGCAACTGGGGATCTGGGAGGCTGGCCCAACAATTGAGGACCTGGGAGGCTGGCCCAGCAACTGAGGATCTGGGAGGCTGGCCCAGCAACTGAGGATCTGGGAGGCTGCCCAGCAACTGGGGATCTGGGAGGCTGGCCCAGCAACTGAGGATCTGGGAGGCTGGCCCAGCAACTGAGGATCTGGGAGAGGTTCAATTCTAATCTGTGACCATCCAGCACCAAATGCCCCAAGATCCGCTGAGATCCCAGCTCACCGGCCCAGCCGCAGGTCCCACACGCTGCGGCTCTTTTTAATATTCGAAGACGGTGATTTCGACGCGGAAGCAGCTGCCAGGGCGGGCGCAGGCGCGGGCATTAGCTGCGCCGATGATGTTGGCTGGCCAGCCGCGGCAGCCTCCAGGCTGCTGGACCGGACGTGGTGAACCTCCGGCATGACGGAGGAGCCGCCTGAGGCGCCAGCCGAAGCCCCGCCGAACGGCAGCTGGTTGAGCGACGGGCTGCGAGCGATGCCGCTGGCAGGGGGAGGCAGCGAGGCTGCGGGACGAGAAAAGTGACTGATGGATTAGGGGAAGTGACTGATGGAGTAGGGCAAGGTGACTGATGGATTAGGGGAAGGTGACTGATGGATTAGGGGAAGGTGACTGATGGATTAGGGGAAGGTGAATTATGGATTAGGGGAAGGTGATTGATGGATTAGTTGAAGTGAATGATGGATTAGTTGAAGTGAATGATGGATTAGGGGAAGGTGATTGATGGATTAGGGGAAGTGACTGATGGATTAGAGAAAGGCTGATCGGATAATCCCAAACCTCACCCTTAGCGCTGGCGGCCAGGTACGTGAAAGTTTGCTTAGACCGGACGCAACCGGCGCTGACGGTGACCAGCTCGACCGGTCCTGCGGCACCAGCCGAAGGCGCCGTGCCCGCGGTCAGCAGAACCTCCTGCGGGCTGACGAAGGCCACCGCCCGGCAGGGCACGCCGGCCAGCGAGGCGCCGATCAAATCCGAGGCCGACAAGGCGAGGGCGACACCGCGGACGGTGACGCGCTGGCCGCCGAGTGCGGGCGCCTGGCCGGGCTCGAGCTGGAGCACCTCCGGCAGCGGCCGGTCCGTGTCAACTGACGGATAGGTCGGCCCGGTGAACAGGCAGGCGGCGCTGCGGCTCCGGCTCAGCTGGGAATTCGGTGAAGCTGCCAGGAGGTCGAGCTGCTGCTGCTGATGCTGCTGGGATTTCTGCAGCCGTTCGGCTGGCCGCTCCATCGGCTGGTCCAGGGCCAGGTTGTGCAGCGAGTGCGGCCGCGCCATCGGGTGGCGCTGCAGCGAGGCCGGCGAGGCCGACGGCGAGGGTGACGGCGAATATGCGGCTGACGATGACGGCTGCTGTTGGTGCTGCGCCTGCAGCGGCGCGGCGCTTAACGCCGACGAGCCCGTCAGGTTGCCCATGGAGACGGCCTTGGAGACGGGGCCGTTCGAGTCAACGGCATCTTTGCCGCTGGATTTGCTGCCGCGGTTGAACAACCGGCGCTTCAACTTCTTGACAGTTGGCACCGTGGCCTTGCGGCTCGAAGCGGCCTGCTGTTGCTCCGGCTGCTGCTCCAGGGTGCCGTCCTGACGCCGGCTGTCCTCGGCGATGCTGGCACTGCTAGCTGACAGCTTGCTGCGCGACAGACTGAGCCTGGGCGTGTGAGAATGCGTCAAATTATTAATCATGAGGAGTGAATACCAGAAGGAGTCTCGGTTTACATTTCCCAAGATTCCTATTCCCCAATTTTATCCCACTTTACCATATTCCCCAAATTCCATATATCCAAATTCCATATTCCCCAAAATCCGTATTCCCCAAATTTTATATTCACCAAATTCCATGTTCCCCAAAATCCATGTTCCCCAAATTCTATGTTCCCCAAATTCCATGTTCCCCAAAATCCATGTTCCCCAAAATCCATGTTCCCCAAATTCCATGTCCCCCAAATTCCATGTCCCCCAAATCACATGTTCCCCAAAATCCATGTTCCCCAAATTCCATGTTCCCCAAATTCCATGTCCCCCAAATCCCATGTTCCCCAAATTCCATGTCTCCCAAATCCCATGTTCCCCAAATTCCATGTCCCCCAAATCACATGTTCCCCAAAATCCATGTTCCCCAAAATCCATGTCTCCCAAATTCCATTTTCCCAAAATTCCATCTTCCCCAAATCCCATTTTCCCTAAAATCCATTTTCCCCAAATTCCATTTTCCCCAAAATCCATATTCCCCAAATTCCATATTCCCTAAATTCCATAACTGTGCTACTTTCACACTCCAGAGAACAGAGCCTAGCGCTACTTTCATTGCTCAAAATGGATTGCAAAATTATTGTTAAGCATTGCTAACCGTTTGAGCAAGCCGGGCGGTTTCCGGCGCTGCTGACTGACAGCTCGGTAGGTCTCAATCCAGCAGTTGTAACAGAGGCCGCCCGACGGCTCCGGATTCTTCCGGACGGCCTCCAGCTCGCCGAGTCGCTCCGGCTGGCCGACAGCCGTGGCTTTGTCCGGCACCTGAGTCCATGGGATGATCACCTGTCCGACTGGGGCATCCCGGTAGTGCAGCAGGAGCACCAGCGGCTCGTAGGAGTTGCCAACGGGACTGGGGCGGGTGGTGGATGATGATTTGTTGAATAGAGATTTCAGCAGGGCGCTCACACAGGGTGATTACACAGGCGCTAGGGTGCTTACACAGGGTGATTACACAGGGTGCTCACACAGGGTGATTACACAGGGTGATTACACAGGGTGATTACACAGGGTGCTCACACAGGGTGATTACACAGGGTGATTACACAGGGTGATTACACAGGGTGATTACACAGGGTGATTACACAGGGTGATTACACAGGGTGATTACACAGGGTGCTCACACAGGGTGATTACACAGGGTGCTCACACAGGGTGATTACACAGGGTGATTACACAGGGTGCTCACACAGGGTGATTACACAGGGTGATTACACAGGGTGCTCACACAGGGTGATTACACAGGGTGATTACACAGGGTGATTACACAGGGTGATTACACAGGGTGATTACACAGGGTGATTACACAGGGTGCTCACACAGGGTGATTACACAGGGTGCTCACACAGGGTGATTACACAGGGTGATTACACAGGGTGCTCACACAGGGTGATTACACAGGCGCTAGGGTGCTTACACAGGGTGATTACACAGGGTGCTCCCACAGGGTGCTCACACAGGGTGATTACACAGGGTGATTACACAGGGTGATTACACAGGGTGCTCACATAGGGTGATTACACAGGGTGATTACACAGGGTGCTCACACAGGGTGATTACACAGGGTGATTACACAGGGTGATTACACAGGGTGATTACACAGGGTGATTACACAGGGTGCTCACACAGGGTGATTACACAGGGTGCTCACACAGGGTGATTACACAGGGTGCTCACACAGGGTGATTACACAGGGTGATTACACAGGGTGCTCACACAGGGTGATTACACAGGGTGCTCACACAGGGTGATTACACAGGGTGATTACACAGGGTGATTACACAGGGTGATTACACAGGGTGATTACACAGGGTGCTCCCACAGGGTGCTCACACAGGGTGATTACACAGGGTGATTACACAGGGTGATTACACAGGGTGCTCACATAGGGTGATTACACAGGGTGATTACACAGGGTGCTCACACAGGGTGCTCACACAGGGTGATTACACAGGGTGATTACACAGGGTGATTACACAGGGTGATTACACAGGGTGCTCACACAGGGTGATTACACAGGGTGCTCACACAGGGTGATTACACAGGGTGATTACACAGGGTGCTCACACAGGGTGATTACACAGGGTGATTACACAGGGTGCTCACACAGGGTGATTACACAGGGTGCTCACACAGGGTGATTACACAGGGTGCTCACACAGGGTGATTACACAGGGTGCTCACACAGGGTGATTACACAGGGTGATTACACAGGGTGCTCACACAGGGTGATTACACAGGCGCTAGGGTGCTTACACAGGGTGATTACACAGGGTGATTACACAGGGTGCACACACAGGGTGCTCCCACAGGGTGCTCACACAGGGTGATTACACAGGGTGATTACACAGGGTGATTACACAGGGTGATTACACAGGGTGATTACACAGGCGCTAGGGTGCTTACACAGGGTGATTACACAGGGTGATTACACAGGGTGATTACACAGGGTGCTCACACAGGGTGATTACACAGGGTGATTACACAGGGTGATTACACAGGGTGATTACACAGGGTGATTACACAGGGTGATTACACAGGGTGCTCACACAGGGTGATTACACAGGGTGATTACACAGGGTGCTCCCACAGGGTGATTACACAGGGTGATTACACAGGCGCTAGGGTGCTTACACAGGGTGATTACACAGGGTGATTACACAGGGTGCACACACAGGGTGCACACACAGGGTGCTCACACAGAGTGCTCAAACAGGGTGCTCACACAGGGTGATCAAACAGGGTGCGGGTGCTCACAGGGTGATCAAACAGGGTGCGGGTGCTCACACAGGGTGATCAAACAGGGTGCGGGTGCTCACACAGGGTGATCAAACAGGGTGCGGGTGCTCACACAGGGTGATCAAACAGGGTGCGGGTGCTCACTCAGGGTGATCAAACAGGGTGCGGGTGCTCACTCAGGGTGCTCCTGGGTTTTTTCAGTCAAAATCGTTATGCCATTTTCAATTTCGACATGCCATTGGCATAAAATGTAAAATAGCACTTTTTGAGCTCATATTAGTGTTTACTTTCAGATTCAGATGGGAGTGATAATAGCTTGTCAGTTTGGCAACCAGCAGGTATATACGATGTACAACATTACATGAGGGCTTGAGCTCGAGGATTTGACTACAGTGACTACACAACAAATTGTACTACTTAGTAATTATTAAAATTTGGAATTGGGGATTCAGCAATGGCAATTTGGCAATGGCATGATGGCAAAAAACCGTTATGCCATTTTGGCATAACAGCTTCAAAAAAATTATGTCATTTTCAATTTCGACATGTCATGGCATGCCTGACACAAAAAAACCCAGGGGTGCTTACAAAGGGAGCTCACATAGGGCGCTCTCACAGGGTGCATAACTCTGTGCCTAAAAGCTCAGCCATCTAGAAAAGTGTCAATTGCATCTATGCATGACAAGCCTGGGGTGCATTTTCATGCACCACATGCACGACATGCACAAATCCCAAGATTTGCATGGCAACACGTGCTATCAAACTTGGGACTGGAGTGTGAGAGTTGAATGCCCAATATTACCCCACCCCAATTGCACTCATGCTCCTCTAAACTCTTTACTTTGCTATAGAGTTATCAAATACCTTGAGTTTGATTGAGAATATATTAGACACTTAAGAATCCATATATATGCATCAAATGCTACTTACATAGTAGCCGTAGTATCCCATACAGGATTGCCATCTTGGCTGATAATTTCCATTGTAGACATTTTCTTGTCCTGTCCATGGCAGAATAGCACCTTTCATTTGGCTTTTTTTGCTTTCCGCTGTCAATGTTAAATTTAGTGGATAAAACAGTTGACTCTTAGAACCAGAAAGATAATATTGGATAGAAAGTTACAAAGCCTCACATTTTTTCTTGCTTTTTGGTGGCTGCAATCCAATGCCTCTATAAGCTTTTAATGGTTAAAAGAGAAAGGATTAGATTTATACTTTTTATTAACTTAGTAAAAATGGTATTGTGAAAAAATGGCATTTACCAATTAGTGTTACTGTTGCAGGCTCAAGGTTCTCTTCTGCACTCTCCATGTTAATCATTCTGTCTTATATTATAGAATCTCTATGTGCAACCATCTGTAATTTATGGTTTAGATTTAAATTTAACATTTTAATTAAAAAATAATAAAAAAATACAATTACTATATATATATTTATTATATTTTTGGCAATTTATGGCAATATCCAGACTATTGAAATTTTAATTTATTGGCAATAAATTTATAATAAGTCATAAAAATGTCTAATTACAATATCTTATAGTTTTATATTATATCAGTTTTATAAGGCCTATCTTTAAAATTTAGGGTATAGCATCTCATAATAGGCCATAATCAGAAAGAATCTTTGAAAGTAGGAGTTGGACAAGATCTTAACCTCAATCTCAATGATTGAACTTTTGGCACTTCTCTTAATCTTAGTTTTGAGATCTCAAAAAGTCAAGATTTGTGACTAATATTATCATATTCATATTTGATATAAATCAAGTTATTAACAAGCAAAATATTAAATAATCATTGTTCTTCCTTTTATTATTGTCATTATATACACTTAACAACTGAAAATATATAATAAATTAATAGATAGAATACTGATAGTATAAATAGGTTTACTTACTTTCAGTGTTGGGCAAAGTTCCGGCACTTCTGGCACTTTTAGTACCAGAAGTTACTTTTTTTAAAGTGGCACTTTTTTTCCGGTTCTTTTTTTTAGAATGCCGGACTTTGGTAATGGAAGTTACTTTTTGATAAGTCTGGTTATCCGGTACTTAAACATGAAATTTTAGGTGCCAAACAGTCAATTTAGCACTAAATAACAACTCCTTCGCAAGTTTTCTAACAAGCATAACTAGCAGTACACCAGGGTCTAGGATGCTACACTCATGATTTGTGGAACATCTTTTGAAGGCCAATTTCTTCATTTTGATATTCCTGCAGGACGAAACAAGTGATGCATTCTAAGAAGGTTTTGAGTTTTAACTCTTTTGAGGCTAATTTTCATTTTCTAATATCAGTGCAGACACTATCATCAATTTATTTTAAAGTCTTGCGCTTTGGTCCATCTATCAAATTCCAGCCATAATTTGTTGTCCGGTATCTTTTTGTTAACTGTTAACTGGCATTTCTAAGACTCCCAGAATATTATTATTGATTCTAAATGAGTCAGCAGTACAAAAGTATAATTACTCTACTGTAAAAGTACAATACTATACAAGCACAATACTATATATAAGTAGGGCGACAAGAGAATGGCCCACACAAACTGAGTCGCCTGAAGTATTCTACACTGATCATTGTGACGCATATATTGGACAAAAATTATCTACATACATATTTCTAAAGAGTCAGAATCAATATTTGAAAATCAGCCTCCAAATTTTTCATGTAAATCGTCTTGGTGTATAGTTAATTTTTGTTTTGCAAAGGTGTTATTTATTCACTCAAATTTGGACACGATAATAACAAAAAACATTATGTAGCATCTTTATTTGAGAAATAACATCATGTTTAACTCCAGACCAACACATGTTTTTGTTTTTTCACGAAGACATGTTTAAGTACTTTTTAATTGGCAGTTCTTTAAAATTAGAAAGGACTGGTAATGGAAGTACCAGAAGTTACTTTTCTTTAAAAGTACCGGTACCGGAACAAGTGCTGGAAGTTACTTTCCTTGGAACCGGAAGTTACTTAACCAGAAGTTACTTTTTCAGAGTAACTTACCCAACACTGCTTACTTTACTAGATGTTAATTAGGCTTAATCTCAAATTACAATTAAATCTAAAAATATTATCATCTGACCCTTGCTTGAATATAACATAATTTGCACTATAACTATTTAGTTAAAAAAATTATCAATATACACTATATACTAAAGAATACTCGTGAACTTCAGTACAAACTAAGGTGATACAGATGCTGTGTGGTGCATACAATCTTTTTTATGCCAAAAAATTATAAAAATTGTCACCTTATTAATTATACTATAGCCAATACTAATAGAAAATTAATAAAATGCCAAGTTTATAAAAAAATGTGATAAAGTAGTCAAGTATACAAGCTGGCTGTTTATGCTTAAAAATTGAACATAATATTTAAGCTTGAAGTTAAGTCTAGAGTTTGAGTCTCAATTCATTAAGCTTTATTTCTTTTTAGTATGGTTTTACTTGCTTGGCACAACCATTGCATTATATTATATTGAGACTAAAGTCAAAGAAAATATCCATATTATTTAAATACTTAGCAAAAATATTATAATACAGTAATATAAATCAAGCAGGCGTACAACTAGATAATTTAAAGCTTTAAATTAAGTTTAAAAGTTTGGTTAAAAATAATAAAGGCTAAAGCTATTATTATCTATACTATATTGTACAACAACAACAACCAGGTACTGTACGATATTGTACGAAATCTATAATATAAATCAGTATATTGATAGCAGTAAAAGTTAAAGTGGTAAATAATGATTTGTTTCAATTTTAAAGCAAATTATAGCGTACTGTAGTCATTCATTTCGAGTCATACATACTTATTTCGAGTTTGATTCAGCTATGACGAATAATTTAAAATTGTACTGTTATTCGACCTAACCACACCCGAAAATAGAAACAATAAAACAACAACACTCACGGCCAACTTAGAGTCTTTTTTATTTTAGTAAAAATTTAAAAAAACACACTTCTTTACTGATTGTCACTAATAATATGCACAGTACAGGCATTGTGTCGCATTGTTTGTTACTGTATTAAAAGTAGTATATATACGAGCATCGGAAATAAACATGCTATTTCATGTCTTTGCCTCAGCTTAAGGTCCAATGATTACTGTTTTACTGTTCTGTACTGTTGGTCCTGAATTCTATATCTCTATATCTCTTTCTATTCTACATGTGCATTAAATACAGTGTTAAGCACGATTTTCATTTATGCAATTAATATAAGTCAGCAGTATACATTTTTGACTATTCTATTATTACGGTATAGAAATACATTTACAGGATTTTTTGGTCCGTACTCGAATAAAAAATGAGTTAATAAATGATTCTGACAGAATGATGATAGTGAACCATCTGATTGCAGTTAAATTTTCATAAAATTCTATTAATATCATATGGTACGTAATGTAAGCGCGCTTTTACTGTCCTTAAATTTCAAAAACTATCTGCATGTACATGAAAAATACAAACAAATGAACCTAAAATCTAGGAAATTTATGACAGTTGCATGGATATGCAGTTTTATGCGTGCAAGTTGAAGCTAGGGTTAGAGTATGTTACAGTTACATGCAAGCTCAAGGGTTTGGTTCCTGAAATATTTCCGCTTCATGTTATTGTATCAATACATGTATGCCTGTACTTTTTATTGTTGAAAAAAAATACAGAATTGTTTGTTTGTTTGCTTATTTATATTTTCGTGTTTTAAGATTTATTTACCTACTTTTTCTGTATTCTGCACATGTTGATATATTAATACATGCAATTTTTTAGAAGCATGCACTCTGATAAACAGGACGTACACTGAAAATACACGTTTTCTGTGCAGTAGCTAACGCATGCAATCACATATACAGCAAATCTATATTCTGCTATTGCAGTTGTAAGATGAAATATGCAAAATCTAATCTTCCGCAGCACTACCCGACAAGGTTGTTGCTCTGGCCACTGACGCTCTGAGCAGCTTTCGATAGCATGACTGAATGTGCAGCTTAAACTTTTGCACTTTCCGTTCCGTCAGTTTCACCTCCCGGCCGCAGCGCCGACAAGTGGCAGAATAGTGAGCCGACGGCAGGCAGTTCAGGCTGCCTCCGAGCGCCCACACCTTCCTGGCCAGGCTCTCCACGTTTCGTCCGGAAGCTCCGGCCGAAGAGGACAGGCGCCGAGCCTGCGTTCCAGACGATGCCGCGGACGACTGTGGAGGAGGTGGTGGCGGTGGCGGCGGCGGCCGCGGAGGTGGCGGCGGAGGTGGTGGCGGAGGTGGCGGCGTCTCAGGGCCTGGCGGAGACAGTGGCAGTGATAGCTGTCTGATATCGGGCGACATACTGGGCTGGTGCGGACACTGCAAGGTCATCAGCTGATGCGGAGGCTGCTGCTGATGCTGCTGTGGTAGACTGTGAGGCTGTAGAGACTGCCGATACAGCAGCTGAAGCCAGGCCAGGCTCAGAGCCATTGCAGAGTTGGTAGCCTGCTGCGAGTGACATGGCACAGCGGCGTTCGATGCTGTCTTGCTACACTCCCCACTACTGTGGGATAAGCACTGCTACACTCCCCACTACTGCGGAATAAGCACTGCTACACTCCACACTACTGTGGGATAAGCACTGCTACACTACTGGGGGATAAGCACTGCTACACTCCACACTACTGTGGGATAAGCACTGCTACACTACTGGGGGATAAGCACTACTACACTACTGTGAGATAAGCACTGCTACACTCCCCACTACTGTGGGATAAGCACTGCTACACTACTGGGGGATAAGCACTACTACACTACTGTGGGATAAGCACTGCTACACTCCCCACTACTGTGGGATAAGCACTGCTACACTACTGGGGGATAAGCACTACTACACTACTGGGGGATAAGCACTACTACACTACTGGGGGATAAGCACTACTACACTACTGGGGGATAAGCACTACTACACTACTGGGGGATAAGCACTACTACACTACTGGGGGATAAGCACTGCTACACTCCACTCTGCGAGATAAGATTTAAAGAAGATTCAAACGCACATTGCATGCACACATTGATCAGACAGACAGCTTGCGGCATACAAGAGCCGTATTAATCAA
The DNA here is from genome assembly GCA_002269645.1 of Macrostomum lignano. Classification (NCBI taxonomy): domain Eukaryota; kingdom Metazoa; phylum Platyhelminthes; family Macrostomidae; genus Macrostomum; species Macrostomum lignano. Next base: position 973,421 of record NIVC01000089.1, on the reverse strand, counting down.
ACTTACAACAGATGGCAGTTGACGAGCGGCCAGCATTGCAGCCGCTACAGCAGCTGTCGCGGCTGATTCACGGGCACCTCCGCCGCTGCCGCCGCCGCCACTGCTTCGGATAACACGCGCCACGTCAGTGTGGCAGATGCGGTGCACAGTCTGGTAGTGATGGTCCAGGCCCGCCGCCGAGCTGCACCGAGACGCGCAGAACAGGCAAGCGAAGTCTGGCAGGGGTGTCGGCTGAGGCGACTCCGCCCTGTCCGACATTGAGAGCGCGGATTGTGCAGAGCTCGGGACCGGGAGCGCACGCGCCAAATTTCAAAGTTCGATTTCTTTTTTTCCAAACTGAAATGGCAGTGCGAGTGACTGCTCTTTCGGTTTCCTTGCTGATAGAGAGAGAAGTATAGAGAAAATTCCTGCCAAATTCTATTGGCAGTTTTGATGAGGGAAATCTGCCCTCCGCGTGTAGCTGTCTGTCTGTCTGTCTGTCTGTGTGTCTGTCTGTCTGTCTGTCTGTCTGTCTGTCTGTCTGTCTGTCTGTCTGTCTGTCTGTCTGTCTGTCTGTCTGTCTGTGTATCTGTCTGTCTGTGTGTCTGTCTGTCTGTCTGTCTGTGTGTCTGTCTGTCTGTCTGTCTGTCTGTCTGTCTTAGTGTATGTCTGTCTGTCTGTCTGTCTGTCTGTCTGTCTGTCTTAGTGTCTGTCTGTCTGTCTGTCTGTCTGTCTGTCTGTCTGTCTGTCTGTCTGTCTGTCTGTCTGTCTGTCTGTCTTTGTGTCTGTCTGTCTGTCTGTCTGTCTGTCTGTCTGTCTGTCTGTGTGTCTGTCTGTCTGTCTGTCTGTCTGTCTGTCTGTCTGTCTGTCTGTCTGTCTGTCTGTCTGTCTGTGTCCTGGATCCGAATTCCAAGAATCGCATTCGCCTACCTCAGCGCAGTTGTCAGCCACAGCCGTGCAGAGAGCCGTACTCAAACTCGACCATCGGAGTGCTCTGGAATCCCTCCCAGGCCAGCAAGCAAAGCACTGAAAAAGTCACCAGCCGTCCGTCCAGACGCAGTCGGGACTTGAATTTTGTTCCCGAATCTTCGCCACCCCGCCCCCTCTCCATTCTCCTATTTTTTCTCGTCCCAGCCGCCGCGGTTGTAAAACTATTCTCCTTTGTCCGCGCTCGCCAGCCCGGTGCGCAGAAACCCGAACGGCCTCGTCCGCCCCCCGCCGGATTGAATCGTTGCCGGGCCGGGGGGGGGGGCCCAGCAGTTCCCGGCAGCGGGGCAGGACCTTCTCTGCTGTCCTCTCCGCCACATTTTTTCCTAGAATCGAGCGCCTCCGTCTCTCGGCCCACCCAAGTCTTTGAAGCCGCTGCTGCCGGCCCCGAGCTCGTTCAATGCGCGGGGAGAGAAGACGCGGTGAAGTTTTCCGTAGCAACAAACTTATCCCCAACCGCGGGATCCGTGCGCGGATTCAAAAATCCCCTTAAAAACAGATGAAGAAGACGGCGTGCTGCTGTAGAGGGCGGGGTGGTTTTTGTGGCCTTTTTAAAAATTGCGCGCCCATGTGGCAGTGAGGCGAGCAAAGGCAAGGGGAGGCAGTGGAACAGTTTCGTTGCGAATTCAGCCCCCACCATGAAAGCGCTGAGAGGAGAGCCAGCAGCAGCTTGTTCGATTTGAATTGGTGTGGCAATTGAATGGCTTTTAGAATGCTGCAGTCTGCCGGCTTTGCTACAATCTGGCGCGAGTTTAAACTGTAACTGGTGAAACAGAGTCTGCTCTCAGTTTTACAGTTGTGACTCTCAGTCTCCTCCCAGTTTTACAGTTGTGACTCTCAGTCTCCTCTCAGTTTTACAGTTGTGACTCTCAGTCTCCTCTCAGTTTTACAGTTGTGACTCTCAGTCTCCTCTCAGTTTTACAGTTGTGACTCCCAGTCTCCTCTCAGTTTTACAGTTGTGACTCTCAGTCTCCTCCCAGTTTTACAGTTGTGACTCTCAGTCTCCTCTCAGTTTTACAGTTGTGACTCTCAGTCTCCTCCCAGTTTTACAGTTGTGACTCTCAGTCTCCTCTCAGTTTTACAGTTGTGACTCTCAGTATCCTCTCAATTTTACAGTAGTGACTCTCAGTATCCTCTCAATTTTACAGTAGTGACTCTCAGTATCCTCTCAGTTTTACAGTTGTGACTCTCAGTCTCCTCTCAGTTTTACAGTTGTGACTCTCCGCTTGCACTGACTTTCAGCCGGTGGGTGTCCGAATCAATTTCAGCACACAGAAAAAACTGAAGCTGAAACCGTTCGCCAGCGGGAATTATGGATTTAGGTGAAGTATCAGTTTTCGCCATATTGGCCTACCTCATCTTCTCATAACACTGCAACTAGCCAGAATCAATGCAGCAAAGGACACCCGGGCTGCCCAAGTCTGTCTGGGAGCTCAGCTTTGATTAACCCTTGTCTTGTCCCTCTTGGAAAAGGAAATCATCCCGTGAGAAACAACCAGTTGAAATCAGCTGTGAATTATTTTACTAAGCTAAAAATATCCTCTTAAGGTTTCATAGAGAGCTGGGTGCAAATAAAGGTCGACAGCTGAAATTATTCTAAGACAAACTCACAAGCAGAATTAAGACAGGAATTAGGGCAGATAGTGGGAGAGAATCAAAAGGGAATTACGGCAGATAGTGAGAGAGAATCAGAGGGTATTAGGACAGATAGTGGGAGAGAATCAGAGGGTATTAGGACAGATAGTGGGAGAGAATCAGAGAGGGGAATTAGGACAGATAGTGGGAGAGAATCAGAGAGGGGAATTAGGACAGATAGTGGGAGAGAATCAGAGGGGAATTAGGACAGATAGTGGGAGAGAATCGGGGGGGGATCGAGAGGGGAATTAGGACAGATCGTGGGAGAGAATCAGAAGGGAATTAGGACAGATAGTGGGAGAGAATCAGAGGGAAATTAGGACAGATAGTGGGAGAGAATCAGAGGGGAATTAGGACAGATAGTGGGAGAGAATCCGAGGGGAATTAGGACAGATCGTGGGAGAGAATCAGAGAGGGGAATTAGGACAGATAGTGGGAGAGAATCAGAGGGAAATTAGGACAGATAGTGGGAGAGAATCAGAGGGGAATTAGGACAGATAGTGGGAGAGAATCCGAGGGGAATTAGGACAGATCGTGGGAGAGAATAATCGGGGGGGAATCGAGAGGGGAATTAGGACAGATAGTGGGAGAGAATCAGAGGGGAATTAGGACAGATAGTGGGAGAGAATCGGGGGGAATCGAGAGGGGAATTAGGACAGATAGTGGGAGAGAATCGGGGGGAATCGAGAGGGGAATTAGGACAGATAGTGGGAGAGAATCAGAAGGGAATTAGGACAGATAGTGGGAGAGAATCAGAGGGGAATTAGGACAGATCGTGGGAGAGAATAATCGGGGGGGGAATCGAGAGGGGAATTAGGACAGATAGTGGGAGAGAATCAGAAGGGAATTAGGACAGATAGTGGGAGAGAATCAGAGGGAAATTAGGACAGATCGTGGGAGAGAATCGGGGGGGGGAATCGAGAGGGGAATTAGGACAGATCGTGGGAGAGAATCGGGGGGGAATCGAGAGGGGAATTAGGACAGATCGTGGGAGAGAATCGGGGGGGGGAATCGAGAGGGAAATTAGGACAGATCGTGGGAGAGAATCGGGGGGAATCGAGAGGGGAATTAGGACAGATAGTGGGAGAGAATCGGGGGGAATTGAGAGGGGAATTAGGACAGATAGGGGGAGAGAATCAGAGGAGAATTAGGACAGATAGGGGGAGAGAATCGGGGGGGAATTGAGAGGGAATTAGGACAGATAGTGGGAGAGAATCGGGGGGGGGGATTGAGAGGGGAATTAGGACAGATAGGGGGAGAGAATCGGGGGGGGAATCAAGAGGGGAATTAGGACAGATAGTTGGAGAGAATCGGGGGGGGAATCGAGAGGGGAATTAGGACAGATAGTGGGAGAGAATCGGGGGGAATCGAGAGGGGAATTAGGACAGATAGTGGGAGAGAATCAGAGGGGAATTAGGACAGATAGTGGGAGAGAATCAGAGGGGAATTAGGACAGATAGTGGGAGAGAATCAGAGGGGAATTAGGACAGATAGTGGGAGAGAATCAGAATAAACATGTAATGAGGATTGAAATGAAAGTAAATCAGAAGCGAATTTAAATAAAAAAGCAGACTAACTAGAAAAGACTCTGAAAACTCAAGATAATTATAATGATATTGGGATGTATTTTCACCGGTAAAATCTCAGACACACAGTTGCCACGAAAATATTTTTCACTCGATGCCTGCCCGCCCTACAGAGCCTCAGAAATAATTAACACGGATATTTGCTGTTTTTCCTCATCACGTACTGTGCAATACTCCAACACTCCACCTGCGCTTCTTTAATTCGCTCTGCTGCTCTAACAAATTGAGAACTTCTCTCCTGCTCTCCCCTCAACTCTCCCGTTTCACGCGGCAGCTTCTCCCTTGCTGAAATCCGGGATTAATGCTGACGGACCATCTCCGCATTCGCAGCTCTCGGATCCTCGATCGCTGAGCTACCCAGCAGAGCACGGGATCTTCCACAAGCAGATACCCATACTGTAAGCTTGCTTCTGCAATAAAATTTTCTCTCTCGACCAAACAACATTTTTAGCGATGGAGAATTTGCATAGCAACGCGGCTTCTTGGCGGCGCTTTTCCTTCTAGTTTTTAGTTGAAAGAAGAACAATGGGCTGCGCAGCCTCCTCTGCCGCCTCATCGGCAGCGGTCAGTTGTCGTGATCGGCCTCTGTATGAACAGCAGCAACGCCGGCAGGTCAAAGACGACTCCGTCGACAGTCATCAAGTTGAAGCGTTGGAGCCGTCGGAGGAGACGAACGACGACGGCTACGACGAAACCGACGATGACGACGGCAGCCAGCAGCGGTCGGCCTGGTCGGTGGTGCGGAGCCGCCTCACCGACACCGGGGTGGACATGTTCCTGCGCCTGTTCCAGCGGCGCCCCGACCTGCTGGGCTTGTTCAGCAGCTTCTACGACACCGAGGACAAAATCGATGCTGGGAATCCGCAGCTTCGCCGACACGCCGCGGCCGTGATGGAGCTGCTGGACTTGGCAATCGGCGGCTCGGCCGAAGGAGACCGCCGCGGCGATTCGAGCGCGTCGGAGCGACTTCGCAGCGTCGGCAAGACGCACCGGTTGTTCTGCGGCTTCGAGGCGGAGCACTTCGGCCTGATCCGGCGGCCATTCCTGGAGGCCCTGGCTGCCGTCCTTGGCCAGAGCGGCTGCTGGACTCCGGAGGTTCGGCGCCTGTTCGAAGCCGACATAGACTGGGCGCTGGACGAATTGCGGGCCGGCTTTGACAGCTTCTGATCAGACTTTTGATTTTATAATTGCACCTTGCATGTACGGTGCAGTCATTTAGAACATGTACATCACCGATGATCAGCCATGTAAATATACAGCTGACAGCATTGACAGTTTCTGATCAGACTTTTGATTTATAATTGCACCTTGCATGTACGGTGCAGTCATTGAGAACATGTACATGTACATCACCGATGATCAGCCATGTAAATGTACAGCTGACAGTCTCTAGTTGACAGCATTAGCAGATTCTGAAGTCTCTAGTTGACAGTATTGACAGATTCTGAGCCACAGCTGACAGTCTCTAGTTGACAGTATTGACAGATTCTGAGCCACAGCTGACAGTCTCTAGTTGACAGTATTGACAGATTCTGAGCCACAGCTGACAGTATTGACAGATTCTGAGCAGCAGCTGACAGCCTCTAGTTTACAGTATTGACAGCTTCTGACAGCCTCTAGTTGACAGCATTGGCAGATTCTGAGCCACAGCTGACAGCATTGACAGCTTCTGACAGCCTCTAGTTGACAGCAGTGACAGATTCTGAGCAGCAGCTGACAGCCTCTAGTAATTACAGTATTGACAGCTTCTGACAGCCTCTAGTTGACAGCATTGGCAGATTCTGAGCCACAGCTGACAGCATTGACAGCTTCTGACAGCCTCTAGTTGACAGCAGTGACAGATTCTGAGCAGCAGCTGACAGCCTCTAGTAATTACAGTATTGACAGCTTCTGACAGCCTCTAGTTGACAGTATTGACAGACTCTGAGCAACAGCTGACAGTCTCTAGTTGACAGCAGTGACAGATTTTGAGCCACAGCTGACTGTGACATCTTATTGACAATGACTATGACAGATTGTTAAGACACTCAAATAAGCAAATAAGAAACACAGAACAAATCAAACTGCAGTTATTAATCATCACAAAATAAGGAAGATGCAAATCAATTATTTGCCAAACAACAATAAAGCTTCTACAGTGTCAACACAAACTGATGTGGCGACCCGCTCTATTATTTGTTTATTTTGTTCAGCTATGATTAAAAAACACAAACAGATCTAAATGGGTCTGCAGAACTGCCAGCTGAGGAGCAGATGTTTCAAATATAACTTGCAACTGAATTCGACTAACAAGCAGAATTAATAGCGTAGACCAGGGCTCGGAAAACTTTCTTGCCTTAAGGAGGGGAGAGGGAATAAAGAGAGAAGAGAGGAGAGACAAAATAGGAGGGGAGAAAGAGACAAGAGGAGAGAAGCAGAGGAGAGGGGAAAGGAGGAGGAGAGGAGAGAGGAGAGGAGAGAGGAGAGGAGAACAGGAGAGAGGAGAGGAGAGGAGAGGGGAAAGGAGGAGGAGGAGAGGAGAGAGGAGGGGAGAACAGGAGAGAGGAGAGGAGAGGAGAGGGGAAAGGAGGAGGAGGAGAGGAGAGAGGAGAGGAGAACAGGAGAGAGGAGAGGAGAACAGGAGAGAGGAGAGGAGAGGAGAGGGGAGAGGAAAAGAGGAGAGGAGAGAGGAGAGGAGAGGGGAGAGGAGGAGGAGAGGAGAGAGGAGAGGAGAGAGGAGAGGAGAACAGGAGAGAGAAGAGGAGAACAGGAGAGAGAAGAGGAGAACAGGAGAGAGGAGAGAAGAGAGGAGAGGAGAGGGAAGAGGAGAACAGGAGAGAGGAGAGGAGAGGAGAGGGGAGAGGAGAGGAGAGGAGAGGAGAGGAGAGGGGAGAGGAAAAGAGGAGAGGAGAGAGGAGAGGAGAACAGGAGAGAGGAGAGGAGAGGAGAGGAGGAGAGGAGAGAGAGAAGAGGAGAGAGTGGACGAAAGGGGAGAGGAGGAATGAGAGAAGAGAGGAAAAGAGAAAAAATGAGAAGAGCTGAGAAGAGACACAAGCCTAGAGCGGGCCGGATTGCTATTGTGCATGCAGTTTCAAAGGACCCGAGGGCCGGATAGAGAGCCTTCGCGGGCCGGAGTTAGCCGACCAATGGGCACAGACAATAACATGATGATAAAATTGGTGGCTAAAATGTTATTTTAACCCTTCTTCGAAGCGCTGGCCTTCTCAGTAGAATTGCTGGTGGAGTCCGGCTCGCTGCTGTCGGGTTTCTGTCTGTCCTCTCCTCTGCCGCCCTTGTCCTTCTTGACCGCCAAGTTATTCTGGACAATGACAGCCTTCAGTTGCGATAACAGAAAGTTCTCGGTTGTGTCAATCGCTTGGAAGGCGTCTGGAATGCGGGAACAACCGGATTATTATCCCCTCCTGCAGTAGCCCATTGGCTACCGCAAGTAATACTTGCGGGGTTGTCAAATTTAAACAGGCTTTGAGAATAAAAAAAACAAACAAATAAAGGGATCTGTGAATCAGAGCTTAACTTTTTATATGGAATTTAAGAGTACAGAATACCGTCGGAACAGACTGAAGAGGATTATAAAAATTAGGAACAAAGACTGGCACCGGATTTCCTGAATGGGAACAAAGACTGATATTGGATTTCTACACTGGGAACAAAGACTGATATGGGATTTCTACACTGGGAACAAAGACTGATATGGGATTTTTACACTGGGAACAGACTGATATGGGATTTCTACACTGGGAATAAAGACTGTTATGGGATTTCTACAATGGGAACAAAGACTGATATGGGATTTCTACACTGGGAACAAAGACTGATATTGGATTTCTACACTGGGAACAAAGACTGATATTGGATTTCTACACTGGGAACAAAGACTGATATTGGATTTCTACACTGGGAACAAAGACTGATATGGGATTTCTACACCGGGAACAAAGACTGACACCGAATTTCGACACTGGGAAAAACAAAGACTGGCACCGGATTTCCAGAATGGGAACAAAGACTGATATTGGATTTCTACACTGGGAACAAAGACTGATATGGGATTTCTACAATGGGAACATGCAAAGACTGATATGAGATTTCAACAATGGGAACAAAGACTGATATGGGATTTCTACACTGGGAACAAAGACTTTCAACTCCCCCTTCACCTACCAGACTCGGGCGCCTGAGTCACCCCGTCAACGCTGCCCCTTGTCCGGTCTGCAGGACCCTCGAATTCGGCGAATCCGAGCATGAGAGCGCGCTGAGCCTCCGTGAGGCGGCGCGGGGCGCGGACCCGCACGTGAATGTAGTGATCGCCGTAGCCGAAGGAGTTGAACCTGGCGATGCCCTTGCCCGGCAGGCGGATTCGCTCATGCGACCCGGTGCCCGGCGGGATAGCGATGGTCAGGTCCTCGTAGAGTCCCGGCACCCGCACTTTACCGCCAAGCACCGCCTGGCTGATTGACACGTCCACGTCCGAGTGGATGTCCGCGCCTTCACGGCGGAAGTTCCGGCTCCGCTCCACCTGCGGGCGGACGAAAGTCGCTTAGTGAATCGGAATAACTGATTCAGGTAGGCACAAACCCTGACCCAGATCGGCACCAACCCTGACCCAGGTAAGCACCAACCCTGACCCAGGTAAGCACCAACCCTGACCCAGGTAGGCACCAACCCTGACCCAGGCAGGCACCAACCCTGACCCAGGTAGGCACCAACCCTGACCCAGGTAAGCACCAACCCTGACCCAGGTAGGCACCAACCCTGACCCAGATCGGCACGAACCCTGACCCAAAAAAGCACCAACCCCGACCCAGATAGACAACAACCTTGACTCAGACCCAGCAAAACTCACCTGGATAGTGACCCAGACCCAGAAAACCCTGACTCACCTGGATAGTGACACAGACCCAGAAAAACCTGACTCACCTGGATAGTGACACAGACCCAAAAAACCCTGACTCACCTGGATAGTGACCCAGACCCAGAAAACCCTGACTCACCTGGATAGTGACCCAGATCTCTTGCCGCCCAACGGGAACTCGCAGTGTCTGCCCAGCCTCGACCCCAGCAGGTACAGGTATGACGAGTCGCTTTCGCTGAGTAGTCTGTCCGGCGCCCCGACAATCTACGCAGGGATTTTTAACAATCTGCCTGGCGCCGCCGCATCTGCGGCAGGTTGTTCGCATAAAATAAGCGCCAGTGGTTAGCGACTCCATGCCGGTGCCGTTGCACTGCGGGCAGACCATTGGCTTCGATCCCGGCTCGCTGCCGCTGCCCGAGCACCTGACGCAGGTGTCCTTGACCCCAACTGTCACCTCTTTGTTGACGCCGCGCGCCGCCTCCTCGAAGGTGAGATTCAGCGTCACCTCCCTGAATAATTGGCCAGGTTAGTTCAGATTCAGGTTAGTTCAGATTCAGGTCATTCAGATTCAGGTCATTCAGATCCAGGTCATTCAGATCCAGGTCATTCAGATTCAGGTCATTCAGATCCAGGTCATTCAGATTCAGGTCATTCAGATTCAGGTCATTCAGATTCAGGTCATTCAGATCCAGGTCATTCAGATCCAGGTCATTCAGATTCAGGTCATTCAGATCCAGGTCATTCAGATTCAGGTCATTCAGATCCAGGTCATTCAGATTCAGGTCATTCAGATTCAGGTCATTCAGATTCAGGTCATTCAGATTCAGGTCATTCAGATCCAGGTCATTCAGATTCAGGTCATTCAGATTCAGGTCATTCAGATTCAGGTCATTCAGATCCAGGTCATTCAGATTCAGGTCATTCAGATTCAGGTCATTCAGATTCAGGTCATTCAGATTCAGGTCATTCAGATTGCATTTTCGAAAGCCAAACAAGGAGGTGACTTTTACCTTGCCGGTGCAAAGCCGAAGATGTTTTCCGCGGCTCCCGGCCCTCCGGCGCCGCCGCGGCCGCCGCCACCGCCTCGACCGAAGTCGAAGCCAGCGTCTCTGCAGAGTGGATTCGGGATAAGGCTATAAGAAGACTGACAATTCTGAGATAAGGTTAGTTAAAGAATCTGATGGATAGGGACAGCCACACCTGAATAATCTGATGGATAGGGACTGCCACACCTGAAGAATCTGATGGATAGGGACAGCCACACCTGAAGAATCTGATGGATAGGGACAGCCACACCTGAAGAATCTGATGGATAGGGACAGCCACACCTGAAGAATCTGATGGATAGGGACAGCCACACCTGAAGAATCTGATGGATAGGGACAGCCACACCTGAAGAAACTGATGGATAGGGACTGCCAAACCTGAAGAATCTGGGGGATAGAGACAGCCACACCTGAATAATCTGATGGATAGGGACAGCCACACCTGAAGAACAATTCGAATATGGATTTTATTTAAACCTGAATATGCGGCGGAACAGTTCCTCGGGATCAATGGAACCCTGGTAGTTCTCAAAGCCAGAGAAGCCACCACCGCCGCCGCCGCCGCCACCTCCAGGATGCTGCTGTCCCTGGGGGCCGTGCATGCCGAAGGTGTCGTACTGATTACGCTTGGACTCGTCAGACAAGACCTCATAGGCCTCGGATACCTCTTGGAACCTCTTAGCGGCAGTTGGATCATTCTTATTGACATCCGGGTGGTGCTTCTTAGCCAACTCATAGTAGGCCTTCTTAATGTCCTTCTGGCTGGCCTGCCGGCCGACTCCCAACACTTCGTAGTAGTCCCGTTTCAACAGCTGCCGCGAGCTGTGCAGCCGCCTGCGGGCCAGGCAGCTGACTGGCATGGCGGCTGTTGATCCTGCCACTGCCACTGAGGCCAGCGATGTTGCTTGGCCTGCAGTATGGAGTGATTCATTTATTCTTATAATTTCCTATAATTTATTAGGTCTATAATCAGAAACTAACAAGTAAAAATATGCTGACATGGAAACGGCTGTTTACTCACTAATTTACCTTTTTTCACTTACTAACATTTGTTATTGATTTTGGGTAAGATATCATTTATATATGTTTTGAAATAAAGAATCCAATTTACTAAAAATGGTTTGTTGGTACAGTAGTATACACAAAAATGTAATCATAACACTATTGGAGTTTCACTATAGCTATGGATATGACTATGGGAAGTTATAGATATTAAGGTTTTTGAACCCCACAGTTTCCATATCCAGTTTCTGCATCTAGAGGACTATGGAAGCAAGGGAGAATATAGAGGTATAGCAGCCAAGAGGTCCAGCAAGTGACTTCGACAATCTATAATCTTATGCTTTAAGGGGGACCAGTTATTTCATTGATAGTCACTTTGGGGTCATCCATTTTGGTAATAGCCTTTTTGTTACCAAATGTGTATTGTATATGGGGCATTAAGTGTATATTTATAAAAATTTACTTATGTTTTGTTAAGGTAATTAATGATGTTTTAATGTTTAATGTTTTATCACTTTATCACTTGGCACTTTGTCTCTATTCCAGCCAATGGCCATTAAACCTTGGCTGCAATAGGGCTTTGCCTTTGGCAAAAAATGGAATATTTACTAAATTGTCAATTAAGTAATAGTTTTCATAGTATCACTTTGAAATTTGGTCTATTTTATTAACATTTTTATTTTGCCCTATTGGAATAAATTCTCCAAGTCCATAGATGCACGCCAAGAATAACATACTTTGCATGTGAAACAATGCCAATCTAGGGGACAATACGCAAATTATATTAAATAAATGATAGAATTAACTTTGACCAACTTGCCTAAGCTGTCTACCTTATTGTCTTATAAGTTTTATTATTCAGCTAATAAGTAGTTTTATATTTTTCACTAAGCAAAAATTTGCAGAAAAAGCATAACTTTGCATGCCTCCTCACTTTGGCCTAGGGGTTTATAGACTATCTATTATAAAAATGTTTCTTGAACTAAAACTGCTATGATATATTGGCAATCTTCTTAATGCTACATAGGTGTTAAAAGCCTTTGGCAATTTGGTATAGCCAGAAGAATAGCACAAGTAAGCTACACTTCTATGTGCCATCTTTCAAGTATGCACTACCCCTTTGGTGTGCTATCCCATTGGCATCCTACCTTTTAGCCATAGTTTGGATTGTGTATTAGTATATACCAGGTTTAATACTAGAAAAAATGACAAGACCTTGTTTGCATGTTGGGTTTATATGCAAATACAAAAAATGTCATTTGACACCATGTACTGTATTTATTATATTATGTACATGGTATGCCTTGATATATGCTGAAAAATGGTAAGACCCTTTACCTTGTTGTATACCAAGAAATCCCAAAATACATATCACCTTTTGAATTATGGCCTCTTAGCCCTTCTGGCAAACCACCCCTTAGCCCCTCTAGTGCACTGTCCCTTAGACCTCTGGCATGCCTTGTTGCATTAGAGGTGTATATTGTGGCAGGCGGATGCCACTTTGATTGAACAAGTATCGATGACTAACTAAAACTGTTTCCACTAAGACTGTCTGCGTGGTGTACAAAAATTAAATTTTATTTTCCTTGGTTTGGACTTCGTCCAACAGGTTTTTCCAACAGTTAGTCCATGCAGTGCACATGCGTGCCCTCATGCTGGAAGTTTTGTTGAAATGCATTTCTCCCAACGGTTTTTGCATGCAACCCAATTTGTGAACCATGTATGTTCAACGTTTTGTCCACTAGATGCTCCTATATGTGGACCTGTTTTCTCTGCTATATAAACCCCTTCTATTTTCATGAAATGTTCATCCCTTCCTGTTCTTTTCTTTTTTTCTTTTCATTGTTTCCATCTTTTGCTATTTTTGCCTGTTTGGCTCCTTAAAACTCAGCGTATCTAATTTCTATTTCATTTAGCACCTAGGTGCCGCCTGCAAATTTAATCTTTGTCCAAAAATAACATTAAAAAATTTTAGCCTGCTCATCAATAAATAAGTAACAACACTTAATAAACTTTGAATCCATATTTATTCATTGATCTATAAGCCATAGTATCTTATTGAGTCATTTGCCCGTGGGGCATAAAATAACTAAAGTTCTCATCTCAAAGAAAGCTCTGAGACTTATTCGTTCCATAATACATAAATTACGGTGGTGGCAGCAACTACCCTACTGAAGGTAACAAACTCAGCAACTCAACGCATTAGTTTACAGTGTCAAAATTCTCTGGTGTTTTATTGCTTTGAATGGCCGCGCCGCTACACAACCGCTCTGCTAGGATTACGACTACCCTTCCCCTGGACTTGAGAACCTGGCAGTTGGAGTAAAAGGAGAAAGTTTTCCCATTGAGATTCAACTGCGCGATTTTTCCGGTTTTATTCATGCGAACTCGACATCAGCAGCAATCCAAACATGGAATCTGCCCCACCTCACTGGTGTCAGCAAACTTCAAAACCAACCATTCCAAGAAAACTTTTTTCCACCCCCACCTCACTGGTGGTCAGCTAAGTGGGATAACAAAACGCTAAAACCCTTTCAATGAGTCATTCAAATGCTACAGTACTATGGCTTCAACTACTAATTCAACAGCCACAGACGCGACAGCCAATGCCGCGGGCCCCAACAACTCAACTACTAGACTGACCTACAACGAGATGATTTGCATGATGACCGAAGAGGTGCGCTGGCAACTGGAGCAGACTAGCCTAGGCTAGCCGCAACACTATCATCATGTATACCAGCAGCCCCAGCAGCAGGATTGAGCTCTGGCACCAAAACCAGTCAAGATTCAGCGGTACACGCAGAACCAGGAATTCAATGTTAGGATCCAGGCTCTGGAAGAGTGTTGCAAGCTCAATGGGATCACAGACGATAGACGCAAGAAGGCAGAGGTCCTTGTGAATTTGGACATTGCCACAACCTATCCCGCAGTCATCAGGATGGAGCTGCCAGACAATCTAATGTTTGGTGAGTTCAAACAGATTGTCTGAATGCTTTACGCATATGGCTGACACACTGGAGTATTGGGAGCAGTTCCGAAGCTGTCAGCAAGGCAAGAACAAGAGTGTGGACAACTATGGCGATCGACTAACTGCTCTGGCCGATTGAGCATTCCTGCATTTTACCTGGTTCAGAAGCAGGCAGAACTGGTGGATCAGTTTATGGTGGGAGTGTGGATTGTTCAGTCAGCCAGAGAGCAGCTAATCCTGGTGCAACTGCAAAATCTGACCACAGCAAGAAGGGCCATGCTACGCTTGGAGACAGCAGCTAGTCTGGCTCAGCGAGTAGCACCGCTGCCAGCAGCGAGACACGTCCGGGTTCTCAAAGATGACAATAGTCAGACATCAACTGTGGTGCAACACGACACCAAGTCATCTCGGCCTGAGGAAAACTGGTTGCATGAGGTCATGGAACAACAAGCCGAGACACTGCAAGAGCAACGACACCTACTAGAGACTTTGAGTAATGAAATGCGAGAATTCTACTCACGGGGATCGCGCAACAACGACACCCCAGAGCCATGGGAACCTCGCCACCAGCCACGGGACTCGTGGGGCCAGCGCTCCAGATGTTTGGTACCATTGACTTCAGCAACCGAGAGATGGCAGCAACCTGCTGCCGAGAACGCTGCCAGCAGGAGGTCAACGTCGACCACAGCAGCACAGCAGCAGCCGCAGCAGCAACAATTGGGTTCAAGGCTGCCACCCTATCAGTTGCAACGGCAAAGTGCAATGTGCTACAGGTGCAATCGCGAGCATTGCACCGACAAATGCCTGCACCAGTGGTCAGCCAGCACCGCGCCCCAGCGCAACGGCGGCTCGGGAAATGGGACTGCTGGATGCACCATCAGGGGCAGCGCCATCCAGCAGCCACACTAGCACTAAAGTCCCCGCCAAGGACTTTAGTCGCTCAGCAGGCCACTGCTGAGACTGCCTCTGCCGCACCTGTACAGAACTCTGCACCTAAGCAACCTTGAAGGGATCCGTTTCTAACTGGTGAGATTCAAGGTCATTATTTCGCTTTCTTACTTGACACTGGGCCCAAGTGTGAAGTCCTTGGATTCAGCACCTGGCACCGCCTATGTACCGACGACCTGACCCTCCGTGGCCAAATTGAGCCTTGCCTGCAACATATCGTGACCTACAATGGTGAACCTATTCAAATGGCAGGCCAACTAACTATCAAAGTGAAGATAGGTAATTTTCAGCCAACAGTCAAGTTTCTACTAGCGAAAGGATCGCATGACAACATCCTGGGCTTCAAGTTTCTGGACAAGTACAGCACCTCACTGGATCTTGCCGCCGGGATGCTGTTTTTCAAGGATGGCACTGCCGCACCGCTTCGCTACATGCGAACTGAGGCTACCACGTGCAGAATCTACACAGCTAAGAGCACTACTGTGCTGCCACTGTCATCAACCTGAATTAAAATTAAACTCGCTAAAGGACAAGAAGAAAACCAGGGTATACCTACTGTAATCGAGCCACTAAAACCGGCTCGGCGCGAAGAAGATATGCAGCATCTAGACGCCGCGCCTGCACTAATATCTATGTCTAACAGAGAAGGCACTATCAAGATGATTAATCAAGGAACAACATCAATCAAAGTATGTGCGAATGCCTTAGTTGGGATTGCTAGACCAATCAAACTGCCCGAGCTACAGTTCTTTCCACTGCTGAAGCCAGAAGACTCTGTCAATAAAATCCAAGACGAATATCCTGACGCTTGGATCAAGGAGATCGACATCAGTAAAGATCTGTCTAGTGACCAGCATGCTCAAGTCATTGAGCTATTGAAGAAGTACAAGACTATCTTCTCTCAGGGGCCACACGATCTCGGCCAAACTCATCTGGTCACCCACAGTATTGTGCTAAAGGACATGAATCCAGTGCATCTGCCGACTTGCCAGATCCCGCCGCATCTGCTGCCCAAAGTGGATCAGCTATTCAACAATCTCCTGGCCAAAGGCGTGATCCAACCGAGCTTCTCCAGCTACAACACCCCACTGGTGATCATCCCGAAGAAGGACGGCAGCCTGCGAATTGTGCAAGATTTCTGGAGTCTGAATCAGAAGTGCAAGTACTTTCCATACCTGATACCGAACATCCAAGAAGCATTCGCCAGTCTCGAAGGAAGCCAGCTATTCAGCATGTTTGACCTCAATAGCGGCTACTATCAGATTCCACTGCGTCCAGAAGATCAAGATCTGACTGCTTTCGCTACGCTGCACCGCAGACAATTTGCCTACAATGTTATGCCTATGGGATTAAGTTCAGCTCCAGCCAGCTTCATGCGCCACATGAACGCTGTGCTTAACAGGATCATCTACAAAAGTGCAATAGCCTATTTGGATAATGTAATTGTTTATTCTA
Organism: Macrostomum lignano; assembly: GCA_002269645.1. NCBI lineage: Eukaryota > Metazoa > Platyhelminthes > Macrostomidae > Macrostomum > Macrostomum lignano. The sequence goes on along the minus strand of NIVC01000089.1, from coordinate 956,963 downwards.
AGAAATTTAATAACCATCTACAGCATATGGAAGAAGTGTTCAAGCGAGTCCAAGAAGCTAATCTTAAGTTCAAAGGCAAGAAGTGCCATCTATTTTGGGCAAGTCTAAACTACCTGGGCATATTGTAATGAAGGATGGAATCAAAACTGACCCGGCGAAGATCGAGACAATTCAGACCTGGCCAAGACCAAGAACAGCTCAACAACTTAAGAGTTTTGTCTGCACGTGTGCCTACTATGCTAAATTTGTACCTGGCTATGCAGAACTTGCTGCTCTGCTCTACAATCTAATCAAGGAGAAGAAGATCCGAAATTTTAATTGTTTATGGGGAAAAGCCCAGCAAGACGCGTTTGACCAGCTCAAAGCAGCCTTGACTTCAACATTAGTGTTTGCATATCCGCAGTTCAGTGAGGACCCGGAAGTTATGTTTATCCTGGACACGGATGATTCTGTGACCAGAATCGGAGCCTGCCTGAGCCAACACCAAGCTGATGGGGTTGAGTGCTCAATTGGCTATTTCTCCCGGCAACTCAAACCAGCCGAAGCCCGATATCTGATTACTAAACAAGAACTATTGGCAGTTGTAGATGGGATGCAACACTTCCGATTCTACCTGCTGGCTAAGAAGTTCACTTGCTGAACCGATCATGCCGCATTAACCTGGATCTTAAGGTGAACTCAGCAAGAAGAAATCTTTGGATAATGGCTACAGTGCCTCAGCAAATTTGAGTTCGAGATCCTGCATCGAAAGTCAAGTCAGCATCAGAATGCTGACGGTCTCTCGAGACGGCCCGAGGACGATGCTGAATGCTTGGAGGAGGCTCAGCGTGAGGCAGCAGACGAGGACCAAAGTAAGCAGCCAGCCACAATAACTGGCGCAGCGGCGCCGAAGGTCCATAACAGCAGCCACCCTAGCTCTCCACCAAGCAAAAAGCAACTGACCTGCCAGAATCGACGAAAACTGCCGACGAAGACGAAAGAGTCCAATGGCAAGGCTACGCTGCCAGCATCATTGACAGCCAATAGCAAGCCGCTGACAGCACTGCACCCGCCAGTGACGAAGCTGAGGCCATTGGCCAGCCGTTTTCAAGACTCAGAGGTCGCCCACCAGCTTTAGCAGCACGACATGTTGCCCTTCAAGGAGCCACTGTCTATTAGCTAAAGGCGACGAGGACAGCGACCACAGCGCAGCCAGCGACGACCACTGCCAATCCGCTCGCCGTCATGTGTTCAAGAAAGTGAGATTCAGCATCGACACCAACAGCTCTGCTGACGAATCCAAATTTGCCTACAATGATGCCAAAATGTCCAACGAGGATTGGTCTTCAAATTCTTTAATGACCTGGCAACCAGCCAGAGTAGCGATCATGCGGAGGGAGCTCCAGACCCCAAACCATGCCACCACAGCTGAAGCCGTGCCGACTAATTCGACTAACACACGCCAAACCTTGAACTTAACTGATCACATCCCAAGACCAGTGTTATAACGTGAGGAGCTCCAGACTCACCAGTGTGCTGACTCCGCCATTGCAATGATGATCAACCTTATCAAAAGTCAACAACCAAAGCTGTCGCTGAATCAGCGTTTAAATCTAACAAGAGATGAGCGAAATCTCCTAGCATTCTATGAGCAATTGGAAGTCCGAGATGATAGACTATTAGTCATCCATCTCAACAATAAGGGCAAAGAGGATAAAGCGAGGATCATCCTGCCAAAGAGTCTCGACGCCATGGTGTTTGCCAACCTGCATGGTTTGCCCTACTGCAGACACATGGGCTGAGACCTCACCATTGCAAAGGTGCACGAAAGGTTCTGGCGACTGGCCCTGGCCAAGGCCGTGTCTGACTACATTGCTTCCTGCCAGACCTGCACTCAGAGCAAAGGAAGGCAACAAATTGCGGCGCATGTGCAATCATTTCTGGTCTGCGAAATCTATGGGCGATGCGCAATCAACACTCTAGGCCCCATTGGAGACCCAACAGACTGTGGTAACAAGTATATCCTAACCTACGTCGACACTATGTTGAAATATCCATTGGCTTTGCCATAAAGAATCAGCGCACCAAGACGATAATAACTCTCCTGCAAGAACAAGTCTTCCCAATCACTAGAATCCCAGCGTGGATCTATTTGGACCAAAGCAAACAGTTCACAGGGCATGAGTTTCAACATTTCTGCAAAGTCTATGGCATTCGACAAACCACGACGCCGCCATATTCGCCCTGGGCCAATGGTCAAGCTGAATTGTGCAACAAAAACATCAAGAAGGTGCTCACTCATCTCCTAGAAGATCATCAACAGTGGGACAAGATGCTGCCAGCTGCTCTGACAGCCCTGAGATCAGCTGTCAACCGTACGACGGGATTCTTGCCGCATTACATTGTCTATGGAGTGCCCTATCGGTATCTGATCGATAACACCCTAGACCACCTGGACGTATCACCGGACCTCCCCGAGTACATTGCAAAGCATCAGCGTAGACTGGCCGAGACTGAAAGGATTGTGCGACAGTGATTGCAAGCTGAGATCCAACGCTGCGAAGAATATTACGAGAACCGACCCAAGCCAGTGGAATTGCAGCCTGGAGACCTGGTCTGCCTGGCCAACCCGAAGCTCGAGTTGGGCGAGCTGCCGAAGTTTCACCAGCCATACAAAAGCATGTACAAGGTCAACAGGAAGGTCGGCGAAGTAGCCTACAAGATCCAGCCTATGACAGCCTGACGTGGATGCCCAGCTGAAATGCTAGTTCATCGCAATCACATCATCAAGGTGCTGCAGATGATGGCAGATCGACCACAGGAGCTGCTGCGCCAGACAGAGTGGCCAATGTTGCCTACGAGTCGAGCGATGAAAGCAAAATTGACCCAGCCAATCAGCCCGCTCCAGAACAGGCAGCCGCAGCTCAGCCTGAACTGCGTGGCAGCCAATTGTTCAAGCCGAGCCTCTGCCATCTGGAAGTGCTGCCCAAAGGCAACCCAGATTTGCCTGAAATCGGCGCGGAGATCGAAGTCTAAAAAGGTATTTACCAATGAATTTTCTGTTGCGCCAAGTTGCTAACTTTTGATGTGCATTACTAGTAGTAGTTGAATCTGCAAATGCGTTCCAAATTTTAGTTTTGCTATAAGCTTTCTCTGCACTTGCTCTGTGCTGAAAGCCGATTTTAATTTTCCATTTTAATTCTCTTTTAGTTAGAGAATTTTTTTAGTTTAGACCATTTTTAGTTAGCACAACACTTCCACTCATCAACGCCTTTTGAACAGCTATATCATTTATATTATTTTGTTTCTAATTTCAACAGTATAATATTGTACAGATGTTTGTATTGTGACAATATTTTCATAAATTTTGAGTCCCAATATGTTTGTGTATTACTTGTAGATACAAAAAATAGCACTAGGTTTCCACTCATTGATGGCATCGTTGAGTAGAACATTGGCCTTGATGAGTGGAACACTGCCATCGATGAGTGGAACACTGCTATTGATGAGTTATAAAAATTGCTGAATGAGTAAAACATAGAGAATTTTCAAGCTGCATTAGCAGCATTCATGCAGAAAAATTACTGTACTGTTTTTTTACAGTAATCCTTAAGTTTAATGTGTTGACAAGTAGCATGCATTATTGTTTTATAGCTAAGAATTATCATTATCTAGGTATTTAAAAATATTTGTTTTTAGAATATGATCTAAAAATCTTAGAGATAAGACTTTATTGTCCTAGAAACTTGTTTCTATGCTTAAAGTAGATTAACAAGTTTTAGTATTGTATTTAATGAAGAACATCTGGCATGGCATAGAGTACATTTTTAAATACATTATTAATGTAGCAAAATTTTATTTTTAAGCCTATACTAAAAATGATAAATTATAGAAAAAATTCTATAAAGCTTTTGAAGTTCTATGTTCAAATTGCCTTATGACTTTGGACTCTTCTTTATTAAGATTCTAGAATATTTATATGTTGAGTTAGTTTTAAATCTGTTATTCTCATTTTCCAAAACCAGCTAATGGTATAAAATTTTTAATTCTCACTTTTAGCAATGGTTGCAATCAATCCTGATTTGAAGAAAGCACGTGATCAACATTTTATTGCAAAGCAAAAAGCTGAAAACCCTGAAGCCTTTAGGGCTCATCAAGCTACTGCTTCAAAGCGATATGCCGAGAAAAAGAAGAGCAGTATGAGTCAGCGTGATATTCGCAGTCGTTGCAAAAATGATCACCTGCGGAAAAAGATGGCTGGAGAGGCTAAAGGAGCTGTAGCTGCTGTATTGCCTGCTGACCCAGCTGCTGCTGTCCTGCCTGCTGACCCAGCTGCTGCTGTCCTGCCTGCTGACCCAGCTGCTGCTGTCCTGCCTGCTGACAAAGTTGTTACTTTGAGTCCAAAGTCTGCAATCGGTGGCTCTAAATCTGCAACAGAATCATTCAGCTGCAGCTATACACCAAGCTCTGCTTGTAGTGTTGCTGCCTCTGCTTGAGAATGACGACGAGCCTTAGAAGAGCGGCAAATGCTGAAAATTCAAAACAGCAAACTTATAACTACATTTGAATGACTCAGAAAGTGTCTATACCATTTGGTAAGTTTGAAGACTAATTTTAATGTGCTTTTTTCTATATCAGGTTGTGTACATAGAACTTGATCTCTGTTTAAAATGAATATTTACAGAAAACCACTAAAGCTTCTGCAAAAAAGCCGCAAGAGCCTACCCGGCGGGCAAAGTGGCAGAGTGCTAGTGTTCGGCAGGCTAAGCTGCGACGTGCTTGCCTGAAACTCCAGAATGCACAAGCTGAAGCTGCAGAGGCAACGTTTGATGCACTTGCCCAGCATACACGAAACAAGTCGATCACCAAGTTGGCTAAGAAGGTATGGTTTACATGTCTTTTACAATTGTTGTCTTGTGACCTCAGCAAAATCTTATATTACTTCTTGTGTCCTGAGTTAACTTAATGTTCACTAACAAACCTTTTTAACAGATTTGCAAAAACCTCAAAGGAGCAAAGGCGTGTCGCTTCCTTGTCCAGAAGTTGTGTCTCGATTATCAAACCCTCAATGAAGTCAGCAAAGGCCAAATGAGCCTGGCTGTCAACGCAAGACTTAGTCGGAGAGTGCTAGTCGCTGAGTTTTATAATTGCAACAACAATATGCGCATGATGGCGTCAACAAACGAGACTAAGACCAAGAAAAAGGTCAAAATGCAGAAGTGCTTCTTGAACTTTTCAATCGAAGTGCTTTTTGAGAAGTTCAGATCAGAGAATCCTAACGTTTCCATTGGCCATTCGACATTTTATGCCATTTGACCATTTTATGTCGTAAAGCCACGGCTCAATGACAGGGGCATTTGCCACTGCATGACCTGCAGCAATCTTGATGTAAGTTAAAATTTCTTCTTTTAGGAATCTGAAAATGCCTTATATTTTAATATGCATGGATGACTTAGGCGTGAACCAATTTCGATTCTTAAAAGTGATCTTGCTTGCACCTTTCATAGCTCTTGGGCGACGCCCTCTTCAGCAAGCACCTCATATCCAGTTGCGACAAGCACCAGCTGCTACAGCAGATCCTGTGCGACTCCGGCCAGTCACCTGCTTTGGCAGCTTGTCTGCAAAGAGAATGTGCAGCCTGCAGGGACAAGTGCATTCCTATGCACCTTTCGAGCGCTGCATCCCAAATGCTGACCTATCACCAGTGGGCCTTGACGGTCAATGATAACAATTTCAAATCGACCCAGTGTGTTCAGGTAAAATTCTGACTACTCCTTTTGGAGTGCTTTTTAAAATAGTTAGTATTTAATGAAAATATGATATCAGTATAGTACATTTGAGACTATCACAGCAGCTTGACAACTCCAAAGTGATCAGATATGTACTAACACTTCTTGCTTTCTTCCAATTAAGAAATGTGACAACCTGGCTATGGTGGTTGAAGCCTTTTAGCAGACTCTTAAAAAATACTCCTGCCATTTCAATTGCATCAAACATCAGTTTGGGTACATCCGCGCTGTTTGATTGTTGCTGGAAGATGGCCACGTAGTCATCCACGTCAACTTTTCCAAGAATTACATGGGAAAATATGGCCATGAAGTAACAAGCGCACACTATAGCAGTAATCCAGAAGTTGTAATTCATCAAGGGATATGCTACTTGAAGGCAAGATCATTAAAACTATTAAGCTATTGCGATATTGCGATACTATTGCGATACACATTGCCATGGTGTAACCTTACAATAATCTAGGGCGCAGACCTGACACCATTTGCAACTCTGTCGACCAATCGCTGAAAGGTGGCCAAAGCAGTCACTGCGCACTTGCAGCCCATCCTGGACCACTGCCAGTCAATTTGTGAGACCAGACGGGTCACAATTGTGTCCAACTCACCGTCATTGCTGTATCGCAACAGATACAAGGTGTATCTCTTTCAGCGGGAGTTGGCAGCGCGTGGCATCTCAAACTGGCAGTGGGTTTTCACCAAAGCCAACCACAGCAAGGGCGCTCCTGACGGAGTTAGCGCCGCCATTAAGCGCCAATGTGATGAGGCCGTGGCTTGGGGAGAGTCTGTTATCACTGTCACAGATGTGGAAGCTGCGATGAATGGAGGTCTTCGCAATTCAAAAATCCTATTTATGCAGGTAAATGAAGTACAGCAATAATTGTTCTAGAGTACCCTGTAAAATAATTATTTTTAACTGCTAAAAATCCCACGCACTTACAATTTAGTTAACCTCTATTCTTCTATTTAAAGGTAACCTCTGAGAAGATTGACGCATTGAAGAGCATCCTTCAAAATGTCACGGTGCCACCGATCGTAGGCATTTTAAGAGCACACCATGTTGAGTGCACTGAAGCCACTGACATCCTGTACTGTCAGTTGGCCTGCCAGTGCACAGCAACTGGATGCACAGGCTGCTTCAACACCACAACCTGGAGCCCAGACCTAACAACACATGAGGTGCCAGCAGAAGCAGTCATTCTGGACGAAATAATTGAGCTGCCGCTGCCAACTGCAACAATAAACTCCTTTGTTGCTGTAGCATACGAGACCAGCTAGTACCTTGGGGAAGTCAAGGAAGTGAAGGAAGGGGACATCTACATCTCCTTCATGACTATGACCTAGCCAAATTGGTAAATTAACAGATTTAAGTTTGTCATATTCATATCAGATTAATATATTTTGGTTTAAACATTGGAAGTCCTGCCAGGTATCTTTTAGGTTGGATCAGAAATATATACGTACTTTAACTTTAAAGCAGCTGCCAAGCTATTAATGCATTTTTGTCATGCTTCCTTTTGCAGATTCATGTGGAAAAAAAGACACCTAGTGGATCGAGGCGGGCTCTGTGCTGGCTGTGTGCTTGACGCCACCGCAGTTAGTGCCAGTCAGCACAGTTCGCCGACCGATTTTTTGCCTGCCAGACACCGAGTATGCTCGCATTGAAGAATTGTATAGCGCCATATGATCTGGGCTGTATCTAGTGTCAATTGCCATTAGCTTTTTCTTATAATTTAATAATTTAAAATAATTTAAAATAATTTTCAATAATTTTGTCAATTTTTTCGAACTACTGCATTTTAGTGCTTATGCCAAGTAAACATTATCCACCTATACTATTGTCTTTAAATGCTATATGCATTGTTTCATACACTGTGCAGTTATCATTTCTCTAGCATAAGAAAACGACTTTAAAGGCTAAGTGTGCAGTTTTTTATTTCTTTATTCATGGCAATAGATGACAAAATATATGGTAAGTTGAAATAGCAAAATAAAAGATTCAGGTTAGTATATTTCTTATCTCATATGCACTCATCAACGCCAAGGTTCCACTCATCAACACCAAGGTTCCACTCATCAACGCCAAGGTTCCACTCATTGATGCCAAGGTTCTACTCATCAACACCAAGGTTCCACTCATCAATGCCAAAGTTCCACTCATCGATGTTTAGAAAAATTTAAAAGTGCATTATTTCTGTTCCAGTGTATTTCTTGTGCTTAAAACTTTACAAAAAGTTTTCTGATATATTAATTTTGTTAAAAAACTGTTTTAGTGAAAATTTAAATAAAAAAATGTCCAGGACAGAAAATCTGTACTAAATTTTGGATTCACCCTCAATGTACTTTTCCTTATGCTTCAGGGATAAAAGCAATTCTCTTTTCCTTATGCTTTCTGAATAAAAGCCGGCATCAAATTTTAATTTTCCGTTCAATGTACTTTTCTTATGCTTCAGGGATAAAAGCAGGTACTCTTTTCCTTATGCTTTCTGGATAAAAGCATATATAAATTTTAAATTTCAATGTACTTTTCTTTATGCTTCAGGGATAAAAGCAATTCTCTTTCCCTTATGCTTTCCGGATAAAAGCAGGCATCAATTTTTATTTCAATGTATTTTTCCTTATGCTTCAGGGATAAAAGCAGCCAATTTGTACTTTTCCTTATGCTTGAGGGATAAAAGCAACAAATTTTCTCATTTGCTGTTCTATTCTGTATTTTTCCTTATGCTTTCCAGCTAAAAGCAGAATGTTGAACCTTTCAGTTCTCATGTACAGTGAAATTTCCATTTAATCAATGCGACTGATATTTATTCAACACATCAATATTTAATCAATGCGATACAGTACTTTGCGTTTTTATCTAATTTTGCAAATCCCCATTTACGAGGGTTGATCAAAAAGTTCTGCAACCTTTTGTTATAGCTTTTAGTTATAAAATCGGGAAAAGCCAAAAACTTACACATATGCGGCTATATCTGTTAGCTATATTTATATGCATTTTTGGCTTCCAAATGTGCTCCAGTAAAATTTCACAGACATATATTTTCCATGTGTTTTCAGTAGCTGATGGAACCATCAAAAGACAGTGTTCGCTTCTATATCTTTATGCGCATGCAACTTGGTTGCAAAGGGACTGAGATTCACACCGATCTGGTGAATGTTTTAGCTGACTCTGCTCCATCATTTGACATGGTTGCCCGCTGGCTGCGCCATTTCTTGGAAGGCTGGGACAGCTTCAACGATGAACCGAGGTCTGGCCGACCCTGGACATCCGTGACCGAAGATGTCGTGGCCCATGCCGATGCAATAATTTGTGAGGATTGGAGCATTATGCTGAGATTCCTTGCCTATGAGCTTGGTGTCAGCTATAGAAGTGCTCATAACATCATGCATGAGCAACTAGGCCGCACAAAGACCTGCGCTCGGTGGGTACCCCATCTTCTCACTCCGGAGCAGCAAGCAGAGAGGGTGCACATCTGTTGCTTATAGGTGCACATGTTTGAGCCCCACGGCCCACGACGACTGTCGGATGTCATCACAGGAGACGAATGTTGGATCTCCTTCTTTTACCATGAAGGATAAGCAGTCCAACATGTTCTGGCTGGCAGAAGATGAGCCAAGGCCTGAGGTGCTGAAGACCGGATTCCGTAGTTGGAAGTGGATGTTCACCATTTTTTCAACTCTCAGGGTGTTCTATCGGTAAACTTCCTTCCAGCAGGTGCCACAGTGACTTCCAGGTACTACACAGACACTGTTCTGCCAGGCGTGCTGCAGGAGCGGCAGGAACGTGTGCGAACCAGGCATGGACCTCGACTCCTGCTGCACCATGACAATGCGGCACCGCACAGAGTGGCCTCAACCATGGCATACCTGGAGCAGCAGGGGGTCTGGCTGCTGCCCCATCCACCCTACTCTCTAGACCTAGCATCGTGCGACTTTTGGCTGTTCCCAAGGATCAAATCCGTCATTTCTAGGAGGCCACTTTCACGCATGCAAGACCTTGCCCAAGCGGTACATTCAGCTCTACAGGGTATACCAACTTCGGAGTACCATGACTGCTTTCAGACATGGTGCGCACGCATGCAACAGTGCATGGATAGTGGTGGAAAGTACTTTGAGGGAATGTGACTCCGATTAGACGCCTCGGCTGCTGTAGCACTGAGTTGTGAGGTCACTTGCAGAAATTTTTGATCACCCCTCGTATTAAAAACTTCTATGCACACGGTCAAAGTGTGGAAGTAATCCTTTCTTTTCCTTATGCTTTCGGGAGAAAAGCAGTTAATTTTTATAAACCTTCTAGTTCAATTAAAGCGGAAGGTCCCCTTTTTTTCTGCTTTTGTGAGCCCGCTGTGTAAGGGCCAATTTTGTCTGTGCTTCATTCAGGTCAAGCACCCCGGATCCAGGCCTTGTCTTTCAGTGGAGGGCTTTTGAGGTGACTCAACCCATGCTCTTTGTTTGATTTTGCTCGAGCCTGGGAACTTTGCAAGGGCCTGCCAGTTTTGGCTCCCTTCCCCTAGCGCAAGGTAGCCCCTGTTTCATTGTAACTCCCTATGGAGCCTCTGCATGCCATATCGGTAGCTAACCTACTTTATTCTAACATTATCAATAGTAAAGAGCCTGCCTTTGCTCCCTTACTATTTTATATTATTTTAGCTATTGTTTATGCATTAACCAGCCTTTCTTAACCGCCCTCTTCATTTTATGTGAGCCGTTTAAGGCGCCTCATTTCATTCTAAGTTAGCCCCTCTGCCGCGGCTAGCTATCTGTTTTATTATTCCTCCATTGGTCACCCACCCCACCTCCATGTGCGTCCGCCATAGAGTGCATGAGGGGCGGTGACTGGTGCCTTGTTCCAGCGCGTGAATCTCCTTTATTCATCGATTGGGCAGCTTTTCCAAGTATATAAAGCAGCCAAGTGGCTCTGTTCATTGCATACTGTAAATTTTCCCTGCGATTATCGTAAATCCTAATTGGCAAATTTTTATTTAGCAGCTGTGACCCCTCTGACTTATTCCTGTGAATATCTTTGTACATATCTATTTATTTATTTATTCTATTTATTTATTTTCTGTCCAACTATTGACCAACGCCATGGAACCTTCTGTGCGCAGTCGAGCCCCTGACATGAGCGCCACTCTCGCCTGAGCGCCATGGTTGCACCTGGAGGAAGTCATCACCATGCGCGCCCTTACCGCCACGGCCACCGGTGAAGCCCCTGCCCGTGTATGCCTCCAGCAAGCTATAGAAGAGGCCGTGCGCCAGGCCACCCGAAAGGGCTGAATCCAAATTGATGTACAGTGGCATTTCTTCTGCGGTATGGTGCCACCCGAGATCACCAAGGCCATCCTAGATCAACAGCTTGCCCTCGCCAAGGAGGGCCTACATGAAGGACCGGCTAGAGCCCGGCTAGCCCTGGCCATGCTGCTTACCCTCGCTTATATGGAGGCAGGCCTGCTGCAGAATGGGTGGCTGCCCCGTTTAAAAGCATATTGGAATGCAGCCCTGGACAAATATCTAGAATGCTTGAGCATCGTGGACAGCCAGGTCCACATTTATGGCTGGCCCTCAAGCACTGGCCTTGTAGCCACAAACAAGCAACCCGACCCACCAACTCAGCCTGACGGAGCCAGCCACGCCTCTTGCCCGGCCAACTGCAGAGGCTGCATTTCTGCTGCCCGAGGCTGGTGGCTGCTGCTGAGTTTCTTATCATTCTCTCTGCCACCTCATGCATGTGACAGGCGGATGCCACTTTGATTGAACAAGTATTGATGACTAACTAAAACTGTTTCCACTAAGACTGTCCGCGCAGTGCACAAAAATTAAATTTTATTTTCTTTGGTTTGGACTTCGTATGTGGCAATATGGGACTTTTGTATGGGACTTTGTATATGGCAATGTTGGACGGTTTTTCCAACAGTTAGTCCATGCAGTGCACATGCATGCCCTTGTGCTGGAAGTTTTGTTGAAACACGTTTCTCCCAATGGTTTTTGCATGCGACCCAATTTGTAAACTGTGTATGTCTAATGTTTTGTCCACTAGATGCTCCTATATGTGGACCTGTTTTCTCTGCTATATAAACCCCTTCTATTTTCATGAAATGTTCATCCCCTTCCTGTTCTTTTCTTTTTTTTCTTTTCATTGTTTCCATCTTTTGCCATTTTTGCCTGTTTGGCTCCTTAAAACTCAGCGTATCTAATTTCTATTTCATTTAGCACCTAGGTGCCGCCTGCAAATTTCATCTTTGTCCAAAAATAACATCAAAGAATTTTAGCCTGCTCATCAATAAATAAGTAACAACACTTAATAAACTTTGAATCCATATTTATTCATTGATCTATAAGCCATAGTATCTTATTGAGTCATTTGCCCGTGGGGCATAAAATAACTAAAGTTCTCATCTCAAAGAAAGCTCTGAGACTTATTTGTTCCATAATACATAAATTATGGTGGTAGCAGCAACTACCCTACTGAAGGTAACAAACTCAGCAACTCAACGCATTAGTTTACAGTGTCAAAATTCTCTGGTGTTTTATTGCTTTGAACGACCGGGCTGCTACATAAACGCTCTGCTAGGATTACGACTACCCTCCCCCTGGACTTGAGAACCTGGCAGTTGGAGTAAAAGGAGAAAGTTTTCCCATTGAGATTCAACTGCGCAATTTTTCCGGTTTTATTTGTGCAAACTCAACGTCAGTGGCAATCCAAACATGGAATCCACTCTACCTCACTGATGTCAGCAAACTTCAAAACCAACCGTTCCAAGAAAACTTTTTTTCCACCCCCACCTCAATATACTAAGTGCATTAATACTTTTCAAAGTATACTAGACACTATCTACGAAAATATCACTTGTCCTAATAGGGATATTTGTATATTTAAAAAATTCTATCAAAACATTAATATATTATTTAGAAAAGAAATTAAAACCCAGGTTGCGGATGGTATGCATGTATGCCGGAACTTTTCCGGCGTACAAAACGGCCACCCTAAGTCCTTGGCGTACACAATCGGCGTACACAAACCCTGGCGCACTTTGTTGGCGTACACTATTGGCGTACACAAGTAATACAGCCACGTATACTTTTTTGGCATACAAATTTTGGTGAATAAATTCATGCCGTGCATGAGAATTGTAATGTAAATTAAATGTTTTTACGTAAAGTAAAGGAAAATTTCTATCGTCAGTGATAAACATTTTGCTTCTTTTAATAGGGACTCCAGTGAGGTTACCGTAAAGCTGATAATTACACGAAAAATCGTAAAATAATGTTTTTTAAAAATGAAATTGCCATGCATAGAAAATGTTTATAGTAAAAACAAAATATACATGTTAAAGAAGAGTTTCTATTCTTTTTAATGAGATAAAGAAACAAAAAATATATACATTGTATGCCGAGTAATGTCCCACTGAACTTCGTCTTTTTTTTAATACACTCGTTTTGTTGCCAAAAAAAGTGACTTTCGAAAGTTCGTTTTTTTGTTGGAAAGCAATTATTTTAACAAAATATAACTATTTATTGATACAAACAACTATATTTACAAACATTTTTTGACATTTTTAGAAGAAATTTTTTTTCTTTTCTCTTTATTTAGACAGTATAAAAAAATTAAAGTTGAATAAAAATCGTACCCGTATTTCCAAAGCTTAGTAAAACCCGGAAATGAATGCTACTCCGTAATATGATTACATTAAAAAAAACCGCACATGTCTATCTACATCCGCCAAAAAGTTATTGAAGCCTGTTTTTTTCCTATCTCTTCAGTGTAAAATAGACGGATAAAACAGAAAATTTAAATTTTTTTCTAGCAGTAATTTCCGAAGACTATTCTTCTACTGCATTTAATAGAGGAACTTATAGGAATTTTTCACAGCACTTTTATATCTTTCCACATACATCCGCCGAGGAGCAGCAGCAATGTTTGCTTTTTAGTAGCGATACTACTTACATACTACTTCTATAAAAAGTGGCTTATTATGGCTTTTCTTAACCAAAAAGAAGACGTTTTACCATTGCAAATTAGTTTTGAAGGCAAAATAATACAAATAAATGTATGCTTTAGCTTATTGAGCTATAGCAATTGCAATCCCAATAAATGACCCCTTGAATGCACGTAACCTTGGTCTGCAATTCAAACTCCTATAAAAATGAACTGAATTTCATAAGAAATTGTGTTTATTCCATTTGTAAGTTTAATAAGCAACTTCACAATATACAATTTTAAGTACAATATATTTTTAAATACTTCTTTACACTTGTTTACAGAAATGTTCATCGGTAACTTTATTCACAATATACAATTTTACAATAAGGATAGGCTCAATCAAAAAATATACAAGACAATAATAGTATCAACAATTATTTACCTATATGTTTTACAGTTAAAAAGCAAAGCAGACAATATACATTATGTGTGTAAAGACAATAAGCATTAAATATATGCTAACTTCAGTCTTCAGTTGCAGCTACTCAACAAGCAATAATATTGGAAAAAAAGAACAAGAGCTTTTAAATAAACCAAAGTACACAAAAAAAACATTTTCATATGTTTTTCATTAAAAAAACAAATCAAACTTTATATATATTCATTAGTCTAAAAAATATAATCATTCAAAGTTGAAAAATGTGCAATTTTAAGATATGCTATCAAGTTCCAGTAGCAAAAAAGTCACAAAATTGGTGAATTTTTTAACCTTTGTCAATATATAGGAAAAAATGGTATAAAAATATATACTTTTATATGTTGTGGAGTAAACAAATAAAAAAGATTTCAGAAAAGGCAATTAACTTTTAAATAATAGTCATTTGAAATTTTAATTTTGCTCTATTTTTGATGTGCATTTTTCACTTTTTAAAAATTCAAATGCAAACCCCAAGAAAGATACATTAGAAAGAATAAAAACAATTTGTTAATCTTATATAGAACTGCTTGGTCTTTAAAATGATACCAGACTCAATATTGTATATTGAATAGCAAAAAAGATATGACAACAAAAAGTGAAAAATTTTGTTTTTGTACATCTAATGGCAACAATCTATAATGTATTTTTCCTATCTAAAAAACGTAATTTTTTGGGCACAAAAAATGCTATAACTTTTTTATTACTCAACCAAATTTAATAAGTGAAGCCATTTTGTGATGCTGTTATTGTCCTCTATCAGATACATATCTGAAAATATATAAATTTTAAAGTTTCAAAATCTCACTGGAGTCCCTACTTTTAAGTTAAAAATAAATAAAATTAGTGTAAAATTTTGCTAGAAGTATTAATTTTGCATGATATTTTTTGTAGTTATAGTTTAAGTTTGTTTAAATTGAAAATATTCGTAATATTTTAAAAACACTTTTCATACGAAAGCCTTTCTTAGAAAACTCTACTCGTTAAAACCGAATGACCTTTTTTAGGAATTTTTGGTGTACATTTTAGTGCAACTTTTTGTTTTTGGCGTACACTGGCATACAAATGCCTTGATGCCCGAATTTTTTCCAGCGTACACGGGTACATGATCCGCACACTGGATTAAAACTAACATTTTGTTTTATTATTGTTTATTTTGAACTTAACTTAGAATACTCAAATATATAAATATAAAGATATAGGGTCTTTATCATAAAATTTCATATCTTTAGTAAACTTGCGCAACTTGCACATGGAAAAACTATAAAAATTTTCTTACAAAATTTAAGTGCCAAAACTTTTAAAATTCTTTTGAAAAATTTTAAAGTAAAAACATGTGCCAAAATTTGTGAATTGTGCAAAACTTTCTAATCTAATATGGTGATCCAAAGATCCTTATCTTTGCCAAAATGACTTGGCTAATTACTTACCAAAATGACTGTCCTAAAAATGTTTGTTAGCAAAACAACTAGGGCCTATAATAATTAGTATTTTAGGTAGTTTTAGTAGAGTCCTTATAACAATATAGCAAGTTATTATTCAATTTATATACTTGGCTTGGGTAATTGTTACAAGTGTTGAGTGTAAAAAACGACTTTTACTATTTATATGATTACTGTAAGTTATAAAAATAACAGGTCTAAAAATGCATGGCCCTAGGCCTGATTTCATACAATTATAAGAACATTAGACTAAGCTAGGTCAATGAGCTTTGTAAGAAAATCAAATAATTTAACTAAAGTGGCAAATACATAAGCAAATGTCATAGAATAATATATATAGTGATTATCGATATATATATAAAAATCTAGCCACAATTTTGTGACTACAATAGTCTGATCCCAAGCAGATACAATACAAGCAGCAATCAAATGCGGTTTACTTACTAATTGAGAATTTAAACTGAAGAAGTACATTCCAACGCATAATTTATAGTATGTATATACTGTGGTGTGTTTACTACTGTAGTGATTTCAATCCACTTAAGATGGCCACTGAATGACGATATTCAAATTTCAAACACCCTTTAGAAAAAAATTAAGTGTAAAAAAGTAGCAGCTGGCTAAGTGCAGGCGATCGTGCAACAACAATATCACGTAAAATTTTAAAGAAGAGTATACCTTACAGATATTTTTTAGGTAATTTGCAGTCTTAATACTAACTGTATTGTGTTATTATTATTTACAAACTTTTTTTAACTTTTAAATGTGCAACTACTAGGAATAAACCTGTTATATTGGACTAACGGACTTTTGACTTCTGATTTTCTATGAAACGTGCGTCGATAAATTAGTGTAAAATGTGCCTCTGCAAACGTTGTTTCATGATTTGTATTTTAGCTGGCTGTTAACAAAAAACTTTTTAAGATGTTGGATTCTTTGCTGAGAGTTCCTTCTCTGTATTATTTAAATGCTTTTCAATTTCCTCCACGGATTCTCAATTTTTTTGGCACAGATTCTAATAATATCACCAATGAGAATGAGGTACGAACGTTACCTGCGCACGCTGAGATGGCTATCTTTCTTTGCAACTTATTTCAAAGCTTTTTATTTTCCAGCAAAGCCGATGCACTTGGTCCCAAATTACCACCAATTGTCCCAGACACATTAGATCAAATATCAAATGATATTGCTTCCAAAATTCTTTTTTTAATTGTTTCATTTACAGGTATGTTGCTACATTATATTATATTTTAATTTTTTTTCTTTTTGTGATAATTTCCACGTGATAAATTTCTGAAATATCTTTCATGCTTTCGATTGTTACACTAGTAGTAGTCAAAAAAAGGTTGGTATAATTAAATAATTAAATAATAAGTTTTAAATAATTAGGGTGTCCAGTGAGCTATTTTTTCAATGTATGATTTTTGAAAAATATGAAAATGACCTAATTTCAAATGTCTGTAAATCGGTAAGTATGTAAGCTACAGCAATGAGTTTATACTTTTTAGAAAGTTAGGACTTATATCTACAACATAAAAAAAGAATCAAGCGATTTCATTTTATACAAAAAAGTTACAGCATGGCAAAGTTGTGCCATTTTTACAGAAATTTAAAATTGAGGCAAAATCCAAAAAAGAAAGTGGGTTTTGTAGAATTGGTCCTACATAAAAACTGAACTGTTTTTCATGATTTTTTTCAACACTGGAGCTTAGTAAACATGTATGAGTACCTTAGGAGCTATTTTTTTTGAAGAAAAAATTTTTTCATGTACAAGCATGTCATGTACATGAAAATTGGTGAATGTCAGTTTTTCAAGATCGGGTGTAAGCATGCCCCTGAAACTTTATGTAGTTGTTATGGCAACCAAATGAAGCAGTTTCAGCGAAAGTTCGACCTCCTAACTATAAACGCAAGTGCTGGGCAAAAATTTCACCAAATACATGTAAAATCTCATAGGAAAATGTAAAACTTCAAATATTGGATGGCCTGTTTGAAGCACGAATGTTTCCTTTGCTTAAAATGTAGCCTAACGCACCCCAAATAAGGTCTAGAAAGGATTTCTATGTAGGCCAAAACGCAAAGGCACCATTGGCCATAGACTGTAGAACGTTTCTTGGAAATACACTGCGGAGATAGGGAAAAAACAAAACTGGGCATTTTGCAGCTTCTAATGGGGACTATTTGACTCTGCTTTGACCCAAATTGAAACTGATGTATATGAGCTGTTGATCTAAACAACTTATATGATAGTAATGTTGCTTTTAGTTAAGGAATTGTAATTACCTATACTACATTATCCACTCTCACTTGATCATTTCAGTTTAGACTCAATATTCAAGAAGTTCAGTAACTCTGTTGAGCTACTCGTCGTCTGACAGGACATGAAGGTCACCCTTCAAATAGTCTTCGTACAAGTTATATTCAAAGGTTGTGCTGCCATGGTCGTCAAACACAACCTTGAACTTATGCTCAAGGATGTCTGCATTGGTACCCGGAACATGGCGGACAACGACACCCTGCTCCCAGACCTCGCCATCGGTGTAGCCAAACAAAACCTCCACACGTCGGCCTTCCAGCTGTGGGAGGTTGCTCAGCGAGGGGGGAATAGCAGCAGCCTGCTGCTCTGCAATGGCCTCGGCAGAGTCTGACTCCGAATCAGAAGTCGGCAGCGGCGCTCGCTTTTGCCTGCTCGAAGCTCTACCCTGGCCACGGCCACACCCCTGACCACGTCCGCGACCCCGACCGCGTGCCCGACTGCCTGACGCGCTAGCACCACGCCCGCTGCCTGCTGCGCCACCTTGGTGCTGCTGGCCAGTCGTAGCTGCCACCTGACGGGCCTCCAGCTTCTTGGTGACAGCAGAGCGGACAAGCTCTGCCCGCTCATTACAGGGCCGGATGTTGGTGTTGCCTTGGGTGTCGACCGCGACGGCAACTGCTGCCTTTTCAGCCTCCAGATGGGCAATTACTTGTCGCAGGTTGGCAGTCAGGGCGGGCAGGCTGCGTCTTACACCGGCTTGCGACAGGTTGAGCAGGGCAGCCAGGTCCCTTGGCAGAGTAGGCTCTGCATGGAAGTAAGTTTGTAGGTGATAATGAATTCTCCAAATTACCTGATTCCTGAACGTTTGAAAGTCAACTTTCAGCAAAATTTTCGTGAAACTTTCTTTGCTAAAGACCAATTTTAAAATTTACTTCCTACTTAAAACCAACACTACGCTGTCTTACTCATGGCTTTCTGCAGACGCAGCTGCGCTGTCACAGCTTGCTCGTGACGTCCAGATGGGAGCTGCTGCAGCGCCTCCGTCATGTCGCTGACGGTAATCCAGACGCCGCCGAACTCGTGAACAGCGCGCATGTGGTCACGGAGGGAGCAGTCCTTGGCGACTCTCTTGCGGTGCACTGCCTCGATGCGCGCCTGCTGCAACTGCTGCCGTGCCTTGTCGATCGCCTGTTTCGTCGCCTTTGCCCGTGCCTCAACTTTCCCGGAAATCTTCCGAGCCCGAGAAAGCATGGCCTCCTGCTCATCTCGAGTTTTTTGATGCAGCCACTGCTCCGTAGCGTTCTGCTGAAAGAGGACGTACGCCTCTCGAGCCAATGGGCGCATGTGCGGCTTGCAAGTCACCGTGCTGTCCAGCACAGCAAAATTGCGCTCGGAGCGACGTTGTCTTTCGGCGCATCCGCTGTCAGACGGCGCTGCTCGTCGGACAAATTGCGCAGGGCACCGCCGGGCAAGTGGTCGCAGACCTCACGACGAAGCAGCACGAGCATGTATGCAGCGGTGACCTGCAGCGCCTGGCTCAGTAGATCGTTGTCCAGCTGCGACGCATCGGCCGTCAACGCACTCCAAACGTCGCCAGCGTCATCGGGCGCTAGCACTGCCCCAGCAAGGTCAGGAAATGGGCCGCTCTGGTCGCCCGAAAAGCGGAAGCCGTCTGCCGTGGCCAGCTCCTCCAGCCAGTCGCAGAGTTGCTCGTAGCGCTGGTTCATGTCCAGAATTCGGACTGTTGACTGCCGGTTCAGCATCCACAATGGCCGAATCACCAGCATGTCGATGACACCAAGCGCTCGACAGCCACTCAGCAGGACATTCGAGGCGAGATCTGCTTGCACGGCTAGCAGCAGGCGGTTGCTGCACGGGTACTCCGTCAGGAAAGTCAGCAGGAGCTCCCGCTGGCGGAAAACGTGACCTCCATTCGGGAAGATGACGTACGCCCGGTTGCCGCGGAAGTCCTCCATCTGGAACGGCTTTGCGCCCTGCGACTGTAAGTACGTTTCGTACGGAACTGCGACGCCGCACTGCTCGTTCCCGAGCCGATGAAACGCCTTGCAGACCGTCCTGATGGTACGCTGAGTGCCTGTGGACATGGTTAGGGTCGTATACTGGTATAGAATCGATTAGGAGTACTTGAATTGAAAGGAAGTACTCCGTGTGACTGCATATTTATTGACTTAGTCAATTATTCTAACCTGTTAGTACCACATTTTTTACAATGAAAGTAATCAAACAGTGCAGAAGCTTTCAACATCAACTTAAGTTGTAACCCTAGCCTGCACGCCATATGGAAAATCCTACCGGACTCGGCCTTTGAAGTCCAGAAACCGGGTAGCGCAGCGGCACCGAGTGGCTGCGATGACACGCAGGCCTCCCAGGCTTTGAGACCGCTTTCAGCCGCGGCAGCCAGATTAACGATGGCATGCATGCCACAGAAAAGGGCCGTGACCTTCTCCGGCTGGTCCTCACCGGCCTGCCTCGCGAAGGTGTCGCGCATCTCGTTAAGAAGCACCTATACGAAATGTAAGAAAAAATGACTGCCGTAAATTTCTCGAAACAACACTGAACCACTGCTAGACCTAACCCTCCGCGTCACACTCACCAACAGGCACTTGTTAACGACGTGGCGGTCCGTCATGAGAAAGTTGATCCGGATGAAGAGCTCCCGCTTCAACCGGACCCTGTCTTCAACACTGACGTCGGGCTTAGTGACGTCGCAGAAGGACTCCACTAGCTCATCGACGGAGGCGTCCATGTCACGGGCGTACATCTCCGCTGTACCACCCTCTACAGGCCGAAGAGCCAGCGTGACCTGCTCGTTCCCGCCAGTGGAAATCTGTGTGATGAGGGGGATTGCAGTTTGGTGTAAGTATTCTTCTGTCTGTTTCGATATCGACATGCCATCATTCGAAGCAAAAGTTTATGCAAATGAGAAAAAGTATAGTTGTACCTGCCAATCCGACCAGTGCTCTCCTCGTTTACTGGTGGCGTCGGTCATCAGCGTCAGCGCCTTGTCGTCCTGCGCGGCCACCAGGAGCTTCTCCATGGCGCTGGCCTTAGCGAGACTCCCGCCGACGCTGTAGGACACGGCACTTATGTGCGACACGGACGGCAGGTTCTCCACCTGCATCCCGCACAACTGCTCCACGACCTTTCGAATGGCGGAGCTGACGTAACGGATAGGGACGTGGCAATCGAGCACGAGACTGACGCACGCCCGAACGACATCGTTCGTGTACTGCACGCCACCTCCAGGTCGTGACTCCATTGTCTGCAGCAGACGGCCGGCTGCCACCTGGCCTGTCAGCTGTTCAACCTGTTTTGTAGAAGTGTGAAATGATGGTTCCAGACCAATTGAGTTCGTGTCTGATTATGCGTCTACCATAAGGTCAAATCCCATTATCCAAGCCCGTGCGCCAGACATCTCCGATGAGCGCAGCTTCTTAAGAACAAACACACCAGCAATTTAATACTTTCCTACCCTTTTCACTTTACAGTTCGTCTCACCTTGCTGTTGGCTTCAGCCAGCAAATGATGCGCCTGCCGTACTTCAGACCGTAGGGCTTCGATCTGACGTTTGGCCTCCGCGTCCATGCGAATGGCCGACTGGCGCTTCTCCAGCAATAGATTCGCACGCACATCCAGCAGCATCCTGGCCTGGTACCGATATTGTCGGCGGGCGTCTCGGATCCGCCGCTGGAGGCGTCTGACGCGCTGCTGCCATACCTTCATCGATGGCCGTCTTGAGAGGCGAAATATAAGCCGCCTGACCCTTGCCTCGGATAGAGTCAGACGATATCGTGCCTGTGTGAAAGGGGGATAAAATAAAGTTCCAGATTTCAGTCCCTTGCGTTACCCGGAAAGTTGTGTCAGGACAAGACATAATTAAGGCTTTCTTTTTGCAACAGTAAAGTAAAAAAAAACTATCTTACTACCTGACAAGTCGAAGGGTACCTGTTCAAAGTTTAAACTCATTTCAATAGACAATGCGAGATACAGCCTCACTCCTCACTCTAGAAGGCTTACCTCACGCAGTGCTGCATGAAGCCCATCCTCCTGACCGCGCTGCTCTTCTGGTGACAGGGCACTGGCAGCTGCCTGGACGCGACCAGGCGTGGCAGGTGCGCCAGCAGGCGTGGCAGGTGCGCCAGCAGGCGTGGCAGGTGCGCCAGCAGGCGTGGCAGGTGCATCCGCAGGCCTAGTGGTAGCTGCATCTGCAGCCTCACGGCCACGCGTGGCAGGAGGTACAAATTTACTCTCCAAGAACTGCTGGTAGGCAGCTCTGCCTTCATCTCTACCAGCACCATGCGTGCTCTTCTTCAGGGCTTCTGCCTTTGCGTACATGCGACTGAAGGCTCCCTGCAAGGTCTTTAACTCAGCTAGGCTCATGTCTTGTTGCTCAAGACAGTCAGCCAAAGCAGTCCATTTTTCAGTGAAACTAACACCCTGCTGCTGCTGCTCTACAGTAGCGATTGCCATGGCATTGGTGACCTGCAATCTGGGTCGACCCCTTGATCGAGCAATAGGGGTGCCAGGCCCAGCGCTACTGGCTGCACCAGTCTTGGGTGTCGTTGAGTTGGACATAGAAATAAATTCTTATGAAATATTATGTAGTATTCAATTTAAATGCTAGCAGAAGCACTGGAGTGAGGGTTAGAAATGGAGCGATAAAATTGAGTATGAGTATATTGTTCTGACATAATTTACAATTACTATTTATATTATGACATAATAGCATCTGAAAGTGAAATAGTATATTTTGACATGATAAATGACATAAACTCACAGTAAAGCCAGATACTCATAATATTAGTCATATTTATATATTAAGGACAAGCCAGAAAATATGGAAACAGAAACTTATGAAGTTATGAAACATTTTTTATACCATATACATGTCATTACCCATTTATAACAATACAGAGAGAGAAGCAGTGCAATGAATTTTTTTTTAAAAATTCTTATAACTTTTTTATTATTCAACATATCTTTAAAAGTAATATGTCATTTTACTCATAACATCCAGTTGTATTTGTTAAAAAAGTAAAAACCCTGACATTCTAACTTAAAACTGTCTACTAGACACTATCACCCAGTTTGCCTTCCTGAACCCTTATTCACAAATTTTCCTTAAAAAAATTCTCCTCACCTACAGCTATACTTAAACTGCACAATTTTTATGTTTCCTAAAAGAACTAAAAGAAATCTAAAGTTTGACACCAAGAAAGTCTGTCTAAGTATAGTACAAGTATTTTAAGGGGACTTTAAAGTAAAAAAGTATGACTCCGGCAGCATAAAAAAAACATTTTTTTATTAACAGAACATCCTGCAGCAAAAAACTGCTAAGCAGGAGAACTTTTTTAGTTACAAATTATATTGCACAGTTAAATTACCTAAAAATTGACACCAAAGTCAAAGAAGTAGCTTAACTAACAAAAAAGTTATTTACACTTAATTAAAGAAAAAAGTAAAAATGACGTGGAATTGGCTTCACTTTCTAATGTATTAAGAATACGGAAAAAACGCATTCTTTTTAAAACAAAAATACTCATAACTTTTTTATTACTTGACCAAATTAAAAAAGTGAAGTGTCATTTTACTCATAACATCCAGGTCTATAAGTTACATAAGTCAAAACCAAAAAATTTCAGAAAAAAAATTCTCACTGGACACCCTAATAATAATATTTAAAAGGATTAACACAATATAATACTTTATTGTAGGGTTATTTATGAAATTTATTCTATGAAATTCAACTGCTGTTATCAAGTTGTTGTAGGGGACTTTTATTTTAATGCTGACACCACAGGGTAAACTAGCTGTAGGCCTAATTTAGAATTTTGTGAAATTAATGATTAGGCCGTTAGGGTCACGTCACTATAGCCTACTAAAATTATGATGTTGTGCAGTTGGGGTTATGGGCTCTCACATGAATATGGATTGCCCTGGTAGCACGCAGTGCCCAAGTGGCAAGTCACTGTTTAGCTAGAAGGGGGATGACTGAGTCCTAAAGTAGCACTCTCTAATGGATCAAGGTTGCTTGGTGAATTTCAGTTTCTTATTTATTATGGATTTGCTCTTGTCATATATGACTTCCTATTGGCTGTTCAATTCAAACAATCCTATTGGGATATTTCTCCCTTTGTCAGTTGGCTAATTTATGCCTAGTCTCTTTGCTATTATGCTATTGGCTCTTAGACTATTCATCTTGTGCTCTTGGTAATTTCCACCTGGCTAATGAGCATTTGCTCTTAATTTTAACAAATGAGAAAGGCTTTAGCAACTTAGCTTATTCAGTTTTGTCAGGCAAATTGCCTCAGAACCAAAAGATTGGTTGCTTCTCTGGGCATGGAAATCACTTTTATTTATATAAAAACCAATGGCAAAGGCATGTTTAAACAAATTTGTGGAATAAAATCTGATTGCTATAATAATGGTAGAAATTTGAAATAAACCTTTCTAATAGTTTAAAATATCCCTCTCTCAAATTCTGTAATTATGATATAGACCAATTGTAAGAGACTAATAGAATCTATAGTCAGGAAGATGGCCTTTGCCATAGAAGTTTTTCTTGGCAATATATAGAAAGGTTTCCTAATATATATATACTTAGTATTGTATGTATATGGCATATACTAAGCCTAAGGTCCTTAGTATATAAAGCATATAATTTTTGGCAATCATTATTTGCACAATACCATGTAGATATTGCCTATGTTATTTACACAATAACTGAAAAAATACCTTATAAATAATTAATTAGTATTTTATTATATGATATCATCTAAATCAAAATATTAAAGCCAATAGTTTTGACAGCTTATGTGTTTAAAAATGTTTAATTAGTCATAGTGACACAAATAAGTGCATATAGCCAATGTATAAAACTAATAGGCTTTAATTGATTAACCCAAACATGTTTTCAAAACCAATTGAAGCAATTTCTTGATACTTGAATACTAATTAGTACTCATTTATTATTCCAACACTACAGGCTTCTTTGTGTTCTTTGGCATTGCCTTTATGCCATTTGATAAGCTGCTGGCCATTTACAATTGCATGGCCGCAGCTGCCATTGTATGCGCCCAGGCTCGCCTGTCGCAGCTTTATGTCATTCACTGCTGCCCCAGTTTGGCCATCGCCGATCCAGATCACTATTGGCAGGTGAGCAATGCTTTTCCTCCCTACTTAATTCATTAATAATGGCTGAAATAAAGGTGAGCAGCCTGATGTAGAGGAGGGGTAACCAATCATGTCAATTCCTTTGACTCCTGAGTACATGCTGTACACAGGCATGCACTCATACACTCGCTCACACAGGGTGTACAATGGCCCTGACCATTGCAAATGGGTTTTAAATGAGTTTCAAATGAGTTTCGAATGAGTTTCAATTGAGTTTTAAATGGGTTTCAAATGAGTTTCAAATGAGTTTCAAATGAGTTTCAAATGAGTTTTAAATGGGTTTCAAATGAGTTTCAAATGAGTTTTAAATGGGTTTCAAATGAGTTTTAAAAGAGTTTCAAATGAGTTTCGAATTAGTTTCAAATGAGTTTCAAATGAGTTCCAAACGAGTTTCAAATGAAGTTCAAATGAGTTTCGAAAGAGTTTCAAATGAGTTTCAAATGAGTTTCGAATGTCCTTCATTTCAAATGAATTTCAAATGAGTTAAAAATGATTTTTCTCTTTTCTCTTATCTTCTCTCCCTCTCTTCTCACCCCTCTCATCTGTTTTCATCTCTTTTCTCATCCTATTTCTCATAATCGCATCACTTCGCAAATCAGGTGGTTACTGGCGCAGCCGGTCACGTGACCTGCCAGCTGTCCCTGGCGGCTCTGGCTGGCCGCCTGCTGGGCCTGAGCGGCCTCGGCCGCCTGGGTTTGGCAGCCTTCTGCCTGCCGGCACTCGGCCAACTCGGCCAGCTCTGGCTGCTCGGCTCCGATGACGCCGCTGTCGGCGAGCCGTGGCAGTGGCACAACGCCGCCGCCGCCCTGACCCGAGCCCTGGCCGCCATGCTGGCCCTTCGCCTGCTGCCTGGCGCTGTGGCCGATCTTCGCGTTCTGTTTGACAGACTGGGCCGCATGATCTGGGCTGACGGCTGGGTGGCTGTGCCGCTGCATTTGTGGCAGGTGAGGGCTTCTTAGAGACTTATTATAAGGTGCAATTTAATCCCATTCCCAAAGCTCCCAACACTAAGTATCAAAAATCCCAGATCCCACCAATAAGAGTCCCAGATCCCAACACTCAGAATCCCAGATATTAACACTAAAGAATACCAGATCCCAACACGAAAATCCCAAATCCCAACATTAAAAATCCCAAATCCCAACACTAAAAATCTCAGATCCCATCACTAAGAATCCCAGATCCCAACACTGAAGAATCCGCAGATCCCATCACTAAGAATCCCAGATCCCAACACTGAAGAATCCCCAGATCCCATCACTAAGAATCCCAGATCCCAACACTGAAGAATCCGCAGATCCCATCACTAAGAATCCCAGATCCCAACACTGAAGAATCCCCAGATCCCATCACTAAGAATCCCAGATCCCAACACTGAAGAATCCCCAGATCCCAACACTGAAGAATCCCAGATCCCAACATTGAAGAATCCCCAGATCCCATCACTAAGAATCCCCAGATCCCAACATTGAAGAATCCCCAGATCCCATCACTAAGAATCCCCAGATCCCAACACTGAAGAATCCCAGATCCCAACACTGAAGAATCCCAGATCCCAACACTGAAGAATCCCAGATCCCAACACTGAAGAATCCCAGATCCCAACATTGAAGAATCCCCAGATCCCATCACTAAGAATCCCAGATCCCAACACTGAAGAATCCGCAGATCCCAACACTGAAGAATCCCAGATCCCAACACTGAAGAATCCCCAGATCCCATCACTAAGAATCCCAGATCCCAACACTGAAGAATCCCCAGATCCCATCACTAAGAATCCCAGATCCCAACACTGAAGAATCCGCAGATCCCATCACTAAGAATCGCAGATCCCAACACTGAAGAATCCGCAGATCCCATCACTAAGAATCCCAGATCCCAACACTGAAGAATCCCAGATCATCACTAAGAATCCCAGATCCCAACACTGAAGAATCCCAGATCCCAACACTGAAGAATCCCAGATCCCAACATTGAAGAATCCCCAGATCCCATCACTAAGAATCCCAGATCCCAACACTGAAGAATCCCCAGATCCCAACACTGAAGAATCCCCAGATCCCATCACTAAGAATCCCAGATCCCAACACTGAAAAATCCGCAGATCCCAACACTGAAGAATCCGCAGATCCCATCACTAAGAATCCCAGATCCCAACACTGAAGAATCCGCAGATCCCAACACTGAAGAATCCGCAGATCCCATCACTAAGAATCCCAGATCCCAACACTAAAGAATCCCAGATCATCACTAAGAATCCCAGATCCCAACACTGAAGAATCCCAGATCCCAACATTGAAGAATCCCCAGATCCCATTACTAAGAATCCCAGATCCCAACACTGAAGAATCCGCAGATCCCAACACTGAAGAATCCGCAGATCCCATCACTAAGAATCCCAGATCCCAACACTGAAGAATCCCAGATCCCAACATTGAAGAATCCCCAGATCCCATCACTAAGAATCCCAGATCCCAACACTGAAGAATCCCCAGATCCCATCACTAAGAATCCCAGATCCCAACACTGAAGAATCCCAGACCCCATCGCAGGCATTGAACCGCAGCCTTATGCCACTCCAGGACTACAACATGACCCGACAGCTGCTACTCTTCTGGCTATCCAACTTCAGTCTTCGCCTCATTCAGCACTGGATGGCGGCATCTTCGTCCGCGACAGGCTTGGACATCGTACTGCTGGGCGCCCTGTCCGACAGCTGCTCCAGCCCGCTGTGCATACTCGGCCTGTGCGTGACCGTGTCTCACGCCTCATGGTTTGTACTTTTATGCACTAAACTTTTCCTCAATGGCGGCGGCGGCGGTGGCGGCGGAGGCTTCGCCAATCAAGCGGCAGCGGCTGCCGCTGGCGACGCTGCCGGAGGCCTTCAGCGCGGCTGGGCGGAGGGCTTCACCTTCCTGTTGGTGGCGGTGCAAACCAACCTGCCGCACACAATGCGAACTCCGCAATGGGCCAGCCTAGTCACCGTTGTAGCCTTCATTCTGGTGTCCTCGCTGCTGGACTCGGTGCACGAGATCGCCGGCCCGAGGCTGCTGCACCTCGGCGCCGCTGTACAGTCGGCGCCGTATGGTGGCCACGCACGGGCCCTGGCTGTCATCGCAGTGCTGCTGTGCGCGCCTGTCTACCTCACCGTCTGGCTGCTGCGCCTGTTCAGGCCGGACTTCTGGCTGCTGATAATTGCGCTTAGCTGCCTGCTGACCGCTCTGCAGGTGAAGCTCAATTACTTTTGCCTCATTAACACGTCTCCCACCTCATGTAGAGATGATTCTCTTCCTTCCTTTTTGCTGACCTGCATAGGACTCTGTCGATTCCCCGTTGAAAACGTTACCGTGACAAGAATCTCTAAAGTGTCAAGCTTAACTCCCAACTCCCAACAGAAAATCCCCAATTCTACAGTTGCAATCCCGTCCTCCTCAGGCGGCAGGCAGTCTGGTGCTGTACTGCCTCTTCCTGTACGACCACTTCCGGTCCGGTCCCACCGAGGAGAGCTTCGAAGACTTGGTGTTCTACGTGAAGTCGAGCGTTCGCCTAGTGGAGCTGCTAGTGGCCCTGGTCATTGTCTGCTTCGGTGTCAGGGAATTCTTCACTCGCGACTGGAGCTTCCTGAGCCTGGCCATCCTGCTTGTGCACTTCTGGTTCAACGTTGTGCAGCGAGTGCAGAGCGGCTGGCGGAAGTTCCTGCTGAGACGCCTGGCGGCCAAGCGGCTGAGCTCGCTGCCCAATGCTACACCTGAGGAGCTGCGTCAACATAACGATGTCTGCGCCATCTGCTTCGGCGACATGCTCAGCGGGGCTAAGCGGACTGTCTGCCAGCATTATTTTCATCCGCTGTGCTTGCGAAGGTGTGCGGAATTTGTTTGCATGAACAACACGGATCCTCAAATTGGGATCAGAAGTTTACGGATCCTCAAATTGGGATCAGAAGTTTACAGATCCTCAAATTGGGATCAGAAGTTTACGGATCCTCAAATTGGGATCAGAAGTTTACGGATCCTCAAATTGGGATCAGAAGTTCACGGATCCTCAAATTGGGATCAGAAGTTTACGGATCCTCAAATTGGGATCAGAAGTTCACGGATCCTCAAATTGGGATCAGAAGTTCACGGATCCTCAAATTGGGATCAGAAGTTCACGGATCCTCAAATTGGGATCAGAAGTTCACGGATCCTCAAATTGGGATCAGAAGTTCACGGATCCTCAAATTGGGATCAGAAGTTTACGGATCCTCAAATTGGGATCAGAAGTTTACGGATCCTCAAATTGGGATCAGAAGTTCACGGATCCTCAAATTGGGATCAGAAGTTCACGGATCCTCAAATTGGGATCAGAAGTTCACGGATCCTCAAATTGGGATCAGAAGTTCACGGATCCTCAAATTGGGATCAGAAGTTTACAGATTCTCAAATTGGGATCAGAAGTTTACGGATCCTCAAATTGGGTTCAGAAGTTCACGGATCCTCAAATTGGGATCAGAAGTTCACGGATCCTCAAATTGGGATCAGAAGTTCACGGATCCTCAAATTGAGATCAGAAGTTCACGGATCCTCAAATTGGGATCAGAAGTTCACGGATCCTCAAATTGGGATCAGAAGTTTACGGATCCTCAAATTGGGATCAGAAGTTTACGGATCCTCAAATTGGGTTCAGAAGTTCACGGATCCTCAAATTGGGATCAGAAGTTCACGGATCCTCAAATTGGGATCAGAAGTTTACAGATTCTCAAATTGGGATCAGAAGTTCACGGATCCTTAAATTGGGATCAGAAGTTTACAGATCCTCAAATTGGGATCAGAAGTTCACGGATCCTCAAATTGGGATCAGAAGTTTACAGATCCTCAAACTGGGATCAGAAGTTTACAGATCCTCAAATTGGGTTCAGAAGTTCACGGATCCTCAAATTGGGATCAGAAGTTTACAGATCCTCAAATTGGGATCAGAAGTTTACAGATCCTCAAATTGAGATCAGAAGTTCACGGATCCTCAAATTGGGATCAGAAGTTTACAGATCCTCAAATTGGGATCAGAAGTTCATAGATCCTCAAATTGGGATCAGAAGTTTACGGATCCTCAAATTGAGATCAGAAGTTCACGGATCCTCAAATTGGGATCAGAAGTTTACAGATTCTCAAATTGGGATCAGAAGTTTACGGATCCTCAAATTGAGATCAGAAGTTTACGGATCCTCAAATTGAGATCAGAAGTTTACGGATCCTCAAATTGAGATCAGAAGTTTACGGATCCTCAAATTGAGATCAGAAGTTTACGGATCCTCAAATTGGGATCAGAAGTTTACAGATTCTCAAATTGGGATCAGAAGTTTACGGATCCTCAAATTGGGATCAGAAGTTTACGGATCCTCAAATTGAGATCAGAAGTTTACGGATCCTCAAATTGGGTTCAGAAGTTCACGGATCCTCAAATTGAGATCAGAAGTTCACGGATCCTCAAATTGGGATCAGAAGTTTACAGATTCTCAAATTGGGATCAGAAGTTCACGGATCCTCAAATTGAGATCAGAAGTTTACGGATCCTCAAATTGAGATCAGAAGTTTACGGATCCTCAAATTGAGATCAGAAGTTTACGGATCCTCAAATTGAGATCAGAAGTTTACGGATCCTCAAATTGGGATCAGAAGTTTACAGATTCTCAAATTGGGATCAGAAGTTTACGGATCCTCAAATTGAGATCAGAAGTTTACGGATCCTCAAATTGAGATCAGAAGTTTACGGATCCTCAAATTGAGATCAGAAGTTTACGGATCCTCAAATTGAGATCAGAAGTTTACGGATCCTCAAATTGGGATCAGAAGTTTACAGATTCTCAAATTGGGATCAGAAGTTTACGGATCCTCAAATTGGGATCAGAAGTTTACGGATCCTCAAATTGAGATCAGAAGTTTACGGATCCTCAAATTGGGTTCAGAAGTTCACGGATCCTCAAATTGGGATCAGAAGTTCACGGATCCTCAAATTGGGATCAGAAGTTTACAGATCCTCAAATGGGGTTCAGAAGTTCAAGATGCTCCTCAAAACGGGATGAGAAATTCACAGATCCTCAAATTGGGATGAGAAACACACAGATCCTCAAATTGGGATGAGAAACACAGAGACCCTCAAATTGGGATGAGAAAATCACAGATCCTTTAATTGGGATGAGAATCTCACATATCCTCAAATTGGGATGAGAAACTACACAAATCCTCAAATTTGGATGAGAAACACACAGATCCTCAAATTGGGATGAGAAACACACAGATCCTCAAATTGGGATGAGAAACACACAAATCCTCCAATTGGGATGAGAAACTACACAAATCCTCAAATTGGGATGAGAAACTATACAGATTCTCAAATTGGGATGAGAAACTACACAGATTCTCAAATTGGGATGAGAAACACACTGATCCTCAAATTGGGATGAGAAACACACAGATCCTCAAATTGGGATGAGAAACACACAGATCCTCAAATTGGGATGAGAAACACACAGATCCTCAAATTGGGATGAGAAACACAGAGACCCTCAAATTGGGATGAGAAAATCACAGATCCTTTAATTGGGATGAGAAAATCACATATCCTCAAATTGGGATGAGAAACTACACAAATCCTCAAATTGGGATGAGAAACTACACAAATCCTCAAATTGGGATGAGAAACTACACAGATCCTCAAATTGGGATGAGAAAGTACACAGATCCTCAAATCGGAATGAGAAACACACAGATCCTCAAATTGGGATGAGAAACACACAGATCCTCAAATTGGGATGAGAAACACACAGATCCTCAAATTGGGATGAGAAACTACACAAATCCTCAAATTGGGATGAGAAACACACAGATCCTCAAATTTGGATGAAAAACTCTATAGATTTTCAAATCGGGATGAGAAATTCAAAGATCCTCAAATTGAGAGGATAATGTTTCATCTCTTGGCCTTCCTCACCCAACCTCCACCTTCGCTCAGGTGGCTGCACGTGCGCGAAACCTGCCCCATGTGCCAGCAGGCCATCAGTATACCCAACGAGGACCAGCAGCAGAATAACTCTGACCAGTTCGACCCTGATGAGGCAACCCAGGCCGCAGCGGCGACCGTGCAGCGGCCTCAGCAGCAGCAGCCGGTGCCTCCATCGTCTGAGGCAGCAACTCTCCATCAGCAGCAGCATCGCCCTCGCCGAAGCAACAGCAGCGCCAGCGGCGTCGACTTGGAGGACTTTGAAGATGAAGCTGCCGTTGAAGTGAGCAGCAGCACGGACAGCGAGGTGTACCGCCAGGACGATGGCGTTGACTTAGCCGTGTACCGGCCGCTGTACACCCACGAGGTCGCAGCTCAGGCGGCCAAGTCTGAATCGTCCGAGGAGCTGAGCGAAATTCTTCGAGACGATGATGATGATGATGAGGCTGCGGAGCTCAAGTGACTGGTTGCATATAGGGATCCCGTCTAGGCAAATAGGTAACTTTCAAACAGTCTGAACAAATACGGCTCCCATTCCTGATAGGTGCTGACCTTTTTAGAGTTTATTGTTTGAGAGCTGACAGTTTCTGTTATAAAATTTAGTTAATTGATCTAAATAATAATGACAATGCCCAATAAAAATTTAGAATTCCTCATTCACCATTTAGTATTCCCCAATTACCGTTTTCGATTCCCCAGTTATCATTTGGGATTCCCCTATTACTATTTGGGATTCCCCTATTACCATTTGGGATCTCACTATTACCATTTGGGATTCCACTATTACCATTTGGGATCTCACTATTACCATTTGGGATTCCAGTATTACCATTTGGGATTCTACTGTTACCATTTGGGATTTCACTATTACCATTTGGGATTCCACTATTACCATTTAGGGTTCACCATTTATCATTTGGGATTCCCAGTTATCATTTGGGATTCCCTTATTACCATTTAGGGTTCACCATTTATCATTGGATTTGGGATTCCCTAATTGTCATTTGGGATTTCCCTATTACCATTTGAGATTTCCCAGTTATAATTTGGGATTCCCCAATTTCTATTTCAAATTCCCCATTACCATTTACCATTAAGCATCGCTCTCCAACTCCATTACCTTCTGTGGTACTGCTTGGAACAAAAAATTAATTTGTATAAAACGCGCTTTTCCACTATTGTAAGTAGTATGTTCCCAGTGAATTCATTTTACATGTGTGTGTTACAGTGTGATTGTCTGGCATGATTCTATGACCTTGATTGAGCTTCAGCGCTAGTTAATGATCTTACTTGTATTTGCAGCCCATAAAGCTTTGTTGGCATCTCTACGATTGACATCTGTTGTAAGATATTTTCTCAGCCAGTTCTCCAATTTGTAACATACAGTTTCCAACTAATTACTACACGCAAATTTGTAAAAATTTATATTCTTTGTTTTTCTTTAATAAGCGTTTACCGTGTGTTGCTTTTGGAAGTACATACCAGTTTTTGGATTGTACTTTGGCAGCCTTTATACTTTTATTTCAATAGTACTAGTATATTAGGAATCATCATACATACTCATCATCAGGAATCATCAGCCAGACTCATCATCAGCAATCATCACACAGACTCATCAGCAATCATCACAGACTCATCATCAGCAATCATCACACAGACTCATCAGCAATCATCACAGACTCATCAGCAATCATCACACAGACTCATCAGCAATCATCACAGACTCATCAGCAATCATCACAGACTCATCAGCAATCATCACAGACTCATCAGCAATCATCACAGACTAATCAGCAATCATCACAGACTCATCAGCATTCATGACAGACTCATCAGCAATCATCACACAGACTCACAGACTAATCAGCAATCATCACAGACTCATCAGCAATCATTACACAGACTCATCAGCAATCATCACACAGACTCATCAGCAATCATCACACAGACTCACAGACTCATCAGGAATCATCCCACAGTGATTCCACAGACTCATCAGCAATCATCACACAGACTCATCAGCAATCATCACACAGACTCATCAGCAATCATTACACAGACTCATCAGCAATCATCACACAGACTCATCAGCAATCATCACACAGACTCATCAGCAATCATTACACAGACTCATCAGCAATCATTACACAGACTCATCAGCAATCATTCCACAGACTCATCAGCAATCATCACACAGACTCATCAGCAATCATCACACAGACTCATCAGCAATCATTACACAGACTCATCAGCAATCATCACACAGACTCATCAGCAATCATTACACAGACTCATCAGCAATCATCACACAGACTCATCAGCAATCATCACACAGACTCATCAGCAATCATCACACAGACTCATCATCAGCAATCATCACACAGACTCATCAGCAATCAACACAGACTCATCAGCAATCATCACACAGACTCATCAGCAATCATCACAGACTCATCAGCAATCATCACAGACTCATCAGCAATCCTCCCACAGACTCATCAGCAATCATCACACAGACTCATCAGCAATCATCACAGACTCATCAGCAATCATCACACAGACTCATCAGCAATCATCACACAGACTCATCATCAGCAATCATCACAGACTCATCAGCAATCATCACAGACTCATCAGCAATCATCACACAGACTCATCAGCAATCATCACAGACTCATCAGCAATCATCACACAGACTCATCAGCATTCATGACAGACTCATCAGCAATCATCACAGACTCATCAGCAATCATCACACAGACTCATCAGCAATCATCACAGACTCATCAGCAATCATCACACAGACTCATCAGCATTCATGACAGACTCATCAGCAATCATCACAGACTCATCAGCAATCCTCCCACAGACTCATCAGCAATCATCACACAGACTCATCAGCAATCATCACACAGACTCATCATCAGCAATCATCACAGACTCATCAGCAATCATCACAGACTCATCAGCAATCATCACAGACTCATCAGCAATCATCACAGACTCATCAGCAATCATTACACAGACTCATCAGCAATCATCACACAGACTCACAGACTCATCAGGAATCATCCCACAGTGATTCCACAGACTCATCAGCAATCATCACACAGACTCATCAGCAATCATTACACAGACTCATCAGCAATCATCACAGACTCATCAGCAATCATCACACAGACTCATCAGCAATCATCACAGACTCATCAGCAATCATCACACAGACTCATCATCAGCAATCATCACACAGACTCATCATCAGCAATCATCACACAGACTCATCATCAGCAATCATCACACAGACTCATCAGCAATCATCACAGACTCATCAGCAATCATCACACAGACTCATCAGCATTCATGACAGACTCATCAGCAATCATCACAGACTCATCAGCAATCCCACAGACTCATCAGCAATCATCACACAGACTCATCAGCAATCATCACAGACTCATCAGCAATCATCACACAGACTCTCATCAGCAATCATCACACAGACTCATCATCAGCAATCATCACAGACTCATCAGCAATCATCACACAGACTCATCAGCAATCATCACAGACTCATCAGCAATCATCACACAGACTCATCAGCAATCATCACACAGACTCATCAGCAATCATCACAGACTCATCAGCAATCATCACAGACTCATCAGCAATCATCACAGACTCATCAGCAATCATCACACAGACTCATCAGCAATCATCACAGACTCATCAGCAATCATCACACAGACTCATCAGCAATCATCACACAGACTCTCATCAGCAATCATCACAGACTCATCAGCAATCATCACACAGACTCATCAGCAATCATCACAGACTCATCAGCAATCATCACAGACTCATCAGCAATCACACAGACTCATCAGCAATCATCACACAGACTCATCAGCAATCATCACAGACTCATCAGCAATCATCACACAGACTCTCATCAGCAATCATCACACAGACTCATCAGCAATCATCACAGACTCATCAGCAATCATCACACAGACTCATCAGCAATCATCACAGACTCATCAGCAATCATCACACAGACTCATCAGCAATCATCACAGACTCATCAGCAATCATCACAGACTCATCAGCAATCATCACAGACTCATCAGCAATCATCACAGACTCATCAGCAATCATCACAGACTCATCAGCAATCATCACAGACTCATCAGCAATCATCACAGACTCATCAGCAATCATCCACAGACTCATCAGCAATCATCACACAGACTCATCAGCAATCATCACAGACTCATCAGCAATCATCACACAGACTCATCAGCAATCATCACACAGACTCATCAGCAATCATCACAGACTCATCAGCAATCATCACAGACTCATCAGCAATCATCACAGACTCATCAGCAATCATCACAGACTCATCAGCAATCATCACAGACTCATCAGCAATCATCACAGACTCATCAGCAATCATCACACAGACTCATCAGCAATCATCACAGACTCATCAGCAATCATCACACAGACTCATCAGCAATCATCACAGACTCATCAGCAATCATCACAGACTCATCAGCAATCATCACACAGACTCATCAGCAATCATCACAGACTCATCAGCAATCATCACACAGACTCATCAGCAATCATCACACAGACTCATCAGCAATCATCACACAGACTCATCAGCAATCATCACAGACTCATCAGCAATCATCACAGACTCATCAGCAATCATCACACAGACTC
Organism: Macrostomum lignano; assembly: GCA_002269645.1. Lineage (NCBI taxonomy): Eukaryota > Metazoa > Platyhelminthes > Macrostomidae > Macrostomum > Macrostomum lignano. The sequence continues at coordinate 920,203 of NIVC01000089.1, read as the reverse complement.
ATCAGCAATCATCACAGACTCATCAGCAATCATCACAGACTCATCAGCAATCATCACAGACTCATCAGCAATCATCACAGACTCATCAGCAATCATCACAGACTCATCAGCAATCATCACAGACTCATCAGCAATCATCACACAGACTCATCAGCAATCATCACAGACTCATCAGCAATCATTACACAGACTCATCAGCAATCATCACACAGACTCATCAGCAATCATCACAGACTCATCAGCAATCATCACAGACTCATCAGCAATCATCACACAGACTCATCAGCAATCATCACAGACTCATCAGCAATCATCACAGACTCATCAGCAATCATCACACAGACTCATCATCAGCAATCATCACACAGACTCATCATCAGCAATCATCACACAGACTCATCATCAGCAATCATCACACAGACTCATCATCAGCAATCATCACACAGACTCATCAGCAATCATCACACAGACTCATCAGCAATCATCACAGACTCATCAGCAATCATCACAGACTCATCAGCAATCATCCACAGACTCATCAGCAATCATCACAGACTCATCAGCAATCATCACAGACTCATCAGCAATCATCACACAGACATCATCAGCAATCATCACAGACTCATCAGCAATCATCACACAGATCATCAGCAATCATCACAGACTCATCAGCAATCATCACAGACTCATCAGCAATCATCACAGACTCATCAGCAATCATCACAGACTCATCAGCAATCATCACAGACTCATCAGCAATCATCACAGACTCATCAGCAATCATCACAGACTCATCAGCAATCATCACAGACTCATCAGCAATCATCACAGACTCATCAGCAATCATCACACAGACTCATCAGCAATCATCACAGACTCATCAGCAATCATCACAGACTCATCAGCAATCATCACACAGACTCATCAGCAATCATCACAGACTCATCAGCAATCATCACACAGACTCATCAGCAATCATCACACAGACTCATCAGCAATCATCACAGACTCATCAGCAATCATCACAGACTCATCAGCAATCATCACACAGACTCATCAGCAATCATCACACAGACTCATCAGCAATCATCACAGACTCATCAGCAATCATCACACAGACTCATCATCAGCAATCATCACACAGACTCATCAGCAATCATCACAGACTCATCAGCAATCATCACACAGACTCATCAGCAATCATCACACAGACTCATCAGCAATCATCACAGACTCATCAGCAATCATCACACAGACTCATCAGCAATCATCACACAGACTCATCAGCAATCATCACACAGACTCATCAGCAATCATCACAGACTCATCAGCAATCATCACACAGACTCATCAGCAATCATCACAGACTCATCAGCAATCATCACAGACTCATCAGCAATCATCACACAGACTCATCAGCAATCATCACAGACTCATCAGCAATCATCACAGACTCATCAGCAATCATCACACAGACTCATCAGCAATCATCACAGACTCATCAGCAATCATCACACAGACTCATCAGCAATCATCACACAGACTCATCAGCAATCATCACAGACTCATCAGCAATCATCACAGACTCATCAGCAATCATCACAGACTCATCAGCAATCATCACAGACTCATCAGCAATCATCACAGACTCATCAGCAATCATCACAGACTCATCAGCAATCATCACACAGACTCATCAGCAATCATCACAGACTCATCAGCAATCATCACAGACTCATCAGCAATCATCCACAGACTCATCAGCAATCATCACACAGACTCATCAGCAATCATCACAGACTCATCAGCAATCATCACACAGACTCATCAGCAATCATCACACAGACTCATCATCAGCAATCATCACAGACTCATCAGCAATCATCACAGACTCATCAGCAATCATCACAGACTCATCAGCAATCATCACACAGACTCATCAGCAATCATCACAGACTCATCAGCAATCATCACACAGACTCATCAGCAATCATCACAGACTCATCAGCAATCATCACAGACTCATCAGCAATCATCACACAGACTCATCAGCAATCATCACAGACTCATCAGCAATCATCACACAGACTCATCAGCAATCATCACAGACTCATCAGCAATCATCACAGACTCATCAGCAATCATCACAGACTCATCAGCAATCATCACACAGACTCATCAGCAATCATCACAGACTCATCAGCAATCATCACAGACTCATCAGCAATCATCACAGACTCATCAGCAATCATCACAGACTCATCAGCAATCATCACAGACTCATCAGCAATCATACACAGACTCATCAGCAATCATCACACAGACTCACAGACTCATCAGAATCATCACAGTGATTCCACAGACTCATCAGCAATCATCACAGACTCATCAGCAATCATACACAGACTCATCAGCAATCATCACAGACTCATCAGCAATCATCACACAGACTCATCAGCAATCATCACACAGACTCATCAGCAATCATCACACAGACTCATCATCAGCAATCATCACACAGACTCATCATCAGCAATCATCACACAGACTCATCAGCAATCATCACACAGACTCATCAGCAATCATCACAGACTCATCAGCAATCATCACAGACTCATCAGCAATCATCACAGACTCATCAGCAATCATCACAGACTCATCAGCAATCACACAGACTCATCAGCAATCATCACACAGACTCATCAGCAATCATCACAGACTCATCAGCAATCATCACACAGACTCATCATCAGCAATCATCACACAGACTCATCAGCAATCATCACAGACTCATCAGCAATCATCACACAGACTCATCAGCAATCATCACAGACTCATCAGCAATCATCACACAGACTCATCAGCAATCATCACAGACTCATCAGCAATCATCACAGACTCATCAGCAATCATCACAGACTCATCAGCAATCATCACAGACTCATCAGCAATCATCACAGACTCATCAGCAATCATCACACAGACTCATCAGCAATCATCACAGACTCATCAGCAATCATCACACAGACTCATCAGCAATCATCACAGACTCATCAGCAATCATCACACAGACTCATCAGCAATCATCACACAGACTCATCAGCAATCATCACAGACTCATCAGCAATCATCACAGACTCATCAGCAATCATCACAGACTCATCAGCAATCATCACACAGACTCATCAGCAATCATCACACAGACTCATCAGCAATCATCACAGACTCATCATCAGCAATCATCACACAGACTCATCAGCAATCATCACAGACTCATCAGCAATCATCACACAGACTCATCAGCAATCATCACAGACTCATCAGCAATCATCACACAGACTCATCAGCAATCATCACAGACTCATCAGCAATCATCACAGACTCATCAGCAATCATCACAGACTCATCAGCAATCATCACAGACTCATCAGCAATCATCACAGACTCATCAGCAATCATCACAGACTCATCAGCAATCATCACAGACACAGAGTCATCAGCAATCATCACAGACTCATCAGCAATCATCACACAGACTCATCAGCAATCATCACACAGACTCATCAGCAATCATCACAGACTCATCAGCAATCATCACAGACTCATCAGCAATCATCACAGACTCATCAGCAATCATCACAGACTCATCAGCAATCATCACACAGACTCATCAGCAATCATCACACAGACTCATCATCAGCAATCATCACACAGACTCATCATCAGCAATCATCACACAGACATCATCAGCAATCATCACACAGACTCATCAGCAATCATCACACAGACTCATCAGCAATCATCACACAGACTCATCAGCAATCATCACAGACTCATCAGCAATCATCACAGACTCATCAGCAATCATCCACAGACTCATCAGCAATCATCACAGACTCATCAGCAATCATCACAGACTCATCAGCAATCATCACACAGACTCATCATCAGCAATCATCACACAGACTCATCATCAGCAATCATCACAGACTCATCAGCAATCATCACAGACTCATCAGCAATCATCACAGACTCATCAGCAATCATCACAGACTCATCAGCAATCATCACAGACTCATCAGCAATCATCACAGACTCATCAGCAATCATCACAGACTCATCAGCAATCATCACAGACTCATCAGCAATCATCACAGACTCATCAGCAATCATCACAGACTCATCAGCAATCATCACACAGACTCATCAGCAATCATCACAGACTCATCAGCAATCATCACACAGACTCATCAGCAATCATCACACAGACTCATCAGCAATCATCACAGACTCATCAGCAATCATCACAGACTCATCAGCAATCATCACAGACTCATCAGCAATCATCACACAGACTCATCAGCAATCATCACACAGACTCATCAGCAATCATCACACAGACTCATCATCAGCAATCATCACACAGACTCATCATCAGCAATCATCACAGACTCATCAGCAATCATCACAGACTCATCAGCAATCATCACAGACTCATCAGCAATCATCACAGACTCATCAGCAATCATCACAGACTCATCAGCAATCATCACAGACTCATCAGCAATCATCACAGACTCATCAGCAATCATCACAGACTCATCAGCAATCATCACACAGACTCATCAGCAATCATCACAGACTCATCAGCAATCATCACAGACTCATCAGCAATCATCACAGACTCATCAGCAATCATCACAGACTCATCAGCAATCATCACAGACTCATCAGCAATCATCACACAGACTCATCAGCAATCATCACACAGACTCATCAGCAATCATCACAGACTCATCAGCAATCATCACAGACTCATCAGCAATCATCACAGACTCATCAGCAATCATCACAGACTCATCAGCAATCATCACAGACTCATCAGCAATCATCACACAGACTCATCAGCAATCATCACAGACTCATCAGCAATCATCACAGACTCATCAGCAATCATCACAGACTCATCAGCAATCATCACAGACTCATCAGCAATCATCACAGACTCATCAGCAATCATCACAGACTCATCAGCAATCATCACAGACTCATCAGCAATCATCACAGACTCATCAGCAATCATCACACAGACTCATCAGCAATCATCACACAGACTCATCAGCAATCATCACAGACTCATCAGCAATCATCACAGACTCATCAGCAATCATCACACAGACTCATCAGCAATCATCACAGACTCATCAGCAATCATCACAGACTCATCAGCAATCATCACAGACTCATCAGCAATCATCACAGACTCATCAGCAATCATCACAGACTCATCAGCAATCATACACAGACTCATCAGCAATCATCACACAGACTCACAGACTCATCAGAATCATCACAGTAATCCACAGACTCATCAGCAATCATCACACAGACTCATCAGCAATCATCACAGACTCATCAGCAATCATCACACAGACTCATCAGCAATCATCACAGACTCATCAGCAATCATCACACAGACTCATCATCAGCAATCATCACACAGACTCATCATCAGCAATCATCACACAGACTCATCATCAGCAATCATCACACAGACTCATCAGCAATCATCACAGACTCATCAGCAATCATCACACAGACTCATCAGCATTCATGACAGACTCATCAGCAATCATCACAGACTCATCAGCAATCTCCACAGACTCATCAGCAATCATCACACAGACTCATCAGCAATCATCACAGACTCATCAGCAATCATCACACAGACTCATCATCAGCAATCATCACACAGACTCATCATCAGCAATCATCACAGACTCATCAGCAATCATCACACAACTCATCAGCAATCATCACAGACTCATCAGCAATCATCACACAGACTCATCAGCAATCATCACAGACTCATCAGCAATCATCACAGACTCATCAGCAATCATCACAGACTCATCAGCAATCATCACAGACTCATCAGCAATCATCACAGACTCATCAGCAATCATCACACAGACTCATCAGCAATCATCACAGACTCATCAGCAATCATCACACAGACTCATCAGCAATCATCACAGACTCATCATCAGCAATCATCACACAGACTCATCAGCAATCATCACACAGACTCATCAGCAATCATCACAGACTCATCAGCAATCATCACAGACTCATCAGCAATCATCCACAGACTCATCAGCAATCATCACACAGACTCATCAGCAATCATCACAGACTCATCAGCAATCATCACACAGACTCATCATCAGCAATCATCACACAGACTCATCATCAGCAATCATCACAGACTCATCAGCAATCATCACACAGACTCATCAGCAATCATCACAGAGACTCATAAGCAATCATCACAGACTCATCAGCAATCATCACACAGACTCATCAGCAATCATCACACAGACTCATCAAGAATCATCACACAGACTCATCAGCAATCATCACAGACTCATCAGCAATCATCACACAGACTCATCAGCAATCATCACACAGACTCATCAGCAATCATCACAGACTCATCAGCAATCATCACACAGACTCATCAGCAATCATCACAGAGACTCATAAGCAATCATCACAGACTCATCAGCAATCATCACACAGACTCATCAGCAATCATCACAGACTCATCAGCAATCATCACACAGACTCATCAGCAATCATCACACAGACTCATCACCAGTAATCATCACACAGACTCATCAGCAGTCATCACAGAGACTCATCAGCAATCATCACAGACTCATCAGCAATCATCACAGACTCATCAGCAATCATCACAGACTCATCAGCAATCATCACAGACTCATCAGCAATCATCACACAGACTCATCAGCATTCATGACAGACTCATCAGCAATCATCACAGACTCATCAGCAATCCCCACAGACTCATCAGCAATCATCACACAGACTCATCAGCAATCATCACAGACTCATCAGCAATCATCACACAGACTCATCAGCAATCATCACACAGACTCATCATCAGCAATCATCACAGACTCATCAGCAATCATCACAGACTCATCAGCAATCATCACAGACTCATCAGCAATCATCACACAGACTCATCAGCAATCATCACAGACTCATCAGCAATCATCACACAGACTCATCAGCATTCATGACAGACTCATCAGCAATCATCACAGACTCATCAGCAATCATCACACAGACTCATCAGCAATCATCACAGACTCATCAGCAATCATCACACAGACTCATCAGCATTCATGACAGACTCATCAGCAATCATCACAGACTCATCAGCAATCATCACAGACTCATCAGCAATCATCACACAGACTCATCAGCAATCATCACAGACTCATCAGCAATCATCACAGACTCATCAGCAATCATCACAGACTCATCAGCAATCATTACAGACTAATCAGCAATCATCACAGACTCATCAGCAATCATTACACAGACTCATCAGCAATCATCACACAGACTCACAGACTCATCAGGAATCATCCCACAGTGATTCCACAGACTCATCAGCAATCATCACACAGACTCATCAGCAATCATTACACAGACTCATCAGCAATCATCACAGACTCATCAGCAATCATCACACAGACTCATCAGCAATCATCACAGACTCATCAGCAATCATCACACAGACTCATCATCAGCAATCATCACACAGACTCATCATCAGCAATCATCACACAGACTCATCATCAGCAATCATCACACAGACTCATCAGCAATCATCACAGACTCATCAGCAATCATCACACAGACTCATCAGCATTCATGACAGACTCATCAGCAATCATCACAGACTCATCAGCAATCCTCCCACAGACTCATCAGCAATCATCACACAGACTCATCAGCAATCATCACAGACTCATCAGCAATCATCACACAGACTCATCATCAGCAATCATCACACAGACTCATCATCAGCAATCATCACAGACTCATCAGCAATCATCACACAAACTCATCAGCAATCATCACAGACTCATCAGCAATCATCACACAGACTCATCAGCAATCATCACAGACTCATCAGCAATCATCACAGACTCATCAGCAATCATCACAGACTCATCAGCAATCATCACAGACTCATCAGCAATCATCACAGACTCATCAGCAATCATCACACAGACTCATCAGCAATCATCACAGACTCATCAGCAATCATCACACAGACTCATCAGCAATCATCACAGACTCATCATCAGCAATCATCACACAGACTCATCAGCAATCATCACACAGACTCATCAGCAATCATCACAGACTCATCAGCAATCATCACAGACTCATCAGCAATCCTCCCACAGACTCATCAGCAATCATCACACAGACTCATCAGCAATCATCACAGACTCATCAGCAATCATCACACAGACTCATCATCAGCAATCATCACACAGACTCATCATCAGCAATCATCACAGACTCATCAGCAATCATCACACAAACTCATCAGCAATCATCACAGACTCATCAGCAATCATCACACAGACTCATCAGCAATCATCACAGACTCATCAGCAATCATCACAGACTCATCAGCAATCATCACAGACTCATCAGCAATCATCACAGACTCATCAGCAATCATCACAGCCTCATCAGCAATCATCACAGCCTCATCAGCAATCATCCCACAGTGATTCCACAGAGTCATCAGCAATTATCACAGACTCATCAGCAATCATTACACAGACTCATCAGCAATCATCACACAGACTCATCAGCATTCATGACAGACTCATCAGCAATCAACACAGACTCATCAGCAATCCTCCCACAGAATCATCAGCAATCATCACACAGACTCATCAAGAATCATCACACAGACTCATCAGCAATCATCACAGACTCATGAGCAATCATCACACAGACTCATCAGCAATCATCACACAGACTCATCAGCAATCATCACAGACTCATCAGCAATCATCACACAGACTCATCAGCAATCATCACAGAGACTCATAAGCAATCATCACAGACTCATCAGCAATCATCACACAGACTCATCAGCAATCATCACAGACTCATCAGCAATCATCACACAGACTCATCAGCAATCATCACACAGACTCATCACCAGTAATCATCACACAGACTCATCAGCAGTCATCACAGAGACTCATCAGCAATCATCACAGACTCATCAGCAATCATCACACAGACTCATCAGCAATCATCACACAGACTCATGAGCAATCACCACAAAGACTCATCAGCAATAATCACAGACTCATCAGCAATCATCACACAGACTCATCAGCAATCATCACAGACTCATCAGCAATCATCACACAGACTCATCAGCAATCATCACAGACTCATCAGCAATTATCACACAGACTCATCAGCAAACATCACAGACTCATCATCAGCAATCATCACACAGATTCATCAGCAATCATCACAGACTCATCAGCAATCATCACACAGACTCATCAGCATTCATGACAGACTCATCAGCAATCATCACAGACTCATCAGCAATCCTCCCACAGACTCATCAGCAATCATCACACAGACTCATCATCAGCAATCATCACACAGACTCATCATCAGCAATCATCACAGACTCATCAGCAATCATCACACAGACTCATCAGCAATCATCACAGACTCATCAGCAATCATCACACAGACTCATCAGCAATCATCACACAGACTCATCAGCAATCATCACAGACTCATCAGCAATCATCACACAGACTCATCAGCAATCATCACACAGACTCATCAGCAATCATCACAGACTCATCAGCAATCATCACAGACTCATCAGCAATCATCACAGACTCATCAGCAATCATCACACAGACTCATCAGCAATCATCACACAGACTCATCAGAAATCATCGCAGACTCATCAGCAATCATCACAGACTCATCAGCAATCATCACAGACTCATCAGCAATCACACAGACTCATCAGCAATCATCACAGACTCATCAGCAATCATTACACAGACTCATCAGCAATCATCACAGACTCATCAGCAATCATCACAGACTCATCACCAGTAATCATCACACAGACTCATCAGCAGTCATCACAGAGACTCATCAGCAATCATCACAGACTCATCAGCAATCATCACACAGACTCATCAGCAATCATCACAGACTCATCAGCAATTATCACACAGACTCATCAGCAAACATCACAGACTCATCATCAGCAATCATCACACAGATTCATCAGCAATCATCACAGACTCATCAGCAATCATCACACAGACTCATCAGCATTCATGACAGACTCATCAGCAATCATCACAGACTCATCAGCAATCCTCCCACAGACTCATCAGCAATCATCACACAGACTCATCATCAGCAATCATCACACAGACTCATCATCAGCAATCATCACAGACTCATCAGCAATCATCACACAGACTCATCAGCAATCATCACAGACTCATCAGCAATCATCACACAGACTCATCAGCAATCATCACACAGACTCATCAGCAATCATCACAGACTCATCAGCAATCATCACACAGACTCATCAGCAATCATCACACAGACTCATCAGCAATCATCACAGACTCATCAGCAATCATCACAGACTCATCAGCAATCATCACAGACTCATCAGCAATCATCACACAGACTCATCAGCAATCATCACACAGACTCATCAGAAATCATCGCAGACTCATCAGCAATCATCACAGACTCATCAGCAATCATCACAGACTCATCAGCAATCACACAGACTCATCAGCAATCATCACAGACTCATCAGCAATCACACAGACTCATCAGCAATCAGCAGCCACACTCAGCAGCAGTCGCCGGCATTTCAGACAGTGTACCCCCCACCCTGCATGAACCTGGACATCTCTGTGACTGGCGAACTGCGCATAGACTGGGACGCCTACAGGACCTGGGTGAACGGCCTGGCGCCGGCGGAGGCGGCCCAGGTGCTGACCAGGGCTGGGGCTCTCAAGACCTGTCCGGGTTCCATCGATATGCTGCGCTGCGAGATCGCTAACGAGTACAGGGTGTTTGACCTGCTGGAGCGGCATCTGCAGGTGCGAAAAATGTTGATAATTGTTGTCTGTCTATTTGGTAGGTCGCTATCAACTTTGATGTTTCACCGCCAGCCTCACTGTGACAGCATGCTTTGAAGTTTCACCGCCAGCCTCACTGTGACAGCATGCTTTGAAGTTTCACCGCCAGCCTCACTGTGACAGCATGCTTTGATGTTTCACCGCCAGCCTCACTGTGACAGTATGCTTTGATGTTTCACCGCCACTGTGACAGCATGCTTTGATGTTTCACCGCCACTGTGACAGCATGCTTTGATGTTTCACCGCCAGTCTCACTGTGACAGCATGCTTTGATGTTTCACCGCCACTGTGACAGCATGCTTTGATGTTTCACCGCCAGTCTCACTGTGACAGCATGCTTTGATGTTTCACCGCCAGCCTCACTGTGACAATATGCTTTGATGTTTCACCCTCACTGTGACAGCATGCTTTGAAGTTTCACCGCCAGTCTCACTGTGACAGCCTTAAATTCCTCCACCACTCCAGGTGCCCGACCGGCTTCAAGACGCCTGCCTCTTCCCGGTTCGCGAGTCCGCAGTCCGCCGCCTCATCGAGCTGTATTACCAGTTTGATGCTCCCGTTGTGCGCGACCTGCTTGGGAAAAAGTTAAACTCAAAAACTCGGCGAGACTTGGAGGACACGGCCGAGAGGAACAGCCTCGCCTTAGTCTCGTGCAGAAGACAGTTCGACAATCTTCGCCGCGTCTTCAAGGCTGTCGAAGAGCTTAAGGTGCTCGCAACTTTTTTATTTTCACTTTTTCGCTCTCTTATCCGTCAGAAAAGCCGCCCCTGGAACCGCCCTTACCTTCGCCCCCAAAATTGCCCCCTACCATCGCCTCAAAAACCGCCCCCTACCATCGCCTTAACCGCCCCCTACCCTCGCCTCAAAAACCGCCCCGTACCATCGCCTCAAAAACCGCCCCCTACCATCACCTCAAAAACCGCCCCGTACCATCACCTCAAAAACCGCCTCCTACAATCGCCTCAAAAACCGCCCCCTACCATCGCCTCAAAAACCGCCCCCTACCATCACCTCAAAAACCGCCCCCTACCATCACCTCAAAAACCGCCCCCTACCATCGCCTCAAAAACCGCCCCCTACCATCACCTCAAAAACCGCCCCGTACCATCACCTCAAAAACCGCCCCCTACCATCGCCTCAAAACCGCCCCCTACCATCGCCTCAAAAACCGCCCCCTACCATCGCCTCAAAAACCGCCCCCTACCATCGCCTCAAAAACCACCCCTACCATCGCCTCAAAAACCGCCCCGTACCATCACCTCAAAAACCGCCCCCTACCATCACTTCGAAAACCGCCCCCTACCATCGCCTCAAAAACCGCCCCCTACCATCACCTCAAAAACCGCCCCCTACCATCGCCTCAAAAACCACCCCCTACCATCGCCTCAAAAACCGCCCCGTACCATCACCTCAAAAACCGCCCCCTACCATCACTTCGAAAACCGCCCCCTACCATCGCCTCAAAAACCGCCCCCTACCATCACCTCAAAAACCGCCCCCTACCATCGCCTCAAAAACCGCCCCCTACCATCGCCTCAAAAACCGCCCCCTACCATCACCTCAAAAACCGCCCCCTACCATCGCCTCAAAAACCGCCCCCTACCATCGCCTCAAAAACCGCCCCCTCCCACGGCCCTAGAATCGCTCCCACGTTCCGAAGTGGCTCAAACTGCGCCACCCGCAGGGCTCGCTAGTGGGCAACATCCGAGCGCTGTTCCTCCTGCCCGAGCACCTGGCCAAAGAGTACGCCGCGGCCGTCTTCCTCACCAATCAGCGCTTCGAGACCAGCAAGCGAAAGCTCGGCTTCTTGTCATTCAACGACTTCGCCCACTGCGCCAACCAGATGATCGCGCACTGGTCCTACTCCAGCAAGGACTGCGCTAGCCAGGACATGGACCAGGACCTTGACGCCAATTTCCTGCGCGACCTCAAAGAGCTGAAAGCCATGGGCGAGCGCGAGGCGCTTGAAGAGATTCGCGGCCAATTGGCTTCAAAATTGCAGCTGGCGCCGCTCAGCCAGACAGCTATGGCTGATTTCGAGGTGAGAATCTTCAGCCCTGCTTCTAAAGTGCAATTCAACAGTTTCAAGTGCACGTGTACTTTTACAACCAGCTGTAATTCTGTGTTTTTTTAAATGCACTTAAACCGCATTTCAAAGTGCAATCCACTTGATGTAGAACCGTGTTCAAAGCTCCTGTGCATTTTCTAAGCAATATTTCAATTCAAAATGTACTTTTAGCGGTGAACTTTCCTTGTTAATTGTTAATGGGCCAGATGTGCAACCGACAGCTCAGCCGCAGCTATTGCGCGGCGCATCTGAAGGCTGCGTGCGGCTGTTCAGTGCAGTGGTCCCAGTGAGGCGCGAATGTGCAAATTTTACAGCAATGGCGCGATTTTTTTCACAACTGATTGGCGCAAAATTGGAATTTTCTTTAATTTCTTTAACTAACAGTTTCTTTAATCCTTTTTTCTTACATATTCAAAAAAGTTTAGAACATTTTTAGGGACGATGGAGCCAGTAAGTACCATAGGAAAAATGCGAGAAAAAAATGTACTCGTTGCTAATGCTAAGTAGCCTCTGCCAAGGAGTTCTACAATTAGCAATCTGGAGCGGAAGCGAGTTTTACCTCATGAGGCCACGCCAATTGTAAAGATAAGGAGCCAGCACTGAATGTCTATGGCTCTCGCCAATTTTAAAGATAAGGAGCCAGCACTGAATGTCTATGGCTCTCGCCAATTTTAAAGATAAGGAGCCAGCACTGAATGTCTATGGCTCTCGCCAATTTTAAAGATAAGGAGCCAGCACTGAATGTCTATGGCTCTCGCCAATTGTAAAGATAAGGAGCCAGCACTGAATGTCTATGGCTCTCGCCAATTGTAAAGATAAGGAGCCAGCACTGAATGTCTATGGCTCTCGCCAATTGTAAAGATAAGGAGCCAGCACTGAATGTCTATGGCTCTCGCCAATTGTAAAGATAAGGAGCCAGCACTGAATGTCTATGGCTCTCGCCAATTGTAAAGATAAGGAGCCAGCACTGAATGTCTATGGCTCTCGCCAATTGTAAAGATAAGGAGCCAGCACTGAATGTCTATGGCTCTCGCCAATTGTAAAGATAAGGAGCCAGCACTGAATGTCTATGGCTCTCGCCAATTTTAAAGATAAGGAGCCAGCACTGAATGTCTATGGCTCTCGCCAATTGTAAAGATAAGGAGCCAGCACTGAATGTCTATGGCTCTCGCCAATTTTAAAGATAAGGAGCCAGCACTGAATGTCTATGGCTCTCGCCAATTGTAAAGATAAGGAGCCAAAACTGAATGTATATGGCTCTCGCCAATTGTAAAGATAATGAGCCAGCATTGAATGTCTATGGCTCTGTCTGACTGTCTATGCTAGTCTGGCCTCATGAGGTAAAACTGAAAAACTCGTTTCCACTCCAGGTTGCTAATTATAGAACTCCTTGCCTCTGCCCAGATCTAGACCGAATGCGATCTATGGTTTAAATTACGTATAAGATATTCTATGGGTTTGAGGTCGGTATGGGATTAAATCCCGAGAGCCGAATATATTATTTAAACTTTTTTAATTTTGCGGGATGTATTCAGATAAATCCCGGAGCCATACTTGTATGTCTATAGTTGAAGTTGGGGATGGGGGTGTGGGGGCGAAGCCCCTGCTGGGGTGTGGGGGCGAAGCCTTTACATTCTTACCATAGACAAAACTTCATTAATAAATTTCTCGAGTCAAGAAGGAAGAGAAGAGAGAAGCTCGCTTATTTAGATACATACAATAATCCTTGCAATATGTCCGGGAAAGTGATCGATTAAATCCCGCAAAAAAATCTATGTCAATAACCTCCCTGAAATTGAGCTTTAAAGTGGTTTAAGAAATTTGAAACTGTAATCAAATATTAAAACTAAAATGCTACAAATATTTTATTTGTAATCCTTTGCTGCTGCAATCATTAATTTCTAAAAACAGTGTAGGAGGTACATGTATGCTAAATTTTGCTGTCAGGAGGTTTTCGAGGTTGTGCGCGCCGCGTGACTTTAAGCTAGGCGCAAAAAAATAGAATGGCGCGAAAAACCAGTGACCTACTTGCTGGGACCACTGGTTCAGTCCAAGGACTGGGGGGTCGCCACACACAGCCTCAGTTACCCCAGCTAATGCTGGCACCCATTTTACAGCTGGGTGAACTGAAGCAATGCAGAGCTAAGTGTCTTGCTCAAGGACTCAAATTTTTCCGAGTGGGTCGAGAATCGAACCCCCGACCTTTCAGTCGTGAGTCTGACGCTCTGACCACTGGGCTGCAACCCCGTGTTTCCTTGTTAAAATTGCATTAACTTATGAAAATACAGTTTGGAGTACATTGCGTTAGAGTACATTATTTATAAAAGTGCAACTCGTGTACTTTCCCAATTTGACAATAGGCGGGTCACAAGCAGCTGCTGCGCCGGCTCACCCAGCTGGCTCTCAGCCTGACAACATCGAAGGACACGCGCGACTTCTTCCTGGACACCGTCGAGCAGCTGGTGGAGCCGTGGTCTCAGGCCGGCTGGACTTGCAACGATGTTGAGCAGTTTCTGGCCACCTACCGGGCCGCCGCCAAGGAGACCTCGACGCTGATGCGCGCGACAAAAGCGAGACAGAAGACCTGGGACCGGATGCTGGTGCCCATGTCTGCCTGCATTGTGAAGATCTATGCCAGCTACCTGAACTCCAGGGAGGCCTGAGTTCCATTCGCCTCGGCAATTGTTATAAGCGCGTGCGGCCCTGTGTTTTGTTCCGCAGGGATTTTTCCTCTTTGTGAACCCCAATTGCAATTCAGTTAATAGCTTAGATGGAGCTGTGCACCGCTTCTGCTGTCATTGCCAGGGAAATGCGCTATTTGTACTGCACTTCTGTGTCTGCGTTGTTGTGACCGTCTTAGTGTCTGGCTGTCTGTCTGTCTGTCTGTCTGTCTGTCTGTCTGTCTGTCTGTCTGTCTGTCTGTCTGTCTGTGTGTCTGTCTGTCTGTCTGTCTGTCTGTCTGTCTGTCTGTCTTAGTGTCCGTCTGTCTGTCTGTCTGTCTGTCTGTCTGTCTGTCTGTCTGTCTGTCTGTCTGTCTGTCCGTCTGTCTGTCTGTCTGTCTGTCTGTCTGTCTATGTCTGTCTGTCTGTCTGTCTGTCTGTCTGTCTGTCTGTCTGTCTTAGTGTCCGTCTGTCTGTCTGTCTGTCTGTCTGTCTGTCTGTCTGTCTTAGTGTCCGTCTGTCTGTCTGTCTTAGTGTCCGTCCGTCTGTCTGTCTGTCTGTCTGTCTGTCTGTCTGTCTTAGTGTCCGTCTGTCTGTCTGTCTTAGTGTCCGTCTGTCTGTCTGTCTGTCTGTCTGTCTGTCTGTCTGTCTGTCTGTCCGTCTGTCTGTCTGTCTGTCTATGTCTGTCTGTCTGTCTGTCTGTCTGTCTGTCTGTCTGTCTGTCTGTCTTAGTGTCCGTCTGTCTGTCTGTCTGTCTGTCTGTCTGTCTGTCTGTCTGTCTGTCTGTCTGTCTGTCCGTCTGTCTGTCTGGCTGTCTGTCTGTCTGCAACATCGGTCCCATGTTTTATTTATCATACGCGAGCAAATTTTTAGTTTCTTAATTTTGTCTCTATATTTTTTCAATTTATTGTGACCAGATGTCTGCCAAAATAGTCCGCTAGCATGACACCGACAGTGAGTGTCAATATTTTTTTAGTTTTAATCAAATCTACTACAGAATTCCTGCAATCCGTTTGGCTCCGGCTCTGTGGTAAATTGAACTGGACTGGCTGCATTGAGCATCCTCCGGGACTGCAATGTTGGGTTTATGAAAGTTTCGCGTTTTCATCGACGGAGTTTAAATAATAATAAAATTATTCATTGTAACCCAGAGCTTGCCGTCTGCAGCCTAAAATATTGATCAAATATTTGTTTTTTTAGCTTGTAATTTCCGAATCACAAATTCTTTAAATTATGACATGATTTTGTATTTTTAATTGTTTTTTATTGCTGAGTTAATACGTTTAATTAGTAGTTATTATCTGGTCAGCGTTCGTTTATTTATAATCGAATAAATATTTTTTTTTCTAAAATCGATTCTTGTGAATAAAATTCCACAAATTACGCTCGTATTACTTGAATTTTGGCCCAAATAAACAAATGATTAATTAGTACAGTTATTTACTTGCAGTAGTATCTGTGTCTCATATTTGGTGTCTTTTTAATTTTGTCTCTTTTTATAGCAACTCTCTGTGCTCAGATCCACTTGCATTAATAAATACTAATTTTTTATTTTACCAACAAAAGTTCTTTTTAAACGCTACATATCGGCATATATTTCTTACAGCAGGATGAAGTGCGAATCTGTGCAGCGATTCAGGCTGACTCAGGAGCAGCATTCTGCCGCCTTCGATGGAGATGCAGCTGTCGGACCTTTGGAGCTGACGGTCATGGCCATGCCAGGTAGCTGGATGGTTCATCTGGCCTATGCGACTCAGGACTGCCTTACAGGTAAAATTGCATTTGGTGACTGAAATGGCAAAGCGTGCTCAAATGGCACACAGCATCATGCTCAAATGGCACACAGCATCATGCTCAAATGGCACACAGCATCATGCTCAAATGGCACACAGCATCATGCTCAAATGGCACACAGCATCATGCTCAAATGGCACACAGCATCATGCTCAAATGGCACACAGCATCATGCTCAAATGGCACACAGCATCATGCTCAAATGGCACAGCATCATGCTCACATGGCACAGCATCATGCTCAAATGGCACAGCATCATGCTCAAGTGGCACAGCATCATGCTCAAATGGCACACAGAATCATGCTCAAATATGGCACACAGCATCATGCTCAAGTGGTACAGCATCATGCTCAAATGGCACAGCATCATGCTCAAATGGCACACAGCATCATGCTCAAATGGCACACAGCATCATGCTCAAATGGCACAGCATCATGCTCAAATGGCACACAGCATCATGCTCAAATGGCACAGCATCATGCTCAAATGGCACAGCATCATGCTCAAATGGCACAGCATCATGCTCACATGGCACAGCATCATGCTCAAATGGCACAGCATCATGCTCAAATGGCACAGCATCATGCTCAAATCGCACACAGAATCATGCTCAAATGGCACAGCATCATGCTCAAATGGCACAGCATCATGCTCAAATGGCACAGCATCATGCTCAAATGACACACAGCATCATGCTCAAATGGCACAGCATCATGCTCAAATGGCACAGCATCATGCTCAAATCGCACACAGCATCATGCTCAAATGGCACAGCATCATGCTCAAATGGTACAGCATCATGCTCAAATGGCACACAGCATCATGCTCAAATGGCACAGCATCATGCTCAAATGGCACAGCATCATGCTCAAATGGCACACAGCATCATGCTCAAATGGCAAACAGCATCATGCTCAAATGGCACAGCATCATGCTCAAATGGCACAGCATCATGCTCAAATGGCACACAGCATCAAGCTCAAATATGGCACACAGCATCATGCTCAAGTGGTACAGCATCATGCTCAAGTGGTACAGCATCATGCTCAAGTGGTACAGCATCATGCTCAAATGGCACAGCATCATGCTCAAATGGCACAGCATCATGCTCAAATGGCACAGCATCATGCTCAAATGGCACACAGCATCATGCTCAAATGGCACAGCATCATGCTCAAATGGTACACAGCATCATGCTCAAATGGCACACAGCATCATGCTCAAATGGCACAGCATCATGCTCAAATGGTACAGCATCATGCTCAAATGGCAAACAGCATCATGCTCAAATGGCACAGCATCATGCTCAAATGGCACAGCATCATGCTCAAATGGCACACAGCATCATGCTCAAATGGCACACAGCATCATGCTCAAATGGCACAGCATCATGCTCAAATGGCACACAGCATCATGCTCAAATGGCACACAGCATCATGCTCAAATGGCAAACAGCATCATGCTCAAATGGCACAGCATCATGCTCAAATGGCACACAGCATCATGCTCAAATGGCACACAGCATCAAGCTCAAATATGGCACACAGCATCATGCTCAAGTGGTACAGCATCATGCTCAAGTGGTACAGCATCATGCTCAAGTGGTACAGCATCATGCTCAAATGGCACAGCATCATGCTCAAATGGCACAGCATCATGCTCAAATGGCACAGCATCATGCTCAAATGGCACACAGCATCATGCTCAAATGGCACAGCATCATGCTCAAATGGTACACAGCATCATGCTCAAATGGCACACAGCATCATGCTCAAATGGCACAGCATCATGCTCAAATGGTACAGCATCATGCTCAAATGGCAAACAGCATCATGCTCAAATGGCACAGCATCATGCTCAAATGGCACAGCATCATGCTCAAATGGCACACAGCATCATGCTCAAATGGCACACAGCATCATGCTCAAATATGGCACACAGCATCATGCTCAAGTGGTACAGCATCATGCTCAAGTGGTACAGCATCATGCTCAAGTGGTACAGCATCATGCTCAAATGGCACAGCATCATGCTCAAATGGCACAGCATCATGCTCAAATGGCACACAGCATCATGCTCAAATGGCACACAGCATCATGCTCAAATGGCACAGCATCATGCTCAAATGGCACACAGCATCATGCTCAAATGGCACACAGCATCATGCTCAAATGGCACACAGCATCATGCTCAAATGGCACACAGCATCATGCTCGAATGGCACACAGCATCATGCTCAAATGGCACACAGCATCATGCTCAAATGGCACACAGCATCATGCTCAAATGGCACACAGCATCATGCTCAAATGGCACACAGCATCATGCTCAAATGGCACACAGCATCATGCTCAAATGGCACACAGCATCATGCTCAAATGGCACACAGCATCATGCTCAAATGGCACAGCATCATGCTCAAATGGCAGATCATGCTCAAATGGCACGCAGGTGAATGGAATGCCAGCTATTTATTTAGCTTTGCTACACTATCAGGTAGGTAAAAAATCCAGCTAAATTCAGTACGTATAGGACATATTGGCTGTAGGGTTGGTTGACGGCAATAAAATATCTTAGGTGCTGAAAAACATCTGCTGTTCGATTGACTTTTCCTACCCCCGTGGCTATCTAACTCCAAAATCTTTGACGAAAAAAATGCTTATTACACGTTGGCGCCATGCAATTTCTGCTTGTTGACTTGGCGATAGCTAACAGTAAAACTGCAGCTGCGCTTTGTGTGTTCGCTGTGCCGTATGCGGTGCGTGTCTTGCCGCTCCGCATGCAGTAGTCCTGTGTGGTGTGTCTCATATACACTCTCCATTTTACTTGTTCGTAAAATTATTCTTACTCTTTATTCCTCTTTCTAAGTTTTTCGGCACTAGGGTCATTAAATCCGGCGCCATTGTAAGGGACGCTAAATCCGGCGCCATCATAAGGGGCGCTAAATATGGCGCCTTTATAAGGGGCGCTAAATCCGGCGCCATTGTAAGGGACGCTAAATCCGGCGCCACTATAAGAGGCGCTTAATACGGCGCCTTTATAAGAGGCGCTAAATCCAGCGCCATTAAAAGGGGCGCTAAATACGGCGCCATTGTAAGGAGCGCTAAATCCGGCGCCATTGTAAGGGGCGCTAAATCCGGCCCCATTGTAAGGGGCGCTAAATCCGGCGCCAGTGTGTAAGGGATGCTAAATTCGGAACTAGTGTGTGACGGGGCGCTAAACCGGCGCTATTGTAAGGAGCGCTAAATCCTGCGCCATTGTAAGGGGCGCTAAATCCGGCGCCATTGTAAAGGGAGCTTTACAGAAGGATTTCTCTCTCGCTCTCTGCATACCTACTGAATATACATGAGGCATTAGAATATACATGAGACATGAGACTATACATGCGACATCAAACCTGAGTTTTTCTCTCCAGTCCAAGCTGGATTTATTCCTTGATTTTAGACACGCTTCAAGAACTTGGGCAATCTGGGCAGGGTCTCCGCCGTTCCTCAGGGATCTGTCAGCAGAAACAAACTGGGTGCAATTTTTCCGACAGGAAGCATGGATGATTTCATCGAAGTTTCCACCGATGGAAATGCGGCAACTTATCTGAGCCGGCTGAAGCAATTTACCTTCTACGCCGCTCTGTATCGCGATAGCGATCGGTCCACCTGTCACTGTTTGTACGATTGCTACTCAAAGGATTGCGTAGGCGAGTTATCCTACGACGACAAGCGGTTGCTTATTGTCCATCCGTTCTCCTCCAGTCTGAATGGTTCGGAGAGCATTGTAGCTTACAAGGCCGATGCCCTGATGCGCAGTTTGAATCTGGATAATCAGATGGTGTCAGCTGGTGCTGTGTTCAATAGCAGCAGTCTTAGCCATCTATTTTTCCGCGGCTCATTCCTGCACGCTGAATTGGAAAACGCGTCTTTACTCTGGCCCGCCGCGTTGCCTACGCCTTGGCTACAGCAGCGTTCAGTCAAACGCTTTCAAAGGTCGATTCGTCTGCTACGCTGTAGCCAACGAGGCTCTGTCGATTGACGAACTGAAACAACTAGAAGCTTTCTGTGCTAATTGAGAAGTTGCAAGTCAAAGCTTACGATCGTTTAACAAGAATTATTTCTGACATTAGAACTCCTTGGCATATGACCCAGTCAATGTTGAGTATAAGAAGGTAGCATATTCAGCATATGACTCAGTTTATGTATGCTGGGTATAAGTAGCATATTCAGCTTGGCTTATTACCCAGTCCGTGTTGAGTATAAGTAGCATATTCAGTTTGGCATATGACCCAGTCCATGCTGAGTATAAGTAGCATATTCAGCTTGGCATATGACCCAGTCCATGCTGAGTATAAGTAGCATATTCAGCTTGGCATATGACCCAGTCCATGCTGAGTATAAGTAGCATATTCAGTTTGGCATATGACCCAGTCCATGTTGAGTATAAGTAGCATATTCAGCTTGGCATATGACCCAGTCCATGGTGAGTATAAGTAGCATATTCAGCATATGACCCAATCCATGTTGATCATAAGTAGCACCTCCTTCAGCTTAACATGAGGCAAATCTGGTTTTTGGTGTAGCTGCTGTAGCACCTTGTTTAATTCAATAGACTTATGAAAAATCTGTTATTAAATAAAGTGCCTTAGTACTCGTATTTTCAAGCAGAAATCCTTTTGGTTAACAGACTTCTGCAGAATCTGTCATGTCAGACTGAATTTTCGCCTATCGTAAATTTGACATAAAAAATGCGTGTCACATACTGCGAAGCAAATATGCTTCTTAAAATGTAAGACAGTCCAGGAAGGAACGGTTTAGAGGAGATGAGCACGCCTGACTGTCTGTCGTTGTTTCTGTTGTGTTTACTTTTCGTGCTGTTCGAGGTTATAGCAAATATAGTTCATTCGGCTGCCTTATTTTAACTTCCATGGAGCTCAGCATATGCATTGAATTTGCCATATACCCAACCCCTGTCCGTAAGTCCCATGAGGCTGACACCCTATCATTGCGTCAAGCAGCAAGCGTTAAAGATTGTTTGCAATAATTATTTACGTCATTGAAAGAAGTTTATTTTGTAAAAAAAATCCTGTGCACTGTGTTTTTAACAAATAATCTGGGCTTGTGACAGTACTGGTTGTTACCTTGCATAGTTTGGCATTGGCACATCTTACGATCTTGTATACTCAAATACTGAAAATGCCTCTTCTGGCAAGGCACACTAAAATACTCGAATAAACCTAATCATTAATTATGCTTCCTTCTCCTGTAAGGTAGAAAAAATCACCCATCAGTTTGGTATTCGTACCGTTGCACAGCCCTGGGGAAACAACACCGCATGCAGGAGGAAACATGTTCTGCATTGCATCAAGGACCACTAGAAGTTACCCGTTGTATCAACGTGTATGAACGAAAAGATACAGTGGTAACTTATAGTGGTCCTTGCATTGCATACGCAAAACATACCCCGGTAACGGGGCATTTTCGATTGGGAAATTGGATCTGAATTGCATTGAGCGTCGCGCAGTCCCAGCAGTATTAGTGATCGGACCTCCGCGCTACGCCCCCCCCCTTCTGCCTCGGATCTTCTCATTTTTTGACGCCAGCCGACCGGCCTTAGAAGCGGAAACGAAACCACAGAAACGCGCAAGAGAGGGAAGGAGAAAAAATGGAATTGGCTCCCATTTAGAGGAGGAAATTGGAATTATGCTGGCTCGATCACTCGCCCAATGGCGCACCGTAATACATGCCGGCAGTGCTTTTTACAATATTCACCCAGCTGAGTAGTTGTGTGAGCCACTCCTCCGCCTCTCTGCATGATCCCCTTCCCCAGGGAAACAAAGGATCTATAATATGCTTACGAGGCTAGAGAGGCTTAACAGATGGGAATCAATAGAGTAGATTGACCGCGAGAGGAGACGGCACTGTGTATAGTACTCTGCAGCTCTTCACTCGGTAGCTTGACGCTAAAAACAAATGCTCTCAGTTCACTGAGGCGACCTCTAAAATCCTCTGCTGAAAGTTCCTCGAATCCTAAAAACTTCAGCCTCCCATGTTGATTGAGCTTTGATCGTGTCAATTACCTATCATGATAGCTGCATGTACGCCTATAATGATACGAAACCCACGTCGCAATCACCCTTCAAGATCCCCCTCCCTCATCACTGCCTGATTCCCTGTCTCTGGCTGGACTCCCGCAGCGATTCGATCTGTCACTCATCGGCCTCTCTCGCTCTGCTGGCCCACCGCAACCCATGAAATTTCCTCTCCCAGTGGGCACGCTAAGGATTTTTTCAGAATCGTCAGGAAGGGCCCGGCTACCGGGCTGGCAGGATGCAGGCAACCAAGGACTGCTCGGGAAGTTAATAAAAATAAATTCTCGAACGGCGCCACACTGCAGCTGGAACGCCTCATCATTGCTTATGCTGTTTTCGATGCAATGTTGTTGACACTTACCAATGGAGGACCCGTACTAAAGGCTTAGTAGTATATAGTGACTCAAACTAACGCCAGTCCTGATTTCTGAGCTCTCGCAAAGTGGCGTGACTGTGGGACCTGCATATAGCGAGCCTGTCTTTCGCGGCGGAGTTGCCTGCCCATCCCATCCACTTGGAGCGCCTGTTTGTCCTGTGCTTGGAGAAGCCACGCAGAGCAAAAAAGTTGGAGAAAAAACCGATTAAAGAAACTCGTCAATTCGTCATGCAGCAATGGTTCGAAGAAAGTACAAATTGGCTGGCGAAATTTGAGAGACAGTATTTGAGGACACTGTAGGCTGAACTATTGACAATCGTTACAGATAATCGATTGGGGCCTGATCGAATACTTGTAATTTTATCCGGTTTTAATCACAGAAAAACACTTCTTCGGCAGCAAAACAAAATGGAACAGAAAAAGTAGGATTGCAACCGAATCAAATGCATTAAATAGTCGCGTCCAAAGAGCTTGTGTGATGGATAGATACTCTGCCTCACCACCCCCATTGCGTGACCGACCGTGTCGTAAGCCGGTTCCCCAATCTGGCACAGTTCCAGGCCAGGCAGTTGAGAACTTTTTCTTCATCACTTTGTTTCGTCTGCATGCGAATTGTCGATCGCTTGGATGTATGGGAAAGTCCTATTCAATTTACTTCTACCAATTAGCATGTCCTTTATTGTTCTAGGCTATTGGAATCTTGGAGTTCTAGTCAGTCAGCTGCCGCTACCCCCTCTCCAGTGAGTCAGTCAGCTGCCGCTACCCCCTCTCCAGTGAGTCAGTCAGCTGCCGCTACCCCCTCCCCAGTGAGTCAGTCAGCTGCCGCTACCCCCTCCCCAGTGAGTCAGTCAGCTGCCGCTACCCCCTCCCCAGTGAGTCAGTCAGCTGCCGCTACCCCCTCCCCAGTGAGTCAGTCAGCTGCCGCTACCCCCTCCCCAGTGAGTCAGTCAGCTGCCGCTACCCCCTCCCCAGTGAGTCAGTCAGCTGCCGCTACCCCCTCTCCAGTGAGTCAGTCAGCTGCCGCTACCCCCTCCCCAGTGAGTCAGTCAGCTGCCGCTACCCCCTCCCCAGTGAGTCAGTCAGCTGCCGCTACCCCCTCCCTAGCAAAGCGTAAACTAAAATTCAATTTGAGGTGACCTGAGCTGTTGGAAATTGTGAACGTCAGCGTCACTTAAACTCACTTAACGCAATACTAGCGTAAAATTTTGCTATTCAAATGTCTGATGCGCCTTCGTCAGGTTTCTAATATCTGACTAAGACAGCTAGACTTGGGCACTGATTAACTGCCAGACTGCCCTGCTGATCTGCTCTGAGCCTTCAAAAGCTTCACCTCCGCAGTCGCCAGTCTCCAGCCGTCCAATCGCTCAGCCACTCGCTCGCCCGCTCGCCCATCCAAGCACTTAGCTTAGAATCTCTGAGTCCGCACTTCATTCCAAGCCATTGGGCGTTGCGAGGCTGCGCGCAGCACTTTGCGCCACTCCAGTCTGCTGCTGCCCCCGCCTGAAAGCAGACGGGGAGGAGAGAATAGAAAAATTGATTGGACTCTTCAATCGAAAGCAGTTTTAGAGGCCAGCCGGCAATGCAGGGTGAGTGAACCGAGAGAGAGGGAGAGCCTTTCCCATTGCTGAAAGCTGAGAAGCTTTCCCCGCTGCTGTTCTGAAGATGATCACGGCAGGACTTATAAAGCAGCAGTCTGCATTGCTCTCAATCATTTTATGAAGAGGACCCACTCAAAAGTAGCGTTATTATATATTTTATTGAGCACAGTGGTTGTCAAAGGAGTGTCTGAAAGCCCAACTGTCAAGAGCCTTACACTTGAAGTTGCCGACAGTTCGCGGTCGTTTGTAGAGGTCGCGTTATCGGTTATTAATTATTATTATAATTCATAAATAAAACTTAAGTTTTACTTTACTTTGAATTCAGTTCTGATAAGATTCTGATAAAATTATAATAAGAGTGGGCCTCCAGTGAAAATCAAATATTAGTTTCCAATAAAAGTACACGGCAAACGTTTGCATTTCTTACCTTAATTCAGTTCAATTTAAAAGAAATTTTTCACTGGATTTTAACCATTTTTCTGCATGCAAAGGTTCAGGTGCTGGAAATCCTTTCATTAAAGCCACTTTCCGGCGCAAGCGAAGCGCAGGTGGATTTCTCGCGGCTGCAGAGGCCTGGAATGCCATTGACTTTTTTTTCGTCAAATCCTCCAGAAATTCTCCAATTGCACTCCACAGGATGTCTGTTTGCCCAGCAACCACCTGGTGCCATCAATTAGCGTCACAGACCCGATCCCCCCGCCCCCGCCGCATATTAAATAGGTGCGCGTCAGGCCGCTTGAGGGATGGCTCTCGATTTTTACGCAGGTGCGAAGCTGCCCCCTGAAGTGGTCCAGAAAATCTCTCAGGCCAGTAGTGCCAATATTCACAGACATTCACGCTTCTAGTCAAGTTGTTAATTGCTGTGATCAAATTTAGGTCCGAGTTAGCAAGCACAGGATCTGACCAGGTTCAAATCCGGTTCCTTCCTATCCGGCTGTCCTTTACTGCCACCACTGCGATGAGTCATGGGCCTCGTTAGGGCTAAGATAAAACATCTTACCGCCAGTGCTACGATGAGTCATCAAGTTTAGTTTGGGCGTAGTGGGTCCAAGATAAGAGTGCTGCTTATCTTACCGCCAGTGTTGTGGTGAGTCATCAACTTTAGTCTGGGCCTATAGTTGGGTCTAAGATAAGAGTGCTGCTTATCTTACCGCCAGTGTTGTGGTGAGTCATCAACTTTAGTCTGGGCCTATAGTTGGGTCTAAGATAAGAGTGCTGCTTATCTTACCGCCAGTGTTGTGGTGAGTCATCAAGTTTAGTCTGGGCCTATAGTTGGGTCTAAGATAAAAGTGCTGCTTATCTTACCGCCAGTGTTGTGGTGAGTCATCAAGTTTAGTCTGAGCCTATAGTTGGGTCTAAGATAAGAGTGCTGCTTATCTTACCGCCAGTGTTGTGGTGAGTCATCAACTTTAGTCTGGGCCTATAGTTGAGTCTAAGATAAGAGTGCTGTTTATCTTACCGCCAGTGTTGTGGTGAGTCATCAACTTTAGTCTGGGCCTATAGTTGGGTCTAAGATAAGAGTGCTGCTTATCTTACCGCCAGTGTTGTGGTGAGTCATCAAGTTTAGTCAGAGCCTATAGTTGGGTCTAAGATATGAGTGCTGCTTATCTTACCGCCAGTGTTGTGGTGAGTCATCAAGTTTAGTCTGGGCCTATAGTTGGGTCTAAGATAAGAGTGCTGCTTATCTTACCGCCAGTGTTGTAGTGAACCATCAGGTTTAGTCTGGGCCCAGTCGATACAATTAAGGTTTATTGCTTCATTTTTATTGCCTTCAGGCTTTGTATCAACCAAGCCTAGCCCAGCAAGCTAAGATAAGAAGCTAAGCCTGCGCGCACAGGGTACGAACGTAGTTGTATGTAACTATCTCTGTCTAGATGGCCTTAAAACTTGATATATTTCTTTTGCAAAAAAACAGAAACACGACAAATCTACTTTGCCAATCCGATCGACTCTCAAAGCGAGAGAAAAAACACAGAAAACAGCCGACAAGACGCTGGCACCGATTCAGTCCAAGTCATTTGCACGCAACCAGCTGCTGACTGCTGTTGAAAACGGTTGCGGATTGCTAGTGCAATACTATGGTGAGCTGCAATGACCTAGTTTCACTCGAGGCTATTATAGAGTATATGGCGCCCATCCCAATCCCAATAATCCTTAGCCGGTGATTCAAAGTGCGTCACAATACCCCCAAGGCTACCAGACAGAGGATTAACAAGCTAACCGTTGCCTTAACTGCTGCAGTGGATTCCAATCTTTCCCTATACGGCTATAGCTAGCCGTGCTCCCGACAAACTAACCCCCCCCCTGTCTCCTCATCCCACCGGATCCCAGCGTCTCTCCACGCGCGGGCGACCCCGCAACTGCAACAAAATCAATTGACGCGCGCGGCGAAGGTCCCAGTCGGGTGGGGGGGGGCAGGGTGGCACAATGGGCGCGGACAGGCCACGCCCCGCCTTAAACCCATCCACGCGGCGAAATCCCATAGGGAGAGATAGAAAGCGAGAGATGAGAGATTGGGGTCGCTATGAAGTCTATCGAATTTAACTATTGCTAATCGTCAAGGTCCAGGCCCCTGTCTCCAAGGGCCCGGCTTAGGACGGCTGTTTCGTATCGACCGCAATGTGCTTCTACCCATGGGCTCGGTAGTCTCTAACGCAGATTTTTCGTGTCATTGTGAGCCGATGAACAGTTCTCATGTAGGCATATACACTATTCTGTCTATAATTACCTCTTTGCTATGGCTGTCAGGCTGTAATGAAGAATGGAGGCAGCGAATGAATAGGACTTGCTATCTGGCAAGCTCATCTCCGCTTAGCGTTGGCCAGTGTCTGCTCTTCTGTTCTCCTCAGCCTCGTTAACCATCCCCAATCTTTTATCTAATCTCGTGTCTATCCTACCCCTCATATTTGTCTTAACTCTTTGTCGCCTACAGACATGCCAATCTCTCCGTATTTCATCCCTCTGCTCTCACCTCTTTTATCTCTCTGTCTCTCTCATGCCTCCCATCTGTCTGTCTCTCGTCTCTCTCTCATCACTCTCATCTCACTTAACTCTTATGTCTCTCGTATCCATCTCATCTCACTTATGTCTCTGTTCTCTCTCATCTTTCTTGTCTTTCTTATCTGTCATCTCCGTTCTCTCTCTCTCTCTCTCTCTCTCTCTCTCTCTCTCTCTCTCTCTCTCTCTCTCTCTCTCTCTCTCTCTCTCTCTCTCTCTCTCTCTCTCTCTCTCTCTCTCTCTCTCTCTCTCTTAAAACTGTCTAACTTTTTATCGCCTGGTTTTCGCCTTCTGTCTTTTTTTCTTATCTTTTAGTTCTCTTCGATCTCCATACGGAGCAATTGCTGTTTTTTTCTGGTTCTGACATCGTCAATTCTTTCAAAAAGTCTTTTTTCAAAATGTAACTTTAAAATTCCCCTTTAGTTAGTTCCGTCACTATTTTAGACAACCGTAATTCCCAGAAATTTTCTAGTGTGTAAATAGCGCATGACACCTATACAGTGAGTATAAAGATGCTAAAATACAATTACTAAATTCAGAAAACTTTTATTAGCAGCTACCTAATAGCTCGATGTAAGCTCGATGTATGTAATCGCGATCAGTTACATAATAACATTTTAACCGCGGCTTCCTTTTATTTGTTTATTGATAATTCCAAGTAATTAAAGATTTTGCGAATTCAATGCATCGCAATTATACAAATAATATATGGTGGATAACGCATATTTGAGACAATAACGTTGCTCAGATAAAATCTAGCAAAGGGAATGAAGCATTTTGCCGGCACAATGCCAGCTTAAAGCAGTCGAATTTCTACAGTGTTTGATGACCGCTTGAGGCTTGCATGTCAGTGATGATGAAATATCCCTGGCATTTGTGTATTCTATTCACATTTCTGAGATGGGATGCCATGCTCTCAGAAAAGTCATGCCATGCTTTTTCAGAGGAGTCATGCCATGATCTTTCAGAGAAGTCATGGTGTGCTCTTTCAGAGAAGTCATGGTGTGCTCTTTCAGAGGAGTCATGCCATGATCTTTCAGAGAAGTCATGGTGTGCTCTCTCAGGAGAAGTCATGGTGTGCTCTTTCAGAGAAGTCATGCCATGATCTTTCAGAGAAGTCATGGTGTGCTCTTTCAGAGAAGTCATGGTGTGCTCTTTCAGAGAAGTCATGGTGTGCTCTTTCAGAGAAGTCATGGTGTGCTCTTTCAGAGAAGTCATGGTGTGCTCTTTCAGAGGAGTCATGCCATGATCTTTCAGAGAAGTCATGGTGTGCTCTCTCAGGAGAAGTCATGGTGTGCTCTTTCAGAGAAGTCATGCCATGATCTTTCAGAAAATTCATGCCATGATCTTTCAGAGAAGTCATGGTGTGCTCTTTCAGAGAAGTCATGGTGTGCTCTTTCAGAGAAGTCATGGTGTGCTCTTTCAGAGAAGTCATGGTGTGCTCTTTCAGAGAAGTCATGGTGTGCTCTTTCAGAGAAGTCATGGTGTGCTCTTTCAGAGAAGTCATGGTGTGCTCTTTCAGAGAAGTCATGCCCTCTTCGGAGACCCTGCCCTCAGCCTCAGGTAGTTACCTGTCCGAGAAAATCTAACCGAAGAGTAAGCGCAGTAGAAATGCTTGCAGTTCCTATAGCGTGGGTTGCACAGGGATGCCCTAGCCACGTAGCCGGAGCCCCTAGCCCATCAGAGTGTTCATCACCTCCGGGTTCTGCAGAATTTTAAGCAGGTCCGGGTCGGTCAGGACGCCTTGAACAAATTCGTCCTCGGAGATCTCGCTGTTACCGTCAGCGTCCAGTTTCTTGAAGAACTCGTCGCAGACGGCCTCCGGGCTCTTGTTGAGCTGAACTCCTCGGTCGCGAGCCGTCTGGAAGACGGTGTGCATCACGCAGAGCACTTCGTCCTTGGAGATGCTCCGGTCGTGGTTGCTGTCGAACAGGTCAAAGAACTGCTGCGCCTGTTTGCGCAGCCTTGCATTGGAGCTCTGGCCACGGGCGATGAACGCCATGAAGTCCGAGGTGCGGCCCTCCGGCTGCATCTCCTTGAACTCGGCGTAGCGGAGTCGCAGCTCGTCAGCGCTCAGCCGACTCGCCTCCATCAGGAAGCCGATGGTCTCCGCGTCCAGCTCGTTGGGCGCGGCGCGATTCGCCATTGTGGAGACGCTTAACTGCAGGTGGATTGGTGACGCTTCTTGGGTTTGTTTCGATCAAGCTTGCTTGGCTGGTTGCTGCAGCTACTTGACCGAAAGTGATTCCAGATTCCTGTCAAAGTAGCCAAATATTCCAGATGCAGCTGCCCTCAAACAGCCCAGCTTCATATAGTCCTAGCTAGTATAACCAGTCTCGCTGTAGCCAATCAGATAGGAAATCCTGTCCTAGCAACCAATCAACGGCATTTATTTCCTGTGCGCCTCCGTGTGTGTCTGTCTCCAAGAACATACAGCGCGTCTCTTTTTGTGTTTCTGTGCCCGTTTCTGCTTCTGTCTGTGCCTTTTTATGTGTCTGTCTGTCTCTTTGACTCTGTATGTGTCTTTCTGCGTATGACTTACTGCCCCTGTGTGTGTCTTTTTGAATCTGTGTGTGTCTTTCTGACTCTGTGTGTGTCTTTCTGACTCTGTGTGTGTGTCTTTCTGACTCTGTGTGTGTCTTTCTGACTCTGTGTGTGTCTTTCTGACTCTGTGTGTATCTTTCTGACTCTGTGTGCGTCTTTCTGACTCTTTGTGTGTGTCTTTCTGACTCTGTGTGTGTCTTTCTGCCCCTGTGTGCGTCTTTCTGACTCTGTGTGCGTCTTTCTGACTCTTTGTGTGTGTCTTTCTGACTCTGTGTGTGTCTTTCTGACTCTGTGTGTGTCTGTCTGACTCTGTGTGTGTCTGTCTGACTCTGTGTGTGTCTGTCTGACTCTGTGTGTGTCTTTCTGACTCTGTGTGTGTCTTTCTGCCCCTGTGTGCGTCTTTCTGACTCTGTGTGCGTCTTTCTGACTCTTTGTGTGTGTCTTTCTGACTCTGTGTGTGTCTTTCTGACTCTGTGTGTGTCTGTCTGACTCTGTGTGTGTCTGTCTGACTCTGTGTGTGTCTGTCTGACTCTGTGTGTGTCTTTCTGACTCTGTGTGTGTCTTTCTGACTCTGTGTGTGTCTTTCTGACTCTGTGTGTGTCTGTCTGACTCTGTGTGCGTCTGTCTGACTCTGTGTGTGTCTTTATGACTCTGTGTGTATCTTTCCGACTCTGTATGTGTCTTTATGACTCTGTGTGTGTCTTTCTGACTATGTGTGTGTCTTTCTGACTCTGTGTGTGTCTTTCTGACTCTGTGTGTGTCTTTCTGACTATGTGTGCGTCTTTCTGACTCTGTGTGTGTCTTTCTGACTCTGTGTGTGTCTTTCTGACTCTGTGTGTGTCTTTCTGACTCTGTGTGTGTCTTTCTGACTCTGTGTGTGTCTTTCTGACTCTGTGTGTGTCTTTCTGACTCTGTGTGTGTCTGTCTGACTCTGTGTGCGTCTGTCTGACTCTGTGTGTGTCTTTATGACTCTGTGTGTATCTTTCCGACTCTGTATGTGTCTTTATGACTCTGTGTGTGTCTTTCTGACTATGTGTGTGTCTTTCTGACTCTGTGTGTGTCTTTCTGACTCTGTGTGTGTCTTTCTGACTATGTGTGTGTCTTTCTGACTCTGTGTGTGTCTTTCTGACTCTGTGTGTGTCTTTCTGACTCTGTGTGTGTCTTTCTGACTCTGTGTGTGTCTTTCTGATTCTGTGTGTGTCTTTCTGACTCTGTGTGTGTCTGTCTGACTCTGTGTGTGTCTGTCTGACTCTGTGTGTGTCTTTCTGACTTTGTATTTCCCTGTGACTGTATTTGCACTGTACTATTAAACTCTATCTATTCTAATATTTTCGTGACTGCTTTCTGTCTGTTTTAAGTTTCTGTCGGTGTCTCTTTGGCCGTACAACGTCCACCTTGCACCAAAAGTTTCATTAATAAAACATTCGATGTACTATATAGGCTCAATGAATATTGCTTATTCATGTATATTTTCTGTGCACCAGGATTAAGTCCTTATCAACCAAATATTGAGCTGCTTAATATCTATCTTTCTCTTCGGCTCAAATACCTACCCCAAATTGTGTCGCATAGAAACCCTAACACTAATGACAAGCATATGGAGAAATAAGATTATTAAAAGTAGCTTAGAGAAGTCAAACTTGCAGCCGTGGCGTGAATGAATAGAATAGTGCCGCTGCCTCACGGCTCACTGCACAGCCAACCCATTGGCTATTTTTGCACTGACTGCTGCCCCACTGTCGCAGTCTGTCCTGATGGATCGCCCAGCTGTCACTGGCGCTAGCGGACTGATTGCGATTCGGCAGGAATTGCTTTTGCTGCCTGCCCATATTCTCAATGTCCCCGCTGCTTATTTTAGAAGCTGCTTGTGTGGCCCGAGCTCATTAATATTGCTGCATAATTAATGTAATTAATGACACAACTTCCGCATAGGATCTGGAAACCACGACTATGAAGATTTGCTTTGTGTAAGACTGGGCTTTTGCAAAGTTGGAACTTCCCCATCTGAAGTAGTGATTCATTATAAGTTGGGAAGATAGAAGAATAGTTACATAGATAGATAGATAGATGGATAGATAGATAAGAGATAGATAGATAGATAGATAGATAGATAGATAGATAGATAGATAGATAGATAGATAGATAGATAGATAGATAGATAGATAGATAGATAGATAGATAGATAGATAGATAGATAGATAGATAGATAGATAGATAGATAGATAGATAGATAGATAGATAGATAGATAGATAGATAGATAGATAGATAGATAGATAGATAGATAGATAGATAGATAGATAGATAGATAGATAGATAGATAGATAGATAGATAGATAGATAGATAGATAGATAGATAGATAGATAGATAGATAGATAGATAGATAGATAGATAGATAGATAGATAGATAGATAGATAGATAGATAGATAGATAGATAGATAGATAGATAGATAGATAGATAGATAGATAAATAGATAGATAGATAGATAGATAGATAGATAGATAGATAGATAGATAGATAGATAGATAGATAGATAGATAGATAGATAGATAGATAGATAGATAGATAGATGTACAGTAAGTGTAATAAATGTACAGAATGTAGGAACGGGACGCCCCTAAGCGCTTGGAGCACGTGATTGATTAGCAACTCAGTGAATGGACTCAGGGCAACCCAGGGCAGCGGACCGCCAACTCCTGTGAGCCAGAGTGATTGATTCATATTTGGCTGGCTCTCTTTTAAATAAATCCCAAAGTTCTCATCCTACGAGATGACTGGTGGTTTTTATAGAAATAAAATTTACAGAAATCTAGCTGTTATCAACTTTCAAATTCAACTATTCACGTAATCTGTTTTAAATTCAAACAAATAAAATATCTTGCATCGGGTTCTATTATAATTCAATTAAAGTCAGACACATGAGTATCAACATCAAGTCAAGTACTATCTAGAAAGTCATGGACGGAAAAATATTAATTACAGTAACGATTAACTTAATAATCGAAAATAGCAAGCCAATCAGTTTAACAAAAAAGAAATTATTTTTAAAATTCAAAAGAAATAGCTAACTAACTGTAGAGAATCTGTAGAAAAAAATATAGCTCGTAGATGGCTCTAAACAAAAAAATCTATTTTAATTAGCTCATTTTGTACAGATGTTTATAATTTATACATTAAATCCAGAAATACGTTAAGAATTCCAAGGTATCTGTAGTATGCTTTGCATTAAATTAAAAGTATTTTATTTTAAAATAGAAGAATTAGCAGATTTTTTCTTCAAGGCAAAATCCAACTAGAAATGAAATGAAATGTTGAGCAGCACTTGGTATGGCTTGGCTTGGCATGGCATCTCAATAGATTATTAGCCTCGGTCGTCATAATTTACATCTCACAGGCAGAGAAAGCGCGGCAAAGTTTTTTAAATAAAGCTTGAAGAAATTATAAAGACAGACAGGCATACTTGTAGACATACTATCGACATGTCATCTATATAAACAAACGACTTTGGTAATATAAAAACTTAGTACATCGTTAAAACAAACAAACCGACATCAAC
This sequence comes from Macrostomum lignano, assembly GCA_002269645.1. Classification (NCBI taxonomy): domain Eukaryota; kingdom Metazoa; phylum Platyhelminthes; family Macrostomidae; genus Macrostomum; species Macrostomum lignano. The sequence continues at coordinate 885,463 of NIVC01000089.1, read as the reverse complement.
CAACAAGAAGAAAATCCGAAAGCTGCGTGCATATAAATCTATACATATAAAAATGAAAACTCTTATTTATATAAAAAAATCTTTTGAGAAAATTTTGCTCAAGATTCTTTTTCTCAAAATTTTGAGAAATTTTCCAACAAATAAGGAAAAACTTTCATACGCTCGTATTATATTATAAGGCACAAAATTTATATTGAGAGTTTAGACTTTTGAATGTTAATCTTTAGAACTTGTATAAAGCCAACAAAATCTAAAATAAAATTAGTTGGACACTACTGATTTACTGATATTAGCAAGTAGTAAGTACTTTCTTTAAGTGAAGTAGAATGTTGACAACTTTAAATTAGAAATAGGCAAGCTCAAACTTTTTAAAGGCAATAAAAAATTTATTAGCATCAGGCATTTCTATGCGAATATCGGTGCGAAATGTTCACCTGCTGGGCAGCTGGCATGATGAGACGAGAGTGCGAGCTCGGCCGCCCGCCCAAAGATCGGATCGGCGGCGGCGGCGGTGGAGGTGCCGGCGGGTAGGCCTCAACAATTGAAACCTGCTGCTGCTGCTGCTGATGATGATGATGATGGTGACGGTGATGGTGCTGCTGGAAGCCACCGAGTGGACGACCGGGAATGTAGCTGGTGGCTGGAAAAGTTGTAAGAAAAGAATAAGTAAATATTCGTTGCAAAAAAATGCTTACCTTACTACTAATATTTGCCGATAAAAGTACATGACAATAAGTAGCACTGAACGGATATGATTAATAAATGTACACTGCAAATTAAACATTGGTGAGAATACTTTAAGCCAAAAGCAATAATAAATAAACTTTGTAAAATGTACCGTATTTTGAATTGATCATTGAGAAGAAAGGCAAAACAATTTGAAATTTCCAAAGAAAAGCCGCGGCAGACAAGAGGGTCAGACTGCATCTGGCCTGGCATTTGTACACACAGATTACATTTTCAACATTTAGCGTAGGCATAAATTTATTGAATTTATTTTACTGCAAGAATAGCTGTACATGCAGAAGCCAATATTTGCGTTTAAATAATAGATGCGTTTAAATAAATTGGCACTTTATTAATTAGAACCCAATACTGCGAGCTGTGACATTTCTATTTAAAGTAGCATTACATGGTCTCTGTAGACTGAGGTAAGTCCTTTTTTAATGATGAGTCATCCAAGTCGATGACGTCATTCATCGACTTGACGTCAGTGACAATGAGTCACTTTTTCTTGTGAATTTTTGTCTTTCCTAGTCCTTCTCGAAGCCTCCGGCAGCGGTTCGAGGCGATACGGCTTTTCTGATTTTCAATATATAGTTTGAAAATTTCGATTTCGTTTTAAAACAAATATTTAATTACGACCCCACAGGCAACAAAGAGATTTCAAGAAAAATTTGTGTCAGAAGAAATATTTAAAATACACGTGACCAAATAGAGCTGCAACCGTGTTGGGACTCGAAATTTATTCGAATGGACTAAAGTGAAAAACTAAAACACGCATTTTCCGCCATATTATTTGGCACCTTTTTGAATGATGCAATGCTTTCCTGGAAAATAATTTGTGTAAAAGAAACTATATAGGAGCATAAAAGGTTAATAGATTCTACAAAAAATACAACTAATAAAATAAGTGTTCTGTTGTAGCAGACAAACGGTTTTTACCCACGACTAAAACGACTAAAACGGTTAAGCTTGAGTTTCAGCTAATAAGAATTTTTGCAAAAAAACACAACTGCAACAGGTGAGGCGTTAGAATAATTTCAGATTGTGGAGAGAATTAATCGATTGAATTAATTGGATAGTATTAAAAGAAAGTCAGTACAAAGGGACAATTCAGAATTAATAGATAAAGCTCAGATTGCAAACTGGATGGTGCATGCAACTCAGAACTTTCATCTAAGCTTTTATCTTCTACCATAGAAAGAAGTGGGGTTTAGGAGATATTGGCAGTTTGGCAGACAGTGTGGCAGTTTGGCAGACAGTGTGGCAGTTTGGCAGATAGTGTGGCAGTTTGGCAGACAGTGTGGCAGTTTGGTAGACAGTGTGGCAGTTTGGCAGACAGTGTGACAGTTTGACAGACAGTGTGGCAGTTTGACAGACAGTGTGGCAGTTTGGCAGACAGTGTGGCAGTTTGGTAGACAGTGTGGCAGTTTGGCAGATAGTGTGGCAGTTTGGCAGACAGTGTGGCAGTTTGGCAGACAGTGTGGCAGTTTGGCAGACAGTGTGGCAGTTTGGCAGACAGTGTGGCAGTTTGGCAGACAGTGTGGCAGTTTGGCAGACAGTGTGGCAGTTTGGTAGATAATGTGGCAGTTTGGCAGACAGTGTGGCAGTTTGGCAGACAGTGTGGCAGTTTGGCAGACAGTGTGGCAGTTTGGTAGACAGTGTAGCAGTTTGGTAGACAGTGTGGCAGTTTGGCAGAAAGTGTGACAGTTTGACAGACAGTGTGGCAGTTTGGCAGACAGTGTGGCAGTTTGACAGACAGTGTGGCAGTTTGGCAGACAGTGTGGCAGTTTGGTAGACAGTGTGGCAGTTTGGCAGATAGTGTGGCAGTTTGGCAGACAGTGTGGCAGTTTGGCAGACAGTGTGACAGTTTGACAGACAGTGTGGCAGTTTGGCAGACAGTGTGGCAGTGTGGGATATGCATGTGAATGCACTTATCTTAGACAAAAGTACATTTGCAGTTGCATTGCACTCGCAGCATGCTGAGCAAGCAAGATTTAAGTTGAGTTCACAGAACTAAAAGCTAGGATTTAGGCTTCAACAACAAAATTTAAGAGATTCAGGCCAGTCAGTCAGTCGGTGAGTGCGTCAGAAGCTGTGAGCATCTTCATCAGCAAACATTTGGAGCTACTCACGTTTCTGAACAATGCTTAAATTTATTTTTAGACAGGACGAAACTGTGATTTTGAGTGGCTAAATTGCGGCTCTGGGAGGTCTGAGAGTCGCCGCAGGTCACCTTGGCACTCTGGGCAGCTGCGTGGCGCTTCCAGCCGCGTCCGCCTGGCCATAGGCGCTCAGCATCTTCGACTTTTTCTCTTTGTTGTTCCCTTTGGGAAAGAAATTCAAATCACATTTTTGGAGCCTTCTGACCTTGACACGTTACTTTCGAATAATTATAATTGGTAGGAACCTATATTGTGCACTAAAAACCTCTGGCAATCACGCGCGACCTACATAGTATAGTGATAATATGTACATTAGGTCACGTGACTATAAGGAAGGTTCGCGTCACGTGACTAATTAAATTGAAATATAATCACGTGACCCAACGATTTGAAGGACACGAACGAGGTGCAGTGGTACAGGATTGCAGAGCATATAATTGTATGAAACAACTTCTGCGAGCATAGCTGCATCCATCCCCCCCAAAAAAAACCGCCAGACAACTCACAGCTGAGCTGACCGACTGGCCTTCCTATTTCGTTTGTCTGATGCAGCAATATTGGCCAAAGAAACCGATGCATACTAGGATTTTCTAGGAAAATTGTTAATACAAGCGCGGATAAAGAGACTCAGAAAAAACTACTCACTTTTGCTTCGAAAGTAGCTCGGCTGATTTGAAGGCTTTTTTGGGAGGCCGGTATTGATAGGAATGATCTCCACTTTAGTCGGCTGCTTCCTATTGGCCACGGAGGCCAGTTTGGGGTTGACTGATTTAGTCACGTGACCATTGGCCGCACCTCCTGATTGGCCAGAGGTTGATGAGTCATCGGTGGCCGCCGCCGCTGGCTGTCGCTGATTGGCCAGGGCGGCGAGGCGCTCGCGCTCCAATCGGCGCTCCTCGGCGAAGAGGCTGACGGAGCGCTCGGGCTTCGGCGCGGTGATGGAAGCGTTCCAGGGCCGCTTGACCGCCTGGCCGAGCAGGGTCAGGTCCACACCTGCGTAGGTGGGCGCGTTCACCTGCTGCTGCTTGTAGATCAGCTCGAAACGGCCCGTGTTACAGGCGCGGTTCTGGCGCCGGTCGACTACGACTGTTGATTGATTGGTTGAATTTTTTATTGCTTTATTGATGGATTGTTTTTTATTGATTGATTGATTGATTATTGATTGATTGATTGGTTAATTGATTGACTGATTGAGTTACTGATTGATTGGTTGATTGACTGATTGATTGATTGATTGACTGATTAATTGAGTTGTTAATTAATCCACAAATTTATTGACCGATTCTTCAACAGATACTTTTATTTTCCTATCCATCAATGTTTAGCAATGCTGCCGACAATGGCCCCATCTGAAGACGATAAAAAACCAGCAATTTTCAGCTTACACTACTGGCAGGCAAGTATATAAGTAGTCTGTCAGAAATATCGTACGGCTACTACACCTTGTAGATATGACAAAAACTTGAAAATGCATTTTAAAACAACACTATTGCAGCCTATTCAAAAACTAGAGCAAGACTTGTTTTTTCAGATTTGACAGACGAAGTGCTCAAATACGAGCTAGCTCAGATATCACAAGAGTAATAAAACTCTGGCCTTAGTATACATTGAATAATAAAACCTTCTATTCAAATAACTTCATCAGCTGTTACCCACCCACTGGGACAATTAGCTAGCGCTATAGCCAACAGAGGTGCACAAAGCTAACGCTCAATGCATTCATTTGTGAGGCCACTAATTGCTCCAGCAATTACCTTGCAGTGCAGAGCTACCTCACCTACGTACAACTCTAGTCTAAAGTTGACAATGGGCTGCTGCGACTGACACACATTTGACAAACAAATTTTAGAGTTGACCCATTCGGGTTATTTTTGTATTCAAACCTTTCAATATGTCGTCTTGCACGTTACGGCAGAGGCGAGTGGTGACTTCGGTGGAGGGAGCCATGGTGGGGCTGCAGTTGATCTCCAGCAGCCACGGCCGGAAATTCTCGTCTATCATGAAGTCCGCGCCGTACAGCTCGAAACAGTTCTGGGCGAGTGGGGGGTTTGAGCTGGTGAGGACTGTCTGTCTGCCTGTCTGTCTGCCTGTCTGTCTGCCTATCTACCTGTCCGTCTTTCTGTCTGTCTGTCTGTCTGCCTGTCTGTCTGTCTGTCTGTCTGTCTGTCTGTCTGTCTGTCTGTCTGTCTGTCTGTCTGTCTGTCTGTCTGTCTGTCTGTGTGTCTGTATGTGTGTCTGTCTGTCGGTCTGTCTTCTTATCAATCTAGACACCTGTGTCATTGATCTTTCTATTTTCCTGTCTACTTATCGATCAACCTGTCTGTCTATTTACCTATCCGTCAATGTGCTGATCTCCGACTGTCCATCCAACTGCCCATTCGCTGATTCACCCTCAATATCTCACCTTCCTCATCTCAACGTGGTCTTGGCTGCACAGCATGCTATTAATAACAGCCTTCTGCATTCCTGGATAGATGACGTCATAGTAGACGTTTGGCTGACCAATCGAGCTCAGGTGCGTCTGCAGGGTGATGCAGTCCCAGATATTGTCGTCCGGCAGGTCAGGATGCCTGTTGGCCTGGTTGATGTACTTGTACTGGATTGAGTTGTTGGATAAATGCACGGCTCTGCAAGTTAAAAGGAAATTATTAGTTGCTTTTGTTTGTTGTCAGTTCTTGAGGCATGTAGTAGCACTGGTTAGCCATCACGGTCACGTGACTTTTCATTCTGCCTTTTTGTCTACTGGGGGCCAATTACTTATGAAGGTCACGTGACACTTCTCGGTTTTACTACAGGTCACGTCACGTGACATTAAAACACTGTACACTATACAGTGTACATCCAACTTTAATTCGATCACGTGACCAGCCCCGCTCACTCATTGAAGTCGTTCAATGTGAAGTGCTGAGAGCAGAAGCGCACATAGCAGTCCTTGTACCACCAGATGGTCAGCGGGTTGAAATCCGTCACCACAAACCACTGTCTGATGTCGAACTTGGTCCGGTGCACCAGCAGGGGCCGTTCGATGTACTTTTGCACCACCAGCTTGTTGGGTGTGACGCCGACCGCCGAGGGCTGGCGCAGCAGCTCCAGCACGGACTCGAGCGTCCGAACGCAGAAAATTCCTCGGCCGCGAGACTTGGCGCCGGGTTTGACAATCCAGGCATTGCGACAGCCGTCGATGTCGAACTGCGGATACTCGGAGCGCAGCTCGGTGCAGAGCTGGCGACAGCGCGACTTCAGCGATTTGGCATCGCGGATTTGAGCGCCGTGGCTGCCGGAGAGAAAGAAAATATTCGAGTGTATTCTGTTCCACTCTTTGTTTCACGATTTGCTTGTTTTACAGTTTGTTTGTTTTACGGTTTGTTTGTTTTACGGTTTGTTTGTTTTACTGACTGTTTGACTTTTTGTTTGTTTTACTGTTTGTTTGTTTTACGGTTTGCTTGTTTTACGGTTTGTTTGTTTTACTGACTGTTTGTTTTACTTTTCGTTTGTTTTACGGTTTGCTTTTTTTACGGTTTGTTTGTTTTACTGACTGTTTGTTTTACGGTTTGTTTGTTTTACTGTTTGTTTGTTTTACTGTTTGCTTGTTTTACGGCTTGGTTGTTTTACTGTTTGTTTGTTTTACGGTTTGTTTGTTTTACTGACTGTTTGTTTTACTTTTCGTTTGTTTTACGGTTTGTTTGTTTTACGGTTTGCTTGTTTTACGGTTTGTTTGTTTTACTGACTGTTTGTTTTACTTTTCGTTTGTTTTACGGTTTGCTTGTTTTACGGTTTGTTTGTTTTACTGACTGTTTGTTTTACGGTTTGTTTGTTTTACGGTTTGTTTGACTATATTTTATTTGCTGCTTGTCTTTTCTCTGTATTTTGTTTTTTTTATTTTCTATGGTCTGCGGTGTGCTTTTGTGTTCTCAGTTTTACTGTTAAGTTGTTTTACAGCTTGCTCGCTTGTTTTCTTTGCTTTCGGTATTTTGTTTCAGGCTCTTTTAATAGCTTATTCTATATATCACTACTATTCATTTTCATTGCTTAGGCCAATGATTTTTTAATAAAAAATCCTCTTTGTCTTCTGTATAACTTAGCTCGTATTCAGAGCATCAATGATCGATGATTCTTAAAATTTGCAACGAGAACTCACTGCGCAACTCTGTAGTAGGATTGAAGGAAGCTGTACCAGTCCGACTCTGACATGCAGCTGGCCTGTTGACAGATCGGAGGCATGCGGTTTATTAAGTTTGACAGGTTATTGCTGACTGTGCAGACAGAAAGACAGACAGACAGACAGACAGACAGACAGACAGACAGACAGACGGACAGACGGACAGACAGACAGACAGCAGACAGACAGACAGACAGACAGACAGACAGCAGACAGACAGACAGACAGACAGACAGACAGACAGACAGACAGACAGACAGACACTAAGACAGACAAACTGTGTCTCACGGTGTCCCAGTCATCCAGGTTGTCATGGTTTCTGTTCTGGATGAGCTGCTCGCACTGAGTGATGGCGGTCTCCAGCACCGACTTGGCCACCATATCGCCAGTGGCAGGCCGGGGACTTTTGAACTGAATCTTCGGGGCAACTGCGCGGTGTTGGTGAGGGTGCGGATGCGAGTCAGTTCCCAAGGAGAGGCTTCAAATCAAGGCGACCCGCCGCGCCGTCAGTAGTCTCTTCAGCTGTGGGCTAACCCAAGCCAACCCTGCTTAACTTGCACTAGCAGCCCACCCGGTTCCACACAGCAAATAAAGTTGTCAGTGCCTGAAATTCCTCACTTCTTTTCACGTCTTTGTGGTGCCCGCCTTTGGCTGGCGAAGCGTCCGCTGCCGACTTTTTCGGCGAACCCCCGTCGCCGCCAGCAGCAGCCGAGGCCGATGACTTCGCCGTCTCCGACTGCCCCTCAGTTTTCGTCTCAGCCTCCGATGCGTCATCCTGCTCGATTGAGCCGGGCTCCAGAATGGCGTCTTCACCAACAAGTCTCAGCAGCGACATGCAGGCGGTTATGCGGTAGTCGTCTGAAACAGTTCACATTTCCTAGAAAATTGCTGCACTACTGTCTGTCTGTCTATCTATCTATCTATCTATCTATCTATCTATCTATCTATCTATCTATCTATCTATCTATCTATCTATCTATCTATCTATCTATCTATCTATCTATCTATCTATCTATCTATCTATCTATCTATCTATCTATCTATCTATCTATCTATCTATCTATCTATCTATCTATCTATCTATCTATCTATCTATCTATCTATCTATCTATCTATCTATCTATCTATCTATCTATCTATCTATCTATCTATCTATCTATCTATCTATCTATCTATCTATCTATCTATCTATCTATCTATCTATCTATCTATCTATCTATCTATCTATCTATCTATCTATCTATCTATCTATCTATCTATCTATCTATCTATCTATCTATCTATCTATCTATCTATCTATCTATCTATCTATCTATCTATCTATCTATCTATCTATCTATCTATCTATCTATCTATCTATCTATCTATCTATCTATCTATCTATCTATCTATCTATCTATCTATCTATCTATCTATCTATCTATCTATCTATCTATCTATCTATCTATCTATCTATCTATCTATCTATCTATCTATCTATCTATCTATCTATCTATCTATCTATCTATCTATCTATCTATCTATCTATCTATCTATCTATCTATCTATCTATCTATCTATCTATCTATCTATCTATCTATCTATCTATCTATCTATCTATCTATCTATCTATCTATCTATCTATCTATCTATCTATCTATCTATCTATCTATCTATCTATCTATCTATCTATCTATCTATCTATCTATCTATCTATCTATCTATCTATCTATCTATCTATCTATCTATCTATCTATCATCTTTCTCCACCCACCTTTAAACGCCTCTTTCTCCTCCTCTGAGCTCAGCACGTAGCACCGCGGATAGAAAGCATCGGCGCTCTCGCAGTGGAACCAGGGCAGCTCACGCAGCGATCTGCTCAGCCCGATTTTGGTGGTGAAGCAGCCGGCTTTGCCAAAATGATTCACCAGCTGGTCCCGGCGGAGGAACTTGAAATCGACCTGGTCCTTTCGGAGCGACCAGATCAGCGTTGGCTGGCAGTTGCGGACCAGCCGGGACTGCGGGGTGGCGGGAAGGGTGGGGGCGATTCTTAGAAATCTGATTGCTGTTTGTTTGTCTAGTAGTCATTTTATTTATAGTTCCAAATATCAAATATTAACTGCAATTCTAAGAAGAATTTCAGACAGCTGTGTCCTGAGAAATACAGGCACCTCATGTCCGAGAAATGCAGACACCTAATGACCGAGAAATACAGGCACCTAATGACCGAGAAATACAGACACAAAATGACCGAAAAGTACAGACGCCTAATGTCCGAGAAATACAGGCACCTAATGACCGAGAAATACAGACACCTAATGTCCGAGAAAACTTGGACAGTAATGTCCGAGAAACCGACACTCCTAGAAACTGATTTAAAACGCCATTTCTTAGAATTTTACTCCCTTTTCTTAAGCGATTTCCTGGAAACCCCCAAATCTCACCATCAGCCCGTAGAAGCCACCCTCCTCCTCCCACGGCGGGACTTTGCCCTCGTCGCCGTCGCCCATATCATCGCCGTCTCCGTCGCCGTCGCCATCGTCGTCGTCGTCAGCGGCGGCTGATGCCTGCCGACCGGTGGCGCCGCCACCCTGCATGCTACGGCGAAGAGTCTGTTGCTTCTCCTCGTCCTTGATGAAGAACTTCTCCACCCAGCCGCGGGCACGCAGGGAGTCGCGCACTCGCGGGTACGGGCCCAGGATGCTGAAGATCTTCTTGTCCCTCATGGCCTCCTCGGCGAGCTCTTTGGCTTTGCGCAGCCGCTGGTCGCTGATGGAGCCAGCGCCGAGGCCGCCGGCCGAACTTCTTCGACGACGCGTTGTGGGGATGGCGGCGTTGCTATCGCTGTCGGCATCGTCTTTGTCGGTCGGGGACTCCTGGTGATGGCGGATGGGGGTGTAGATTGGGGCGGGTGTAGATTGGGGCGGGTTTAGATTGGGGCGGGTGTAGATTGGGGCGGGTGTAGATTGGGGAGGATGCAGATTGGGGCGGGTGTAGATTGGGGCGGGTGTGGATTGGGGCGGATGTAGATTGGGGCGGGTGTAGATTGGGGCGGGTGTGGATTGGGGCGGATGTAGATTGGGGGGGTGTAGATTGGGGCGGGTGTAGATTGGGGAGGATGCAGATTGGGGCGGGTGTAGATTGGGGCGGGTGTGGATTGGGGCGGATGTAGATTGGGGCGGGTGTAGATTGGGGCGGGTGTGGATTGGGGCGGATGTAGATTGGGGCGGGTGTAGATTGGGGCGGGTGTAGATTGGGGCGGGTGTGGAATGGGGCGGATGTAGATTGGGGGCGGATGGCTTTTACCACCCCCCCGCCGCCTGCCCAGCTGTATACTCAGGTGGGCGGATGCAGAGAGGGTGAATGCAGATCGCGGAAGCAAGAATAGGCCTGACCTGACAAAGGCAATAACTAGAGCATACTTACTCATTCTCACTGTGTGAGTTGGGGAGCTATGGAAGGTTTTGTCGGCATGGGGGCGTTGGATAGCAGTTGAAAAGGTGTGGACAGAATCTCCCACAATATCCAGCTCAGATATTTTAGCAGGAGTGGATGGATTGTTAATAAGTAATGAGCTACCTGTAGACCTGCAGTGCGGCATGATAGAGGGCAGATATTGTTTTGCAATAAGTGAGTGGAGCTAATATGGGATGCAGCTGCACATGAACTCTTCCAGATTTAGTTCTTCCAGGTGTCCCAGGTGTACCAGGTGCCCCAGAACTCTGCGTCTTCTAAGCATCACAGCTGTGTGCTCAAGCTCCATCTCTTGCACGCATCACAGGTGCGAAGGTGTGGTATGCTCGGTATTCCCGGTATGCCAGATATTCCCGGTATGCCAGGTATTCCCGGTATGCCAGTATTCCCGGTATGCCAGGTATTCCCGGTATGCCAGGTATTCCCGGTATGCCAGGTATTCCCGGTATGCCAGTATTCCCGGTATGCCAGGTATTCCCGGTATGCCAGGTATTCCCGGTATGCCAGTATTCCCGGTATGCCAGGTATTCCCGGTATGCCAGGTATTCCCGGTATACCAGGTATTCCCGGTACCCCCAATCTACATCCACCCCCAATCTACATCCACCCCCAATCTACATCCGCCCCAATCTACATCCGCCACGATCCACACCCGCCCCCAATCTACACCCGCCCCAATCTACATCCGCCCCAATCTACACCCGCCTCAATCTACACCCGCCCCAATCTACACCCGCCCCAATCTACACCCGCCCCAATCTACACCCGCCCCAATCTACACCCGCCCCAATCTACACCCGCCCCCAATCTACACCCGCCCCAATCTACACCCGCCCTAATCTACATCCGCCCCAATCTACACCCGCCCCAATCTAAATCCATGCCAGGTATTCCCGGTATGCCAGGTATTCCCCGTATGCCAGGTATTCCCCGTATGCCAGGTATTCCCCGTATGCCAGGTATTCCCCGTATGCCAGGTATTCCCCGTATGCCAGGTATCCCCGGTATGCCAGGTATCCCAAGCCCAGTGTTAAATGCAAAAATTTCACCTGTTGCTGCGCCTTCTTGTTGGCTTTCGGCGGCAGCGATCGGCTGCGCTTTTTCGGTTCCTCCGCTGAAGGCCGAGGAATGTCGCCGGGCGGCTGCGAGCCCAGGACGGACTGCTGCTGCTGCTGCTTGGTCTTTTTCTGCTTTTTATTCTTGCCGCTGCCGCCTGTTGTCGCTTCGTTGTTTGACTGATCGTCGGAGCTGTCGGAGTTGGCCGCCTGCTGCGGCTGCGAGCTGCCCGCATAGCTGAGCCGAACTCTCCGCGGCCGATCCAGCAGAGACTCGGATGACTGCAGGGCCTGCTCGTACTGTGCGGGTTGGGGGCGGCTGCTCAGAGACTTTGGGAGTGCTCAATGTGTATGCCGCAGGGGTCGGCAGACTCCGGCCCGCGAATTTGCCTCTCTATCCGGCCCTCGGGTCGTTTTAAAAATTTTTAAACAGCAATCCTGCCCGCTCGAGGTTTGTGTCATCCTCTCTCTCCTCTCTCCTCTCCTCTCTTCTCTCCTCTCTCCTCTCCTCTCTTCTCTCCTCTCTTCTCTCCTCTCTCTCCTCTCTCCTCTCCTCTCTTTCTCTCCTCTCTTCTCTCCTCTCTTCTCTCCTCTCTTTCTCTCCTCTCCTCTCCTCTCTCTCCTCTCCTCTCTTTCTCTCCTCTCCTCTCTCTCCTCTCCTCTCTCTCCTCTCCTCTCTCTCCTCTCCTCTCTCTCCTCTCTCCTCTCCTCTCTTCTCCCCTCTCTCCTCTCCTCTCCTCTCTCTCTTCTCCTCTCTCTCCTCTCCTCTCCTCTCTTTCTCTCCTCTCCCCTCTCTCTTCTCTCCTTTCTCTCCTCTCCTTTCTCTCCTCTCCTCTCTCCTCTCTCTTCTCTCCTTTCTCTCCTCTCCTCTCTCTCCTCTCCTCTCTCTCCTCTCCTCTCCCTCTCTCTTCTCTCCTTTCTCTCCTCTCTCCTCTCTCTCCTCTCTCCTCTCTCTCTCTCTCTCTCTCTCTCTCTCTCCTCTCTCCTCTCCTCTCTCTCTCTCTCTCCTCTCTCCTCTCTCTCCTCTCCTTTCTCTCCTCTTCTCTCCGAAGGGAAATTACGGAACTCAGGAGAAAGCAATCCTATTAAGAGCTAGAACTGTCAAAAAATATTTGGTGCTTATTTCAAGCGCGCAATGTTCAGTGCAAAGGAAACTTGCCTTTTAGGAGCTAATTCTTCATAAATGCCTCAAATGCATGTTTTATCAAAATTTATATCTATTGCTACTATAAAAAAGCTTTACTACGAGCGTACGAAGAAAATAAAATCGAATTAGAAAAGTCGAACTAAGAGAAGCAGTTGATAAAAGGCATCGATAAAAAAAAGAAAAATTGAGATAGACAAAAATCTCACATTTTTGTCATGCTTTTCCAATCGTTTTTTCTGTATTAAAAATTATAATTTGCGGGACTGCTTTACTTTTCCGAGATAAAAAACTTAATTAAAAACAAATGAAAGTTTTACTCTTACGTGCTTCTTCTGCTTCTCGATGTGAATCTGCTGCCGGGTGAGAAAGTCGCTGGTCAGGTTCTCCGTCAGCTTCTGACTGTTGCTGCTGATCTTCGGCTTAAAAGTGAAGTCGGCCTCGAAGCGCTTGCGCAGCAGGCTGCGACTGTCGCTCGGGCCCGCCTCGATCTCCGTCATTGGCTCGGCGCTGCTGCTGCACTTTTATTATTAAAAATTAGTGCATCAGAAACTCCAGCCACGGTATGTGCCAGCGTGTCTGGCCTGATTGACGCTTCTCTTGGGACTGGGGCAAGGCTGAATGGAACTGCGCTAATTCTCTTGCATGCAGTATTTTGCGTCTGGCCTCACACATGAATTCAACAATAGAAAGAATGGACTAGTTACTGTTGACTGTAAATTAAAAAATTTATGCATTTTTACTTTGTCTTAGAGTTAATATTTTTTCTCTCAAATATACTTTAAATTGATTTTTATTTTTTGCATGAAATAATAATTTTTTTGTGATAACAAACTACTGATCAAGAGTAATCTATTTTAGAGTGGCTCCTAAAGGTACTCATATTTAAAATCATTGATGGTACAATAAGACTAGCCATTGCTTTTTAAAAAGTTATATTTTATATTAGCACGAGAAATAGCTGTCTGTATAAATTAGTTAAATATCTCAAAAATGTCTACTTAAACATGAACAAAAATTCTAATATCTACAAAAATACCATATAAGCTGCTATAACAAATACATTGATTGAATAAAACCTCTGTTCTGAGCCGAATCACAGAAAACCTCATGAAAACAACATAACAATAAATATATAAAATAGTCACAAAGATAGAAATAAGATCCCGTCCATCCAGCAATGGCTATGTGGGTGGCATGGTACATCGTAAGATGCGGAAAATGGTCTACGAGATAGCGAAAAACTGCAGTAAGAATTACAAAGTATGGATAAAGGTTTCTTTTTTAAGCTTCTACAAAAATAAAGAATCCAATACACTAAAAATACTATTCTAAAACAAGAGTTATATTCTAGGCTCGTAACTCCCTGGTTTTACATTTATTAAGATTTTCTTTTTCGCTAGTTAAATTTGCGCTAGTTTTCATCGTTACGTCCCCATGACAACTTTGTATTTTTCCGGTGTCATTTCAAAAACCGCATAAATTTTGGTATTGGAGTAAATTCGTTTTAATTAGAAATAAGCCAAGTTGCAATCGCAAAACCAGAGTTACCTGGTAATAGATAAGGAACTGAATGCTGCTCCACGCATGAAAAGCAAGAAAACAAACGCCAATTTTTTTTGCCAACGCGTTTCGTCGTCACACAAACGTCATCGGGGCCCAAATGAATTTAAGTTAGCAAAACAATCAATATATATATTTATTTTATTTTATAAAGAACAGTAAGTGTAAAGTTCAAAGCCGATTCGATTCAGTCCGGTAAAGATTAAAACCTACAGAAAGAAACCTTTAGTTACATTCGTATGGGTAAAAATTGGGCCGCTGGCCGAACAGCTTACAGTTGCTCTGAGCTCGCGCTTTACCCCACTGCTGCAACTAGCTGCAAAATCAAGTTGATTTTTTGCATTTTACTATATAGGGAGGCTTCAATATCGAGTCTTAAGTTAATGGTAATGGTCATATGTTTACATCCATATCTACCGCGATTACACTGTAATACGTACTTTGAACAGCTGAATCGGTTCGCTGTCACAATTATAAGTTTCACACCCAAGCAGATGGGTCATTAATCGCAGTTGCTTCCTTGCTCTCATGTGCTGGTGTCACCTGGTTTTTCAGTATTAGGAAATAATTTGATCACGATCAGCGTAGCGGAATTGGCAAAAAACGGCCTTAAGAGAGCGAGTTCAACCACCGACTCGATCAAGTCTGTTAACTGCACGCTACCAATATTTTCGGTGCGGAAAACAAGTTTTCGATCACTGCATTTAAGCAATTTGCAAAGCGCCTTCTTATATGTTTTTCTGAAGTCAGACGATACGCCACCTAAGAATGAGAGATTTATGAGAGCATCGCAGGATTTCCAGTATTTATTCTCCATTGCTCTTCTGTACAGCGCGTCGAGGCGGCAAATATACTCAAACTTGTCAGTCCGTCAGTCAGTCAGTCAGTCAGTCAGTCAGTCAGTCAGTCAGTCAGTCAGTCAGTCAGTCAGTCAGTCAGTCAGTCAGTCAGTCAGTCAGTCAGTCAGTCAGTCAGTCAGTCAGTCAGTCAGTCAGTCAGTCAGTCAGTCAGTCAGTCAGTCAGTCAGTCAGTCAGTCAGTCAGTCAGTCAGTCAGTCAGTCAGTCAGTCAGTCAGTCAGTCAGTCAGTCAGTCAGTCAGTCAGTCAGTCAGTCAGTCAGTCAGTCAGTCAGTCAGTCAGTCAGTCAGTCAGTCAGTCAGTCAGTCAGTCAGTCAGTCAGTCAGTCAGTCAGTCAGTCAGTCAGTCAGTCAGTCAGTCAGTCAGTCAGTCAGTCAGTCAGTCAGTCAGTCAGTCAGTCAGTCAGTCAGTCAGTCAGTCAGTCAGTCAGTCAGTCAGTCAGTCAGTCAGTCAGTCAGTCAGTCAGTCAGTCAGTCAGTCAGTCAGTCAGTCAGTCAGTCAGTCAGTCAGTCAGTCAGTCAGTCAGTCAGTCAGTCAGTCAGTCAGTCAGTCAGTCAGTCAGTCAGTCAGTCAGTCAGTCAGTCAGTCAGTCAGTCAGTCAGTCAGTCAGTCAGTCAGTCAGTCAGTCAGTCAGTCAGTCAGTCAGTCAGTCAGTCAGTCAGTCAGTCAGTCACCCACTCACTCAAGTCAGTCAGTCAGTCAGTCACCCACTCACTCAAGTCAGTCAGTCAGTCAGTCACCCACTCACTCAAGTCGGGCGCGCTGGCTAAGTCGGACAGGAACGACCAGGCTGGCCTGTGAATGCCGTCATATGGAGTTGCCAGGCCCTGCTTAACGAAGGGAATTGCCGAGTCCCTGCTCGGCCAAAGCGCTTCCGATCTGCTCACATAGTAGGCGCGCCTGTGACAACTGTGACGTTGCCAGTTTAAGGTGGTTCCGCAAAAGGGCCGTTGGACTGCATTTCCTCTACAAATTCTCATTTTAAATTCTCCAATCGTTTATTTTAACGTTTACTTGTAGTAGTGCCCAACGAATCTGTGTCCATCGCTAAATCACTGCGTACTTTACAATCCTTTCATGCGACCGTAGAAAACTTGCACGATCGATAATTTCAAGTTCTTTAACCAGCCAATGAAAACTCCACTCATGTTTCGTGCTAACCCCTCCGCGCTCCTTTATTAACCCCCGCCTGGCGGCGGGCGGGGGGCCTCCTCACTTCGCGGCTCTTGTGTTCCTTCGTGGCGTCTGGTTCTTGTTTTCCTTCTCTCTCCTGGCTGCCTCGAGCCTCCTTATCTCTCGCCACGGCTCCTCTGTCTGGGCCAGCCTGTTTACACACTGTTACTTCACTGTGTACTGCCACGGCTAACGCCAATCTCACCACTACTCATCTGCCTGTCTACTTGCTACTCACTGCCTCCACTGTGCTCGTCGCCACCACTCGTCACGTTGCGTCGCCATTGTATCCTTCGCCTGCCACTCGACTTCATATTCTTATTACCTTCAAAACCATTGTTGCAGCCGCCAGTGCCCAGAACGCTATAAGTTTTGCATTGACATTAACCAGTTCTAATATTGATCTCGACAATAAATTAGCTACGGCAGTTTCCTGCCTTTATACGCCAAGTGCTCCGCTACACAATCCACTTTGCAAGAATTGACTTCGATTCATTTTGGGACTACAACGACTTACGACAACTCTCGTCAAAACGGCCCTTTTAAGGGTCATAGTCACTACGTCAATAACGTGACACAACGGTCCTTGTATCGACAGGCCGTGGCTGGACTGGCAACAATAAAGTCGGCTACCCACCTAGTGGCCAGATTATTCACTACTAGGTAGTCGCTTAGACCGGTAAGATTCAGGCTGCCTAGCTGCAGCAAAAAATGGCTTGCAAAGTGGCTCGGATACTCGCCGACGGGCGGCAGGTAGAGGCGAACACCAACAGCTTTTGATGACGCTGGCGACTCTGCCAGAGTCCAATCGGACACTTTCAAGCCGTTGATGCTAGGGGCCGAGTACTCTCCCCGAGGCATCCAAGGGTGATAGCGGTCCAGCATCAGCACAAACTCAACGTACGCATCGACCGTGCGCAGTCGACTGCGGTTTTCGATCGAAAGGATGGCTCGAAAGCAGCGAATGTGCTCCGGATGGTCGAACGCTTCGACGGGTATCTGCGTGGCTCCTACCAGGCCCTGGCTGGCGTCCACAATGGCGGCATAAACAACGAACTGCTCGATTGAATGCGCCAATCTGCTGGCTAGAAACCAGAATGGAACTGAGCGGACAACCGCATCGGCCAGGTGTTCTCTGTGAAACTGATTCCGATAGTCCGGCCCGGCAGGTGCGTCGGACACGAATTCTGCGAACTTTTTTCTCGTATTGTTCATCCAGGCGGCCAACATAGTTGAGTTTTCCCGGCTAAGGTTGAGAAATCTACTGCCAGACATTGGCGCCTCGATCGGGACAAAAGTACAGATCGGGCATGTCGAAATCGATGCTCTCGGCCTCTAGCCGAGTTGACACTTCGTTGGACAAGAGCTTACGGGTTAGCGAGGTCAGGTGGTACAGCATGACGGCCAGAGATGTGAGGAAGGCCAGCAGCCAAGCGGCTCTCACGTGAAGCTGGTGGCTGGACGAAATCGCGTTGCTCAGTCCAGGTGCACGCAGTTCGGCCAGGGCCATCTGCAGAGCTCTGAAGCCACTGTCTCGCAGACTGCGTCCGCTGCAACAATGTCTGCTGCTGGCGAAGGTAGCTGTAGGCTGCTGCGACGCCGCACTACTCGGATTGGCGTCTGCCTCGACTGTTTCCATCGGTAGAACTCTCATTTCTCAAATTTTGAATTAATTTTGGTTGCTAAGCTGCTTTCTCTGGCAATGTTTCCGGTTCTGATTGTTTCTGATCAGGTTCCTAGCTTCATCTCCTCATATCGGCTATGTGGCGATAATTGGCCAGCTGATATCGTTCGCAGGTAAAGCCGCAATGATAAATGCATTTCATTGGCTTCATACGAGTCGGCTCAAGTCAATTCAGGATGGGGTGAAAAATAATATACCAGTTCGGCAGCAAAAAACTTCTACATGAAAGGTGCAATTTACTGCTCAGTGAGGTGGAACTTGCTTCAGGAAACTAGTGAGCAGTGATTAGTAGTTTTGCAACGCCAGATAGATAAGTATATACATGTAGGTGTATGTAATTGCACGTCTGCTCTTTACAATATCTATACTGGTTTTAAATTCAAGGAATTATTCGCAAGGACAACTGAAGTCACTTCGGAAGTAACTTCAGTTGTCCTTGATTCTTCGTCGCACCAAAGTACAGTGTAGTACGCGCGCTAGGTATATATACTGGATTTTCTATAATAATTTTTCTCCACTCAACCAATGTGTATGGAAGCAATCGAATTATAATTACATGTAGACAATTACCTGTACAGGCCCCTTTGAGGACATGCGTTTTTCAAGATTAACTTCGTGTAACTTCGTGATAATAAATAGACATGCATGCTGCAGTTCAAACCCAAGAACGGCTTAAAGTATTTTACTTAAACCTACTCAATCTACTGTACATATATAACAAATACAGCCCCATCCTGTTCGAACCATGCGCTTTGCAAAAGGGTGCTCTCCCTGTGGCATTTACACCAGTCGCATGATGCACGTAATTGCCACAATACCATGGACGACTTGAGTCATAGATGTCCTATCTATCGATCGAATGTACATGATAATGATGATAAATAATTTAATTTGCTGATTAGATTCCAAAAAAATAACTAATATAAAAGAAATAAATTAATTTTATTAGTTCAATAAAAGCCAGAATACAATAAATAAGCAACGGAAAATCAAGGACTAATAATCAAGTAGCGTTGAGTCTACTTGAGTTGTCCTTGCGAAGAAGTAGAGCCAGGCAAATTTTTAGTAATAAAAACTCAAGGTTTCTGCAACTCATTAGCTATGGTAGACGAAAATTCTGAAATCCCGTAATGACTTTTTGTTATAATCGTTGCTTTATAGAAAGTTTATCTCAGTTCAAATGTTAAATTTTATAAGAAACAATAAGTCAATTTGAGCCAATTTACAACTACTACTGACAATACTGCAAATGGAGAGTGTAAACACAGGCAACATTAATATAGCAGGCTTCAGCTACGCATACAGTACAGGCCTACAGTAGCTAGGCATACAGATTTGAAGCCTGATTGAAACTCATATTTAGCGCTAAAACTATACGTTTTTATACTGTAACAGTCTTTATCAGGCCTTATCAATGAAGAGGCCTAGTCCATTTTTTAAATACTTTATATGTTATATATTATAAAAAATAGAAATATGCAGAAATGTCAATGTTAAGCCCATAGAACTATACTCATTGCATTAAGGATCAGGTTTTGCAGTTTTTAAGTTTTTAACTATATTTCAGTTAGGTTTAATAGTTTAATCAGATACTAAAATCTATGTACATACTTCTATATTATCATTTTTATTTTTAATAAGATAGTTGGGCCTACACCTACTTCTTTGAAAATGTTAAATTCTAGTAGTAGTCTAGCTTTGTATTTAGTATTGCTTCAGTATGGAAGGCAAATATAAAATATCAGAATTGTCAAGACTATAGAAGACTAGAAGATCCAGGTTGTGGATCGTGTAGTAGTGTACACCAGAAAAAGAATCCTAGCTCACCTAAATGTGTGCCAGTGTACGCCAAAAACAAAAAATGCCCTAAAATGTATGCCAAAAATTCCTCCTAAAAAGGTCATTTGGTTTTCATAAGTAGAGTTTTCTAAGAAAGGTTTCCATATGAAAAGTATTTTTAAAATATTACAAATATTTTCATTTTAAACAAACTTAAATTATACCTATAGAAAAGTAATTCAAAGTTGACACTCTTAGCAATAATCCAATATACTAAAATTTATACTAATTTTATTTATTGTTAATTTTTAAAAAGCAAAAAGTTTATCCCTGACTCTCTAGACTATATAAATTTTCCTTTACTTTACATAAAAAAATGTTAATTTACATTACAATTTTCATGCACTACATAAATTTATTCACCAAAATTTGTATGCCAAAAAAGTACATATGGTTGTATTACTTCTATATACCAATAATGTATGCCAACAAAGTGCACCTGGGGTTGTGTATATTGTTTGTGTATGCCAAGGACTTTGAGTTGCCATTTTGTATGCCGGAAACTTTCTAGCATACATGCATACCATCTGCAACCTGGTAGAAGATAAACCCAGTTAGTTGCCCTATTATGACCAAGGGATATTTTGTAGATGACAATCTAATGCAATTTAAAAATTAGCTAACATTAATTTGTCAAGGTTCAAGTGTCTAGGCAAAGATAAGGAGAGTTAGCTTTGTTGGGCACATTGCATTTAGTCTGCCATATTTAAAGAGCTGCTTAGTACAACTTGACCCTTGTCCCTTGGCTACAATAATAGGGATCAATTGATAACATTGCCTTGTCTATTGATTATAGCAGTTTGTATATTTGAACAATCAATCAAATAACATAAACCATATTACTACCATAGTTTAGAAGGTGACAATGTATGTCTCTTTCTGAGCTATTGTGTATGCCTATTGCATTGGTTTTTTATATTTAAAATTTGGTATAAAATTAAATATCAATTTCTATGTCTAAAATAAGTGCTTTTAATTGACCTATAAAATAGACATTTGAGACATTGTAGTGACATTTAAATAGTTATAGAAATATCAAGACAGATGAAAACTATAATTATTATATTTTATTTATTATCAAATGTGTTATTTTAATGTAATAAATTTTAAAGGTTCTTTATATTAGCAAGTTTTTAGCAGTGCAAATAGATTTTAACAAACAAAAAGCAGAATGTGATATTATAAAAATACATGCCAAATTCATGTATCTAAAATTTTTGCTTTCAATTTAAAATTTCTCACTGCCTCACATACTGGTTAAACCATGGTAAAAACTTCATGCAAGCTCAATCTGCACATTTAGGCCAGCTGTTGCCATGGCGACAGTTGCCAAGACTGTACCGCATGGTAGCTCGTCAATTTGGTAGCCATACACTGGTGGCCCGCTCCTTCATGTATGTGCCCGCCAGCTCAGAGAAGATGCTGTCCAAGTTGGCATCTCGTCGTCCGCTGCCAGACCTACCAGTGTTGGACCTGGAAGACGGCGTGGCCTTTGCAGCCAAAGCTGCAGCGAGGTAGATTGATAAATAGTATCCATCCACTGTACACGTATACTACTATGCTACTTGCAATTAAGTAGTAGTATTGACTGTTATTTATTTTTCTTCCTGACTTGCTAAAATCGTTATTGCTCTATCTTCACTTCCACAACACAAGTGCAAAGCTAGCAACTGCTTCGTTGATAGCAAAGTCAGTCACTTGATACACACCACCCCACAGAACACCCACCACCCCACAGAACACCCACCACCCCACAGAATACCCGCCACCCCACAGAACACCCACCACCCCACAGAACACTCACCACCCCACAGAACATCCACCGACCCACAGACTCACAGAGCACCCACCACCCCATTGTTATCTTTAACCCATTGAGCAAAATTAGCTGCTAATTTTATTTACTTGCTACTTACTTTACAGAAAGAAAAGTAGTTATTGAACAGAATTTTATTTATAAAATCTTCCTGTCGACAGGGAGGGCGCCAGGCGCGCCCTGACGGAGCTGCGGCTGCCCGAACTGCTCGGTGGCGGCCGGTCCGTGGCTGTCCGGGTCAACCCGCCGGCCGAGGCAGAGCAGCTGGCCGAGGAAGACGTCCGGTGCGTGATGGACTCTGCCAGGTGAGAAAAATCCTTCGAATTCTCGTGTCTAATGTTGATCGCCTAATCTAGTCAAAATATTATCCAGTCTACTCGTTAGAATCGCCCAGTCTACTCATGAGAATCTCACAGTCTACTCATGAGAATCGCAGTTTACTCATGAGAATCGGGCAGTCTACTCATGAGAATCTCATAGTCTACTCATGAGAATCTCATAGTCTACTCATGAGAATCTCATAGTCTACTCATGAGAATCGCACAGTCTACTCATGAGAATCTCGCAATTCACTCATCAGAATCTCACAGTCTACTCATGAGAATCTCATAGTCTACTCATGAGAATTGGGCAATCTACTCATGAGAATCTCACAGTCTACTCATGAGAATCGCACAGTCTTCTCATGAGAATCTCACAGTCTCCCATTCCCAACCCGTCTCAGGCCCCCGGACGTTCTCGTCCTGCCGAAGGTCGAAAGCGCCGACGATGTCGCGTGGCTGTCCGGCCAACTCGAGCGCCACTGGCGCCGACCACCGTCCGGACCCAACAGCGCCGTGCCGCTCATCCTCATGATCGAGTCGGCTGCGGCCCTGCTGGCCATGCCGCAGATTCTGGACTCGGCGATGTCGGCCAGCAGGCAGCGCGGGCTGCTGCACCCTGTCGGCTGCGTGTTCGGCTCCGACGATTTCTGCGCCTCCGTTGGCGTCGAGCGAAGCCGCGACGGCCTGGAAACCCGGCACGCCCGGGCCCAGTTCGCCCTGGCCGCGAGGTCGCGCCGGTTGTTGGCCATCGACATGGTCGAAATCGACATCAAAGATGTTGAACATCTGAAGCGGCAGTGCAACGAGGGCCGAGCCATGGGGTTCACTGGGAAGCAGGTGAATTTTATTGACGAGCTTTAATCCAACAAGATGATCCTCCAGATGCAGATAATCCACCCACCTGTTGCAGATAATCCACCCACCTGTTGCAGATAATCCACCCACCTGTTGCAGATAATCCACCCACCTGTTGCAGATAATCCACCCCACCTGTTGCAGATAATCCACCCCACCTGTTGCAGATAATCCACCCCACCTGTTGCAGATTATCCACCCCACCTGTTGCAGATAATCCACCCCACCTGTTGCAGATAATCCACCCCACCTGTTGCAGATAATCCACCCCACCTGTTGCAGATAATCCACCCCACCTGTTGCAGATAATCCACCCGTCGCAGCTCGAACCGTGCCACGCCGCCTTCTCCCCCGTGACCTCTCGAGTCGCCTGGGCCGAGCGACTCTGCGAGGAGTTCGAGCGCCACTCGTCTGCAGGCGCCGGCGCCTTCGTATTCGACGGCCAGATGATCGACATGCCGACTGTGCGCCAGGCGCAGTCGCTGCTGGCCCAGCACCGGGCCCTGCTGGCCCTTGATGAAGCAGCTCTCGGCGGCGGTGCCGGAGGCGGGAAGCCGGCATGACCTGCCCGACTGCAACCGATTTTATTTAAACTTGTCAATAGTTGAGTTCAAGCACCGAATGCTACTTAGAGTAGCGAGTTCACACCTGTAAATTTAGTTGTCGCTGTAATGTTTCAAGCGTATTAAATAAATATCAAAAATAGTCTAGTTTTACTACAAAATCTTGCTTGTAGCTTTGACCTTTTTATTAATTTCTTTTTATTAATTTCTTTTTGACTGACTGACTGACTGACTGACTGACTGACTGACTGACTGACTGACTGACTGACTGACTGACTGACTGACTGACTGACTGACTGACTGACTGACTGACTGACTGACTGACTGACTGACTGACTGACTGACTGACTGACTGACTGACTGACTGACTGACTGACTGACTGACTGACTGACTGACTGACTGACTGACTGACTGACTGACTGACTGACTGACTGACTGACTGACTGACTGACTGACTGACTGACTGACTGACTGACTGACTGACTGACTGACTGACTGACTGACTGACTGACTGACTGACTGACTGACTGACTGACTGACTGACTGACTGACTGACTGACTGACTGACTGACTGACTGACTGACTGACTGACTGACTGACTGACTGACTGACTGACTGACTGACTGACTGACTGACTGACTGACTGACTGACTGACTGACTGACTGACTGACTGACTGACTGACTGACTGACTGACTGACTTATAGACTTAAAGATCATTACTGCGGGCCAGATGAAAGAGGAAAGGGAATAGAGGCTTGAGAAGAGGAAAGAGGAGGTGAGAGGTGAGAGAAGAGATGAAGGGTGAAAAGCGAGATCAGAGACGCGATGAGGGAAGAGGAGAGATGAGAGAAGAGAAAAAAAAGAGGAGAGTAGGGGAGTAGGATGAGAGGAGAGAGCAGAGGATTGGGGAGAGGAGTGGAGAAAGGAGAGAAGAGAAGAGAGAGAAGAGGGGAGAGGGAACTCAGAAGAGGCAAACCTTGAGCTGTTCGGATTCCTATTGTAAAGTTTCAAAGGACCCCCGAGGGGTGATAGAAAGGCTTTGTGGCCCGCTTTGTGGTTCACTTGTGTGGAGTCAATGGCCCAAAGCATAAACATGTAGCTCGTTCATAAACGTTGCGAAGTTTCAAAGCTCTATAGTACATGCTATAATGGAAAGATCTGATACCACCTGCTAGCAAAGTTCATTTTATTGACCTAAAACATTTACGAGACCAAATGTACAGAAACTGGCACGAGGATCTGAATTTACGGCTTAACTCGTAACAACGAACGTAAACTCTGACTTCAGGCTCCAAGGGCCCTGCAAGGCCAGCTGGATTTTACCTATGAGGTCTGCTTATCAAAGCAGCTGGCATTGCGAACAAGCCTTAATAAAGTACTTAAAGTGACAGATCGAATCGAAAAGTTTTGGAGCTTATCGAATTGCCACTCAAACTCAGCTCAACTGAAGCCAGCAAGAAAGAGCAACCATGCTGAACTTGAAGCAAACACAAGCCCTATTAGCCTCGATGCTCATCTTGGCTATGGCAGGTGAGAGATGCAATTCAGCAGTCCAGCCTGCATTATTACTACTGCCATAAAATTATCATTCATTTAGTCATCCGAACCGCCTCCTTCGCAGCTGCAGCCGCGGTGGCGCCGGCAAGTGAGTCGGGCAAAAAGCCGCGTTCCTCAGAGAGTCTTGACGGAGAAAGCTCGAAATGCAGGATCCTGTAGGTCTCTGAAACAGAAGATTTATCTCTGTGACAAAGCCAACTCTCGCTTTACTCTCTGGGTTGCAGGGAACGTTGAAGGTGCTGCAATTGCTCTGTACATGCGGATTGTCGCTGTTGGCTTAGTGGGGAAATAAAACTGAAGATGCAGACAACTCAGGCACTCGATGCCTGATTCTGCGATCTAAAAACAAAGCTCGCAGGAGGGCTGTGGTCACCCTGGCGTAAAGCCTTCGGTGACACCGTTAATTGCCTTGGCTTTTACCAACAGGTGCAGGGAGCTGGCCAGTTCACGCGTGAGAAGCTTTCGCACAAAAAATTCACAGGTTCGAATTCCGTGTGCGTACGTATAGTAGTGGTAGCAGTAGTAGTAGTGGTAGTAGTACGTAGTAGTGGTAGTAGTAGTAGTAGTAGTAGTCGTCGTCGTCGTAGTAGTAGTCGTAGTAGTAGTAGTAGTAGTAGTAGTAGTAGTAGTAGTAGTAGTAGTAGTAGTAGTACCTGCAAGTTGTGTGCAGTGTGCAGTAAAACCACGGATTCGCGGGGGCATAGCGTTGTCCCGTGAATCAAGAATAAAAAGCTTCGCTAGTTTATGGCTTGAATCAATTTGTATCTATCAGAATAGTTGGCAAAAGTACTGAAATCTTCCCGACTGAAAGCAGCAATGAGTTACTCGTAGCGAGCTCAGATGAGTACAACATCGTCGTCATCAAGAAAATGTACACCGTGCTCAACTCGATGGCCCTGGGAGCGATGCAGGCCGTCTGCCACGTGATCCTGCTGCTCCTGTCCCTCTTCCTGGTGATCCTCATCCACTCCAGACTCCACGAGGCGCGCAGCGATTTTCTACCGGAAGTGCCGCCCGACCGGATCTGCTTTCGGTGCGGCGGCGAGGTGCAGAAAATCTGGCCGAGTCTGTCGATAAGGCGCGACGAGATGGCGAAGAGCAACATGGATTTGACGCGGGCTGACCGCTAGGATTTGTTTGGCGACTGCCTGCCTCGCATTTTCAATTTAAGGAGTTTTTTTGAACCTTAGGCTTAGTACGTGTCTATAGGTTAAGTATAATAATAGTAGCGAGTTGCCTATGCCTGCGATATAACATGTAGGTCAATGAACCTGTGCCTGTTGCTATGGTAGCCATTAAAAGGGTGTTTGTCGGTGCCAAATATAATTTTGATTTTGAAACTTTAAGTTTTAACTTACTTAGGTTGAACTTTGACTGCGACCAACCTAGGTTAGGGTAGGGTTAGGGTAGGGTTAGGTTGAGGTTGGGTAGGGTTAGGTTGGGGTTAGGGTAGAGTTAGGTTGGGGTTTTGGTGTAGGATTAAGTTGGGGTTAGGGTAGGGTTAGGTTGGGGTTAGGGTAGGGTTAGGTTGAGATAAGGGTAGGATTAGGTTGAGATTAAAGCAGAGTTAAGGTAGCTGGATAGGTTAAGATTAGGGTAAGGGTTCGGGTAGGGTTAGGGCAGGGTTAGGTTGAGGGATATCAATTTGTTGCTATTACGATCGTTTGTCCCTAAAAAGGTTAAAATTGGGGAGCGGTGGCCCATTGAGTGACTCCATCTCGGATCTCACTCTCTGCTATATCGCAGCTATAGCTTTGCATCGGCAATTCAGCACGACTTGTTTATTAATCAGCTCTGCAGCACCCGTAGCACTGAGACAGCTAACTGTTTGTATAATGCAAGAAAGTGCTTTATTATATAGCAGTAAAGCGTTACTAACCAATATAGTAATTAAAGTAACGTTTGCGAAATTTCTTGATTGAAATATCTGTTTTTTTAGTAATTTTAATGGAAACGGAAAAAAACGATGTCTAACTAAAGTTCAACAAGCCCTATGAAGTTTATACTGTAACATTTGTTTATTTGATTTGTTTATCATTTGTGCATAAGGGCAAGTTTAAACAGCCTAATCTTATTGTCCTAATTCTAAGTAACATATGCATATACGCTCGTACCCAAATTTGCGTAAAAGTGCTTAAAAGCAAATCGTGAGTTTTCTTAAATGGAATTTTTTTCTGTTTCACAGGTTGAATCAGCTTTGTGATAATTCTGGGCATAATTGATCCGGTTTGAGCTGCATGGTCCGAGAAAACACGAATTGGCGAGATAATTCTTTATTTTGCGATGCAAGCTAGCGAAAGCAAACTGCTGACATACAACACAAACTGATTATGTCATATATGTATAGCTTGAACGAGATTATTGAGTTACTAAATTAGATCAAACTTTTTTTATATTGAACCAGTTATTATTTTCTCAAGTTATCAGATTTTCTCGAGTTAGGTGCATGGACTAAAACACTTCAGTTCTACATGTAGAGTCTATGGCCAAAGCCCTATCACAGCTTTATAGTCTAAGGCCAAACTATCACAGATTTATAGTCTATGGCCAAAGCCCTATCACAGATTTATAGTCTATGGCCAAACCATCACAGATTTATAGTCTATGGCCCGAACCATCCTAGCTTCAAAATTTAATTTACATAATTACATAAATAGTCCACATGTACTAGAGGTTAAAATTTGACAAAAGAAAGCTGATATAAAAATTCACCTTTTTTTTTCAATCCAATCCAATTTCCAATACCAAGTCAGCGAAAATCAATCATTTATTCAATTATTTCTCTCTTCTGCTGCATTATCAGTCGCTGGCGCGGTGTCCGAAAAAATGCCATCAAAATGAGCACTACTCATGGTCGTCTATTAATTTTTAACTATACTCGTAGGTGACACAAGTTTGCATTTAGAGCTGCACACTTAAAAAAGAACTATCATTACTTAGGCAATGGATTGCTAATCTGGTCAGGACAAGCGCAGTCGTGTCCATTCCGCTGCACTCACATGTACAGAGGCACCAGTTCTCACGGTGTACAGCGACCCCTGCAACTTTCTCATTGTCACAACCAGTCTCATTGTCAGGTGTGAGTTGTTGTAGCCCAGTGGTTAGAGCGTCGATCTCACGACTTGAAGGTCAGGGGTTCGATTCCCGACCCCGCTGGAACAATTTGTGTCCTTGAGCAAGACAATTAACTCTGCATTGCTTCAGTTCACCCAGCTGTAAAATGGGTGCCAGCATTAGCTGGGGTAACTGAGGCTGTGTGTGGCGACTCCCCAGTCCTTGGACTGAACAGCCGTACGCATCGAATCGGCCGCGCACCGAATCGAACCCGTGACGTTTAGGTGCGAAATTGTCTAAATCATCATGCTGATAAATTAGCAATCCATTAGTTATTGATTTGAAACTTAAACTCTTGAACAGGTTAGAAGCAATACAACAGATTAAAAACACACGCTCGCTCCTCGCGCTACTCACTGCTACAATCAGAAGAAGTAGTATAGCAAGTTTTTTTAGTCGCAATTTCATGCAATGTGGTGACTAAGAAAGGCAGCCTGTCAGCCAATTGTCATTCGCCGCGTGCCCCGTTGCCGCCAAACTTGGCCCGCATGGCATCCACCTGGTCGCGTTGTACTTTAGCAAACAGCGGGCTGGGCTCGCCAATTCGATGGCCGGCCGGCAGCAGGCGCCGCATCGGATGCTGAATTGGCAACAGCGGAGGCCGGTCACCGAACTCAGCCTGCGGTTGCTGGGCAGATTTTGTTGGCAGGCAGCCGCACTGCTGAGCAACCCGAATGGCCACGCTGGGCATGTAGGGTTGGAGCAGGGCGCCTAGCAAGCAGGCCACGTTGGCTGCCAGGGCCACGACTGAGGCGGCTCTGGCTGCCGTGTCCTTGTTGCTGAGCTGGGCCCACGGCTTGTTCAGCTGCATGTACTGGTTGCCGTACCTGCGGCGGTTGCGGGGAGTGCCAGCTGTGGCTGGGGGCTTCGGTAGTGGCGGAGGGCGATTCTTATAGTGGGCTGAGGGGCGATTCTTATAGTGGGCTGAGGGGCGATTCTTCTTGTGAGCTGAGGGGCGATTCTTATAGTGGGCTGAGGGGCGATTCTTATAGTGGGCTGAGGGGCGATTCTTCTTGTGAGCTGAGGGGCGATTCTTATAGTGGGCTGAGGGGCGATTCTTATAGTGGGCTGAGGGGCGATTCTTATAGTGGGCTGAGGGGCGATTCTTATAGTGAGCTGAGGGGCGATTCTTATAGTGAGCTGAGGGGCTCTAAACGCACTAAAAGGGGTCTTTAACAGATAGGTATAATGATGATTCGATTGAATACCTTAAGCAGTAAATATGAGACCAAACTTCTGTTTTTAATAATCTGCATAACACCCACCTGGAAATGTTGAGCACCCTACGCAGGCCGTCCCTGAGCTTGGCCTTCTCCAAGCTGTCAATATAAATCTGCAATTCGTGATTCACGGCGTGCAGAAATCGCAGGTCCTCCTGGCTCAGACTGATCTCCGGCACTTTGGCGTCGAAATATTTCTTGAGAAACTGCAACGGCCGGTTGATGAAGTTGCCGAGATTGTTGAGCAACTCGCTGTTGTTCTTGAGCATCAGATCCTCCCAGGAGAAGCTGCTGTCCTGGCTCTCCGGCCGCACGTACAGCAGGTAGAATCGCCACACGTCCGCCTCGATGCCGGTTGCCTGGACGTCGTTGCCGAAAACGCCGACGCCGCGACTTTTCGAAAATTTGCCGTCCTCGTAGTTCAGGTACTCCGTGGCAACCAGGTGCCTCACCATCGTGTAATTGTCTGCCGCGCCAAGGCAGCAGGACGGAAATATCACAGAGTGGAATGGCACATTGTCTTTGGCCATGAACTGCACCAGGGTGACCTCGTCTGGCCGTTTCCACCACTGCTCCCAGTCTGAGGGGATGGGCAGCGGTCGGTGTGTATAGCGATTGTTGCTGTCTCTCTCTTTGTCTGTGTGTCTGTCTGCACGTGTTTCTTAGTGTCTGTCTATCTGTGTGTTTTGGTGTCTGTGTGTCCGTCTGCACGTGTTTCTTAGTGTCTGTCTATCTGTGTGTTTTGGTGTCTGTGTGCCTGTCTGCATGTGTGTCTTAGTGTCTGTCTTTGAGTCTGTGTGTCTTAGTTTCTATCTTTCTGTCCGTCTGTCTTTCAGTCTGTCTTGGTGTCTGTCTGTCTGTCTGTCTGTCTGTCTGTCTGTCTGTCTGTCTGCCTGTCTGTCTGTTTGGCTGTCTGTTTGTCTGTCTGTCTGCCTGTCTGTCGATCAATCAATCAATCAAGCTCCATCGGCCCGCACCCTTGGTATAGTTAGCCGTGATGGAGACGTATCCGATAGGCGCATCGAACCACACGTAGAACACCTTGTCCGTGTAGCCCTCTAGCGGTACCGGGGTGCCCCACTTCAAATCTCTGCTGATGCACCTGGGCTGCAGGCCGATTTTAATCCAACTCCTGGTGATGTGCTTGGCGTTGTCAGTCCACTGCGAGTCTGGGGCGTCCATCACGGACTCCAGGTGAGCCAGCAGCTGCGGCTGCAGTCGAGGCAGGTCCAGAAACAAATGCTCAGACGAGCGAACAGTCGGGGCGGCTGAGCACACCTTGCACCGGGGATTAACCAGCTCCACAGCGTTGATGAGCCGGCCGCATTTGTCGCACTGGTCGCCGCGGCAGTCCGCGTACTGACAGAGCGGGCAGGTGCCCTCCACGAACCTGAGGACGAGTTTGTTGCGGCATCCACGTTGACGTTACCCTGCCATATAAGCCGGACAATAAACCCGTTGAAACCGTTACCGCGACAAGAATCGCTAGAGTCATTGAAAACTGTCTGTGAGCCCCAGAGGCAATAAAATGCCTCAAATTGATTCTTAGGCGGCTCTTTGACGACTTTTTGGCGACTTGTACCGTGACATCTGGTCGTTTTAGAGTCGCCTGGAGTCACTTCTTTCCTATTTTACCTGCGCTACCTGCAACGACTCTGGGGCGACACAGGTGACTTTACCCTCCTGATAAAACCCTATGAAAATGCCACATCAGAACCAAACAAATCAGCAATATTTACATATACGGCATTTCTCACCTGTCGGCCAAGAACTTCTCGCATTTGGCGCAGTACAGCTGGCTGACGGAGTCGCGCATCACGTGACCAGCCCGGTGCAGGCGCCAGAAGATGTCCTGCGCTATGCTAGTCTGCTGCTCAGTAGTTGTCCG
This sequence comes from Macrostomum lignano, assembly GCA_002269645.1. Taxonomy (NCBI): domain Eukaryota; kingdom Metazoa; phylum Platyhelminthes; family Macrostomidae; genus Macrostomum; species Macrostomum lignano. The sequence continues at coordinate 854,309 of NIVC01000089.1, read as the reverse complement.
CCCGAAATAGTCGAAGTCGATGCCAAACCACCTGTAGATGTCGGCGTGGATTCGGTGGTATTTGTCGCAGATCTGCTGCGGCGTGACGCTCTCGGCCAGCGCTTTGGTCTCTGTGGCGGTGCCGTACTCGTCAGTGCCGGAGATGTACAGAACATTGACGCCGCGCTGACGATGAAATCTGGCGTAGACATCGGCGCTGAGCACGCAGCCGATGATGTTGCCCAGGTGGGGCACATTGTTCACGTAGGGCAGGGCGCTGGTCACCAGCAGGTTGCGCTGGCCGGCCACAGGGAGCACTGGGCTGGCCCGGCCGCCTTTGGCGGGGAACGGGCGCAGTGGATTGTCGGTGAGGAAGGCATCCCGGCAGAGCATCAGCTCCTCCTGGGTGGCCTCCGGATAGGGCAGCTCATCCTGCTGCTCATCCGGCTGCTTTTGCTGTTGCTGTTTTTGCTGGTTCGATTTCTGCTTTTGCGGCTGCTTCTGCTGCTGTTGCTGGCCAGCAGCTGCCGCAGTCGTCGAAGTGGGAGGCAGAGGCGCCGGCTCGCGGAGGCAGCCAAAGGCAGGCTCGGCGCAGGCATTTACCCAGAGGCCGGGGGTTCGAGCCTCCTCGGCTGCTGCTGTTATAAATGTGAAAATAAATTACACAATTACCTTAATCAAATACTTACAGTAGAAACAGAAGCATTTTATTGTCAAATTGCTAAGTTAACCTACTAATAGCAACAAATTTACTCATGATGGCATGTAATAGTCTTTTAAGATAGGTTAAACTGCGCTAAAAAAACTAACTTCAAACTACTATAGATGAGAATTATATCCACGTATGATCAACAATGTACACGCATGATTCACAATGTACATGCATGATCCACAATGTACATGCATGATCCACAATTAACTAGATGGGCCACTCAGCACATTTGCGTGTGAGCTACTTTCAGTTCAGTAGTAAGTTAAACAGAAGCATCTTAATGTATTTTAAAAGCAAAGGCTCATTTTATTGGCTCTTACCCCCTTAGCTTTAAACCCTCCAATCGCGTTTTTCCACACTACCCCCCTGACCTGCTTCAATTTTTATTGCCTTTCTCGAAATTCCAGCCTAAAGCTGCCATGTACATTTCAGTGGACTGGCTAATGTACATTATTAGGGGGCCGTAGCCCAGCGGTAGCGCAGCTGCTCTGGTGTGCCAGCGACCCAGGCTCGATTTCAAGTGCAGTCACATTAATTTGGGGCTGAATTGGAATCTCGGCTTGGCTCTGCTCGTGCAATTAACGGCCTTGAGAGCCAACCCCCCAAGGCGCAGTGAAGTGTACATGCCTAACGATAATATAAAGTTAGGGCCGCTGTACACTCCTGTGTGAGTGTGTGCCTGCGTACGTATCCGCGCGCTTGTATGCCTGCTCAGGGGAGTCGGCGGAATGGGCAGTAATGCCTCTCGCCGGTTGTGTGCCAATGTCGCTTAAAGTGCGCCAGGGTGCACACAACCCCCCTGCCTCTAATAAAAAAATGTACATTACGGCTGAACCAATAAGCAAGTTTTTTACGCCTGCAAGCTTGTTGGGCTTCTAAACTTATCAAAGTCATTTCAGTCGCCTTTACTTTTTAAAAAATAGCTTATGCATTCTTCTTTGCTACTGAACTGAAAGTAGAAAGCTGTTTTGCTAAGTATTTATGCCTGAGTGGCCCATCCAGTTATTCTAGTATCTGTGGCAACCCTGGCTTACACGCAGTTGCAGTTTCGCCGGCCAAAGCAACAAAATCCGGACGAGAGCTGGCCACATGGCCGAACCAGCCGGCCAGGCGAGGAAAGGATTTGGTCAGGGCGGCGGACAGAGGGGAGGCGGGCGGCAGCAGAAGGGGGCTCAGGCTGGACCACAAAACTACATCGGCAGCGCCAGGCTTATCGCAGCTGCCGGACAGGAAGATTTGTGCTTGTTGCTGCTGCTTTTTCTGCTTCTGTTGCTGCTTCTCCAGGTAAGACTCCAGAGCTGTTAAAGCGGATTGAAGCGCTTTAGACGGTTGCTGCTGCTGATGCTGCAGCAGGTGCTGATGCAGAGCCGGCCTCAGATGGCAGGCCTCCAGTTCCAGCAGCTCAGCAAGCGAGCCTTTGAGCGGCCGCTCGCCCAGAGTTTGGCAGACAATTGCATTGGAGCTGCGAAGCTGCTGCCGGCTGCCGGACTGCGATGAGTTGCAGCCTTCGGCCAGGAGGCTGGCCAGCTTCACCTTTAACTGCTCGCACATCTCAACCTTTACAGGCAACGTGTCTGCAATGAATTTAGGCATTAAGTTATGACGATACGAAATCGCCTACTGAATAGTAGCGAGGATGGAATTTGAAACGAGTCTCCTATAGATTGTGCGGAAATGCTGCAGAAGGAAAGGGAGAGGAGCGGAGGGTGAGAGGGAGAGAAGCGGAGGGTGAGAGGGAAGGGAAGCGGAGGGTGAGAGGGAGAGAAGCGGAGGGTGAGAGGGAAGGGAGAGAAGCGGAGGGTAAGAGGGAAGGGAGAGAAGCGGAGGGTGAGAGGGAAGGGAGAGAAGCGGAGGGTGAGAGGGAAGGGAGAGAAGCGGAGGGTAAGAGGAAAGGGAGAGAAGCGGAGGGTAAGAGGAAAGGGAGAGAAGCGGAGGGTGAGAGCGAGAGAAGCGGAGGGTAAGAGGAAAGGGAGAGAAGCGGAGGGTAAGAGAAAGGGAGAGAAGCGGAGGGTAAGAGGAAAGGGAGAGAAGCGGAGGGTAAGAGAAAGGGAGAGAAGCGGAGGGTAAGAGGAAGGAGAGAAGCGGAGGGTGAGAGGAAGAAAAGCAGAGGGCAAGAGGGAGAGAAGCGGAGGGTCAGGGGAGAAGCGGGGGTGAGGCAAGGGAGAGAAACGGTAATAATGCAGTGTTTTGGGTTACCACAAAGCTATACAGAAGAGTTCAAACAAAAGAAATTAAGGCAAGTTCAGTTTGCGTTTAAGCGCATGCACAGTCATCGGGTAATAAATAAATAAACATATATTTCTCACAACAGTATTTTCAATCTATTACTAAATTAGCTAAACTTGCACAGCAGCGGTGCAGAAAAATTAATAATTTTGAATATGACAAAACACCTAGGCACGTGACGAGGGCCAGAGGAGCGGAGAAAGTCTACAATAGTGCTTATTTATATTACAATTAGAATAATATAAGATTTTCATGTTTCAAAGAAATCAACTTGCCGGCCTGATATGACGGCAATTGCGAATCCAAATTCTACCGTTAGAAACAATTGATTACTGTCAGTAGTTTGTGAATTTTGTCAAATAATAATAGTTGAAAGTACACGAGCGACAGAATCAGAAAATAATAATAATAATTGCCATAATATGAAACATAATTATGCAAAACAGATTAATTGTTAGCTGTTCACTAATTCACTTAACCAGGATGCCCGCGAAATCTTTATAATAATCCAGGTAAAAGGCAGGAGTAAAATTAAACGCCTCGTCAGCTAATTAGTCGCGGTCATCCGATATACATTGGAAATTTAATTATTGTCAGTTCATTTTGGCAACAATAGTTATCCATATAATCGTAAATTTATTAATTTAATCGGACTGATTAGGGCGAGCCGGATGGGGGAGTTGCAGGGAAGAAACTCGAGGCAACCCTACTGGAATGTGTCCCACCCTAGACCGCCGCCGCCGCCCTGCTGTTTAGCCAGTCCAACCTGGTCGGAATTGGTCGACGGTTTCACCTGGCCGTGCCTGGATCCAGGGGCCGGCGGCGGGGGCAGCAAAATGCCGCCAGCACCGCCTCCGGCCGGCTTTGGCCGGGAGCGGGAGCCGCCGCCGCCGCTGCCCGACTCGCCGCCGGCCCGGCCGGTGTTGATGGCGATGCGAAACGTCTGGCCCTCCTTCAGGCTGAGGTCCAGCTTGGGACCTTCGGCCATCTCTTTGGCGGCCTGGGTGAATATTCATTAAGGATAGAATAATGGGTGAGATTAGAATATCCACCGATGAGATGAGATTAATGGGTTTGTTAGATACAGAGAATGGAATATGAGATCGACAGTGGAGTGTGAGGGGGTGATATTAAGATTTAGGGGGTGAAAGCAATAGTGATAGGGTGAGTTGAGAGTAAGAGGGTGAGATTGAGACGAGAATGAGATCAAGAGTAAGAGGGTGAGTTTGAGAGTGAGAGGCTGTGATTGAGAGTGAGAGGCTGAGATTGAGAGTGAGAGCCTGAGATTGAGAGTGAGAGACTGAGATTGAGAGTGAGAGGCTGAGATTGAGAGCGAGGGGGTGAGATCAATATTAAGAGGGTGAGATTGAGAGTGAGAGACAGATTGAGAGTGAGAGGCTGAGATTAAGAGCGAGGGGGTGAGATCAAGATTAAGAGGGTGAGATTGAGATTGAGAGACTGAGATTGAGAGTGAGAGGCTGAGATTGAGAGTGAGAGCCTGAGATTAAGAGTGAGAGGGTGTGATCAAGATTAAGAGGGTGAGATTGAGAGTGAGAGGCTGAGATTGAGAGTGAGAGGCTGAGATTGAGAGTGAGAGCCTGAGATTAAGAGTGAGAGGGTGAGATCAAGATTAAGAGGGTGAGATTGAGAGTGAGAGACTGAGACTGAGAGTGAGAGGCTGAGATTGAGAGTGAGAGACTGAAATTAAGAATGAGAGGGTGAGATCAAGATTAAGAGGGTGAGATTGAGAGTGAGAGACTGACATTAAGATTGAGAGGGTGAGATTAAGAGTGAGAGGGTGAGATTGAGAGTTTGAGGCTGAGATTGAGAGCAAGGCTGAGATTGAGACAGACGGCAGAGCTAGACTAAAGATGGCGAAAGCAAAGAAGAAGATAATTTAACATTCTCACCTGCTCAGCCTCCGCCTCCTGCTTGAGCCCCTTGAAGTGGTCCTGCACGGCCACGTTGAAATCGAACGCGTCGCCTCTGTCGTCGAATCCGATGCCGATAAAGGCGGCCCGGCCGCTGTCGTCCTGCACCCGGATGACGAAATAGCGGCTGGAATCGGCCACGGGCTCGATGGCCACGCCGGGGAAGGCGTCAACCGGGCACCTGGCGAACAGGTCGCCGCTGGTTTTGTCCTCAAGACGCAGCCAGAGCCGCTTGTCCACCGCCACAATGCGGAGCCGGCCGCACCAGTCCGGCGATTCCAGCTGCCAGTCAGCGGCGCGAACGGCCCGGTTGGACTGTCGGGGCGGCAGCCGGTAGACTTTAACGTCCGGCTTCACGCACAGGACCGATTCGTAGCCGCTGGGGGCTGCCGCTGCCGCCATGAGGATTTGGTGGCTTGGGAGATTCTACGAGACGCTGGGTTTTGCCGGCAAATTGCTGGCTGGGGTGCGAGCTGGAAATGGAAAAAAATACATGGGAATCAATAGGAATTGCTGAGATTGGACATGGGATCGATGGGAATTGCTGAGATTGGACATGGGATCGATGGGAATTGCTGAGATTGGACATGGGATCGATGGGAATTGCTGAGATTGGACATGGGATCGATGGGAATTGCTGAGATTGGACATGGGATCAATGGGAATTGCTGAGATTGGATATGGAATCAATAGGAATTGCTGAGATTGGACATGGGATCGATGGGAATTGCTGAGATTCGACATGGGATCAATGGGAATTGCTGAGATAGGACATGGGATCAATAGGAATTGCTGAGATTGGACATAGGATTATTTGGGATTGCTCAGATTAGACATGGGATCAATAGAATAGGGATTGCTCAGATTGGACATGGGATCAATGGGAATTGCTAAGATTGGACATAGGATCAATTGCAATTGCTCAAATTGGATATTGGATCAATATAAATTAGAAAAATATATATGAGATAAATTAAAACCTATAATTCTAATTCTAAAGATACCATATATATACTAGAATAAAAGTGGCTTGAACAAAACTATATACTAGTATATGCAAAAAACTTCTAGCTAGAAATGTATATTATAACAAAAAGTTGCAAAAGATCAAGATAAACAAATTATTAAATTACAAATTGCTAATTTCTTAATATAATAAATAATATTTTTATATTAGCAAGTATTTGTGATTACAAAATCTTAGTCTTATGTCAATCCTGGGTTATTAGGATTGGGATATCTTGGCTAAAGATAATCCCAGAATTATCAATCTTAGTAAATCAAGTATCTATAATCCTAGGATCTTAAAGAATTTTTCTCAATCCTAGGATCTTAAAGAAGAATATGATTGCAATAGAGATTTAATAATTATTAACTACATTGCAAGTGCTTAATGCTACTAATAGTAATAATATTAGTTTTTGTAAATATTTTGTCAATAATAATTTCGAGTTTAATCACTCAAGAATAATATTCACATATTATTTGTTTTAATCTTCCAACATTTAATAATAATATTCATGTAAAATTTGTATGTATTTTTAAACTGAAAACTAATTTTAGCCCTATTTCTTTTAATACTGCATATATCAAAATTAATATTGATCAAGTCTTAAAATAGTATAAATAGACGGGATCTGGCCAGAGAGCCACCAACTTGGCTGATTGCCTGTTCCTAAATTAGTCTCAAGTCTTGCTACTTGTTGAGCTTTAAACTGTTACTTAGAAATCTTTTCAAGACTTAGTAAATTTTTCAATTTGAAGAGTGAAGTGGAAGTTAATCATACCACAGATACTACTGATATGTAGAATACCAAGGAGATCAAAGTGAAACAAAGTAGATCTTGGGAATGCATATACAGTATTGAGAAGGCTGTGACCCTCTAATCTTAGGAATGCCTAAAGGACTGGACTAGATGATCAGATACTTAGATAACTGCAAAAGATTTACAAGGAAGGTCATTCTGAGAAATACATTCCAGGCCAATAGTAGACCACTTGGCATATACTAAGAACACTACCAATACATATACTAAGAATGCTACCAATAGAAGTAGATACTTAGACTAATCCTTAGACTTATACCTAGACTTATTCTTAGACTTATACTTAGATTGATACTTATAGACTTATACTCAGACCCTATTCTAAGATCTATGCCCAGAAGTTAATTATACTTTACTACAACTTGGTGATTCAGCAGTTAGGATATAGACAGAGGAAACACCCCTAGTACAACATTGGTAACTTAGCGGTAGGATTTACTAGAGAGAATAATAACACCTGTAACAACTTGGTACCAACCGGTGGGATCTCATATTGTACAGGAAAACCTACTGTAACACTACATTAAACCAAAAATAAACTAGAAATATTAAATCAATAACAAATGACTTTATAAGTTAATTGTACTTTATGGAAATTGGGCATAATCCTAGTTTCCCACATTAAATTATTTTGAGTTAAAAATCAACTCAATAAGTTAAAACAAGTTAGTCTATAGCAGTCAATAGTCCACTGAGCTCACTAAATGGCATAATAATGAACAACCCAGAACTAGTTGGAAATTACAAACTAGGAACTTTGCATATGAATATGCCCTATCACTGAAGGGACTTGGGTGTATGTCAAAGCAAAGTTCTAGAACATAAATGGTACTAGTGATGGCCTATTTGATTCATATCTGAACGAGTATTTCTAGTGCCGCCTTTACTTGGAAAAGTCCTTTAGCAACTTCTTGTTCTAGGTTGCTCATTATTATACCATTTAGTGAGCTTAGCAGACTATTGACTGCTATGGACTAACTTGTTTTAACTTATTGAGTTGATTTTTATCTCAAAATAACTTTTTTTAATGTGGGAAACTAGAACTGTGCCAGAAATTGTAACATTCTACCTTTTTTGTAAATTTAATTAGCCTATATAGATAAATTTTTGTTCTTCTACATGCTGCCATAAGTCCACCAATTTAATCTGTATATATTAAATTGTTTTTTCATTTTAATTTGTATGCTAGGTACATTTTATTACATTGGGCTTATATATGTCAATCTATATCATGCTAGAGGCAAAGCCCTATTCAAATGGGCCAAATTCTATTATATATACTAATGGGAGAGCTTGATGCTAGAATTTTTGGTGCATAGGTAATAGGTTAGGCCTATCTTTAGTTTAGGATTTAAGTATATTGTGACGTGTGCGACTTTTTACCGTACGATTTTTCCCACCATAAAAACTGCATTGTAATGTACAATACATAACAACGCAGTTTTCAATGCGGGATTCGATGCGGGATTTCCCGACATAAATTTAATTTGATTTATTAAGCCCAATCAATGCGGTAATTGATGCGGGATTTCCCGACATTAATTTAATTTGATTTATTAAGCCCAATTGATGCGGTAATTGATGCGGGATTTCCTAACATTAAATTAATTTGATTTATTAAGCCCAATCGATGCGGGATTTCCTGACATTAATTTAATTTGATTTATTAAGCCCTATCGATGCGGTAATTGATGTGGGATTCATTGCGGGATTTCCCGACATTAATTTAATTTGATTTATTAAGCCCCATCGATGCGGTAATTGATGCAGGATTTGATGCGGGATTTCCCGACATTAATTTAATTTGATTTATTAAGCCTAATTGATGCAGTAATTGATGCAAGATTTGATGCGGAATTTCTCAACATTAATTTAATTTGATTTATTAAGCCCCATCGATGCGGTAATTGATGTGGGATTCGATGCGGGATTTCCCAACATTAATTTAATTTGATTTATTAAGCCCAATTGATGCGGTAATTGATGCGGGATTTCCCGACATTAATTTAATTTGATTTATTAAGCCCCATTGATGCGGTAATTGATGCAAGATTCGATGCGGGATTTCCCGACATTAATTTCATTTGATTTATTAAGCCCCATCGATGCAGTAATTGATGTGGAATTCAATGCGGGATTTCCCAACATTAATTTAATTTGATTCAAAAAGTGCAAAAATCAAATTAAGCAAGGATAATAAATTCAAATTTACAAAGTAATAACATATTAAAAAGAAAGTATTTTGAAAGGTTGGTTAAAATATTAGATATTTACTAAATTTAGCATAGTACAGTTTTGATCTATTGTAGTAAATAGTAAATGATTTACAAAAATGGGAAGAAAACTAATTTAGGAGAATACTTTCAAAAAAGTATAGTAGTACATTTTAGCAAAAGAATGCAAATATGAATATTAACAAATATATATATTAGAAAAGAGAAAAAGTGAAAAATGAGAAGGAAAGAAAGTCAATAAATTATGGAACTTCAGATAGTAAATCTGAATAGGCCTAACTGGTAGACAGTCAACAATTGTTAATAAATGTCACAATAAAATATTAGGGATTTTATTTTTGGTATATTGAAAGATATAAACATGGTAAAGACATTCAAATAGCATGGGAAAATTAAAATACTTTATGCTTAGCTATATAGGCCTAAACAATAGCAACTTAATAGCCTATTAAATAAAACCAGAAATTCAGAATACTATACTCTAAAAATTGAAATACTATAAAACTGAGTGTAATATACTCCCTTATGGTATAAATTATATATTAATATATTAGTTTAAGACAATGTATTTTTGTAAGGAAGGGCCTACCAAGGCCTTAGACAGTTGAAAATTCAAGTTCAAGAGAGTAAAAGGTAAAGTAAGTATGAGGATGCAAAATCCTGAATGTGAAAAGAGATTTAAACAGCCTTTAAAATAGAATGACAAAAAAAGACTAGGAATGTTTTGCAGAAGGCAGTGACAATTCATCCGGTATCGGGTGAACAATGTGGATATTATTCGTCTGGTACCGGGTGAATAATGTCGTTTTTATTCGTCCGGTAGCGTTTAACAAAAGGAATGATGGTTGTTGACCGAAAATTTGTACATGCGCGATTGAAATTGATTTGCATCACTTCTTGTTATTCATGCTTAAATCTTCTGTTCCAGCTATTAAGCATGTCGTCGCAAAAGAAACACAAGCCAACCAGCTTATTAATATTACTAGGCCTACCACTAGAACTAAGCCCCATCGACCAACCCACTTAAATAAAGCTGCAACAGACTGCAGAATTAAAATGAATTGCGCGTGCACGAGGTGTCCTTTATTCTAGTCCTTAGGTGACTTTATTCTCTAAATTAAACTGTATTCAAATATTTAGAAGCAAAAGAATTAGACTAAGGTTTTTGTTTTAGTATGTCACACTCGGATCGGATCGGATCGGATCCGATCCGAGCTGATCCTATCCGATCCGTCTTTTAGTGAGACCCTCAAATCCCGCATCAATTACCGCATCGATGGGGCAATTAATAAATCAAATTAAATTAATGTCGGGAAATCCCGCATCGAATCCCGCATCAATTACCGCATCTATGGGGCTTAATAAATCAAATTAAATTAATGTCGGGAAATCCCGCATCGAATCCCGCATCAATTACCGCATCAATTGGGCTTAATAAATCAAATTAAATTAATGTCGGGAAATCCCGCATCGAATCCCGCATCAATTACCGCATCGATGGGGCTTAATAAATCAAATTAAATTAATGTCGGGAAATCCCGCATTGAATCCCGCATCAATTACCGCATCGATGGGGCTTAATAAATCAAATTAAATTAATGTCGGGAAATCCCGCATCAATTACCGCATCGATGGGGCTTAATAAATCAAATTAAATTAATGTCGGGAAATCCCGCATCGAATTCCGCATTGAAAACCGCGTTGTTATGTATTGTACATTACAATGCGGTTTTTATGGCGGGAAAAACCGTACGGTAAAAAGTCGCACACGTATATTGTGAAGACTATGAACTAAATAGACTATTTAGAGCATTTGTTTATTTTTTAATTATTTTTGGAATATCACATTGTCATAGGCATAATAACATTAAAACATAATTTTCTCGGCACTCGTAAAGCCGGAAAATTGCACAAATTGCTGTGTTGAGTCTTCTCCTTAGATACTCCGTCTGCCGGGTCCTCAATTCCGGGGGGAGGGTAGTGTGACGTTGTCAGTTTAAGGTGGTCCCGAAAAGGGCCGTTGGACTGCTGTTCTCCATAGTCATTCAACCCTTCAGTTTCACCGTTTCAACTAAACTTTTCCATTCGTTTATTGCGACGTTTACTTGTAGTAGTGCCCAACGATTTTGTGGCAATTTATAATTCATTGTATATTTTGCTATCCTTTCTCGCAACCGTATAAAATTGGCACGATCGATAATTTTAAGTTCTCTCGCCAGCCAATGAAATCACTCGTGCTCGCGCTACCCCCCTCTGCGCTCTTTTATTAAACCCCCCCCCCGCCTGGCGGCGGCACTCCCCGCTTGTTCCTTGTTTCCTTCCCTGCGGCCTCTTAGCTGTCTTATCTGTTTGTCTGGCTGCCTCGAGCCTCCTTATTTCTCACCACGGCCCTTCTGTCTGGGCCAGCCTGCTCACACACTTACTTGACTGTTTCACGCCACGACCGACGCCAACTCGCCACTACGTTTCACTGCCTTCACTGTGCTCATAGCCACTGCTCACGTCACGTCGCCATTGTGTCATTCGCCTGCCACTTGACTTCATATCCAAATTATATTCAACCCATTGCTGCAGCCGCCAGTGCCCAGAAAGCTATAGTCTGTTTATTGCCAGTAACAACCAAACTTAATACTGATATTAACAATAAAGACAACTACGGCAGTTCCTGCCTTTATCGCCAAGTGCTCCGCTACAAAATCCGCTTTACAAGAATTGACTTCAACTTATTTTGGGACTAAAACGGCCCTTTTAAGGGTCACCGCATAGCTGGCCGCTACGCCAATAACGTGACAGTAGTCGTAATCGTAGTCGAGCGGTCTTGTAGCGGCCCGAGTCGTTCAGGATGGGTCCTCAGACACCGTAAACTCGTAATTCGTCGAGATTGCTAGTTGTGTTACTCTCAGTAGTAAAGTAGCGCTGCCACCACCGTAAATGTCGTTTTACGGAACGTCAAGGGTCTCAGAGCTTTCTTTGAGATGAGACTGACTGGTTATTTTACGCCCCGCGGGCAAATGACTCAATAGAAACTAAAGGCTTCGATTCTGAACAACTGAATAAATATTATAAAGATATTTGCGAACTTATTATTATTATTTCGTTATTATTATTGATTAATTTGCGGTAGTCAGTAATTAAGAAATTGTTATTACTCACAAAGTTAATTGAATAAAAGACAAGCTAATTAACTAATAAATGGAGTTAGGCGAATAGAGTAACTGTTATACACTACAATTAGACGGATGAATACGAGAGACAGTGCCGTGCAACTATCAGAAAACTAACAAGGCTAAGTTAAAGTCACGGCCTATAAGATCAAACTAAAACAACCAAGAAGAAAAGAAGAAAAGGGGGGAGGGGGTTGACAAACTAAAGCAACGCCAAAGATTAAATACCAAAAGAACGCGAAAAAACAATCAGGGGGACACCAGGGGGAACACAGGGGGGAACACCGGTGGGAAAAGAGGACAAACCCGGGTGGAAAACGGCAAAACAAAGCGGGACCAAGGGAAGGGGCCGGAGGTGGGAACAACGGGGGGGAGAAGACAGTTCAACCGGTGGAGCCGAAATGACGTCAAAGAATCGTCCGCCGGGTGGCGTTCCGCACGTCGCCAACTGTTGCCGAAGCCCCAGTGGTAGACCGGCCTACCACAGGTTCATTTAAAAAATATGCGATTTTTCTCCGACTTCCACAAGCTTTGTGAGATTCCGTGTCAATTGCATTTTCTCAAAGTATTTTTAAAAAGTTTTCAAACAAGTAAAGTAGTGTGATTAAAAATATATATTATAAAGTGGGTACTTATTGACTACAATTTGTTAACACTCACTTGTAGAGTAATCCGCTACTTTATATACAAGCAGAACAAGCGTTGGTTGAATTATATTTGTATAGATGTATGGGTTTTAAAACATGATCAGACTATGACGCAATATACTAAATTCAAAGCTTTAATTAAGTTTTTCCAAGATCTTCAAGATCGTACTAAGACGTATTGACTTTCGAAGTTATAGGCTTTTGGAAGATTTCGTTCGAATCAATCGTTATAGTAAATAAAGTGTAGGCGACATGTAACGTCTGCAGTTGAACTTTAGAAATAGAGCTGAGCAAATTATAATCTTGAAAGTGTCCAGAAGTAGCTTTAAAGAATCTCCTAACTACATGTACTGCAAGAATCAGGTATTGTGGCGGCCAGACTGTCCGCGACCGGCAGCACCAGTGCAGCCGCACTGGAAACCCCCCAACCTCTGTCTAGCTGAGGTGGGGTGGGTGCGCACCAAGCTAGCCGGCTCGCTAAGCCGAGGAGATTGGCGTAGCCTATCACGCCACGCCACCTTTTCGCACCTCCCTAGGCCCCTCAATCTCGCGCTGTTTGTAATTATATAAATACACACGCAGAGCAGCACAAACTCTTCGCTGCCATTCTATCTATTGAAAAAAGGCCTACCGCCTCAGTATACAGATTGATTTTAAATGAAATGACTCAATTGCCGATTGCAATGAAATTATATCGATTTTAAGTAAAGGAAAGTATTTAAATAAAAATTCGAAAATAAGAATTAGCAAAAATATCCATTTTAGTTAAAATAATTAAAAACCAATGAAAGTCAGAGCAAAGAAATGCATTACATGTATATGGCGCTCGACTGCGCTCGACTGCGCACGACTTTTATAGAAGTCGCCGAACAAGAACGGTGCGTTTCACCGTTATCCACTTGCAGAGGCGCGTTCTTCGTCTATGTTGCTTAGATCTCGAGACCTGACGAGGCAGCCGCTTGGACACCACCATTCCAGGTCGGCAGCCGATGCATCCAAGCCGCCAGTGACGGTCCACCTCTCTGATGCGAGTTGTGGTACCACTAGCGCTCCAGCCGCGCCAGCTGCTGGCGGATCGATAGTTTGCTGACCGGTGCCAGCGATGCCAGCGAAGCTGCTCAGCAGTGCCATTCGTTGATTCATCTAAACTAGTAGCGCCGCGACCACGCCGCCGCCAAGACTTCGATCCAGTCGACGGTTTGGGGAAGTGGATTGTACCGTCATTGCCTCGAATTTTTGCTTGGCCAGCACCCTGACTCGGTTTCGACTCGTGCATTTCTGACTCCGGCTTTTCCTCTTTCTGGGGCTGTTGCTTCTGCTCCTGGTGAGAATCCGGCGACTGTTGAGTCTCAGCACGAGGTTCCTAAAACGAAGATATTTTATCTTTCTTCTGTGTACCAAAGGAGCACGCTGCATTTTCAATAGAAATATCTAGCACTGTCTGAACAGGGACCTCAGGTTCCCTTCCAATCCAGATATCTCTGGTCCGAAGCACTTTAGTCCTGCATGGTATCTAAGCTGAGTCTCAACAAATTAAACCTTAGTATTAACCCAAATATAAATCTCAGCAAAACCATATTTTCGAAAGACCAAAGATAGAAAATACAACATGGAACATGACCCTTTTGTTGGGATACGGATGGACAGGACTAATTTTATGTTTGCCCTACGCTACCTCGTCTAAATCTGGGGCGCCAAATCCTTGGGCTCGATTAATCAGGGGTTTGTGCACGAAAACTGGACTGGGGCTTGCCGATAAGAACCACGACATTAGAAACCGACACACCCTGCGCGTACATGTGCAGCTCAGGGGACAGAGGAATGATCATATCGGCTTTCCTCCTAACATGTACTCGCTGTTTTGCATTGATTTTCGACAGTGTTCATGAGCCTCCTGCAAATTGACAATCGCTACAGGTCCCGCCAGCTCCCGACACATGTCAGTCAGACGCACATCAACCAGCATTTTACGTCGCCTTCGCGAGCTCATCGCTGCTCGAAGGGAGCCGCCTCGGTCGAGGAACGTCTTGTCCATAACTGGCCGGGTCCAGCCGCTCTTGGACTTGCTTCGGCGTCGCATCAGATTCAGATACTGGTCGCGGTGCGAATCGGACTCCATTATGTGCATCTCGTCCATCACGTACAGGTGCAGTAAGAGGAATTCGCTGAATAGTTTGAGTGATTTTAGCACGACTTTATGATTTATTTGATGAAAAAGTTCTTACAACAAACTTTACGGGACCGCTGTGTACATCCATGATCAGTAGGTTTATAGGGACAAGTGTCTGACTGAAATCTGTTGAAAAAATTCATGACCCATTACTCGAAACGGTAGGAATGCCAAGTCATTTTTCCGCCCGTGGAACTACCACCCTGACATTTTTGCTAAATTTTTGGTGCGCACTTTCTCAAACAAGAATCAAGTCTGCAGCCCTCCGGGACCGTCGAGGTATTCACCAATTCTGCCAGAAGGTCGGATTTTTCCCATAAGCACTTGTGCATTCAATACACCCCTGTGCGCCAATCAGCACGTCGCCAAGCCTCCAAAGTTCATCAGGACGTCGATCACTTGTGTCTGCATCAGCTCTGACTTCATTGATCACTGGCCTTCACCCAAACGGAACTTCTGGACTTTCAACAGGTGACACAGGGTGACTATGGACACCCTGTTGCGAATTGCTCCAGTTTCACTGATCCCACCTCGACAGTGGGCCAACCTCAATTGTTGGACATTCTCAGCTGGTCTACCAAGCATTCCTTCATCACACCGACGCCGTCGGCACATTCAACAGATTACCAGAGTACTATGAACACCCGAGAGAGATTTTTCATCATAACCTTAAAAATTGAAGCTCCTAAAATATGAAGTACGACCATGGGTATTTACATGTACGATTGAAGTTAGCTTCGGTTATTTTCCATTTTTACTCGTAGTAAGCGAAGTTTGGCACGAATTACAGAAACCTTGCATGACAAACGAAAGCTCACTTGTAATTTTGCTTAAATTTCTCAGTGGACTCATCAGCTTTCGGGTTGCAGGGGCTGCTCATTACGCGCAGTTTAGTCAGGGGATACGCACGATCTCTTTGTAGGGATCGTCATCCTCAATACGCTTGAAGATGTTCTTGAACAGGAAGCCCTGCATCCAGCGATAGACGCCAGCAGCGTGGCAAGTTGTCTTCCGGTCCAGCAGGCCCGTGCCTAAGAGGTTCTCCCGCATCCGAGGCCAGAATCTTGCGTAGGGCCAGGCTGGGCCTTCCTGCACCTCCATGCAGTTTAGCGTCATGTACAGCAGGCACAAGACAAAGTGGCCGCAGCCGAGAACGCGCCGGACATTCTCGTGGCTGTGGTCGGCGAATGAATCTCTGCGGATTGGGTGCAGGGGTGCAGAGCTAAATTGGAATCTGAGTTAAATAGGTTTGCTTATATAATTAATGCTTTTTAAAGGCCCATTCCACAAGGCATAGTAAAGTTTACATCCCTAATTATAAATAAAGTGGAATAGATACTTGTTTGCAGGGTGCCTTGGACGAATGTCCGCCGCAAAGCAGGACGAAAATAGACAGGCAGCTAATGGGGAGGCAATAAAAGTCATGCCCATTTCCGTTGGCTCTAAACACACCCACACGAATGCGCACGAATGGAAACCGGACACGATTTTTGAGCTTGCGACTCTCCAAGACGAAGCAAAAACAGTTTTTCTCACGCTGTCGCCAATTTCATCTTGCCGCTGTCCCAATTGTCGTGGTAGAAAGCGGCCATGTCAGTATCGATCGGGTCGCGCATTTGCATGACCTCCTCGCCCAGCACCCGCATGATGTAGGCCTCCATGCCGGCGATGCTGATTGGCGCATCTTCCGGCTCGTCAGGGCAGTGCCACCTGTGAATGTAGTACAGGTAGGACTCGTAGTCGTCTTCCTCTTCTTCATCGCCCATCCCTGATGCCGAGGCGGCCTTGCCGTCTCTGGTATGAGCTCGATTTAAGTTTGCTACTATATCCTGGGTCGGCTAATTGAAGAAGTGGATCTGAAGAAAGCAGCTTCTGGCATGTTTCCTGATGCGTGCCTTACTGCCGCAGGCAATGATGGTGATACACAGAATCATATCTATGGCCTAAGTTACTTCCTACAATCGATTGCCATTTGACTTGACGGACGATAAGCTAAAGATCAATTTGAGTAACTGAGTTAATCTACTCTTATTATATTCATTTAGTTTCGGTTCATGTCCTCCAACTTCTGTTTTCTATTGCGCTTCAGTTTCTGTAAAGAAAGGAATTTCGCGGATTACTGTGATTCCAAAACGGAATGGTAGGTAAATCGTACTGTATTTTCACTGGTTATTTTGCTAATAGAAAACGGAATTTTTTTAGTGATAGTAGAATTGTCTTGAAAACAGAGAGATATAATTATTAAATGAGGTCATCGATTAGACGCATTTGAACTTCAAGCACTAGTCCACTCTAACGACTTCAGTCAGAGGATAGTTGCATAATAAATGAGGTCTACAGCCCCATACATGAGGAGTAAGGAGTATTCTATACAGTCTAGTTTAGCTGATCTGCAGCCCTATTAATCCGGCACTGCTGAACTGGACAGTCAAAGATGAAGAGACAGTTACCAGGGTGCGTTAGAAATAGTTCCCGGAGTCAAAAGAAATGTTGAACCATCCAGTCCGCAGAGCTCGCGTCCAGAATAACGAGGCCATGAGCACCATTAGCAACGGGGCTATCATTGCCCTGTCGGTGTCGCTAACCTTACTGACTATACTGGTCATCGGCTTGGTGCTGTTAGCCGTCTACAAGACGTCCGCGTCTCGTCGTCAGTCGACGTCCCGACGCATCACCATGCCGCCAGCGGCGCAGCCGAATTTCCAACCGTCGCGCACCCGCCGATACAGCGGCTCCAAGCTGATCGGTCGCGATCCGCTGCAGGAGTCAATCAATTGGTCCAACAAGTCAAAGCCAATCGGTGTCGAGCAGCTGCAAAAGTCCAAGAATGTGTCCAATCTCAGCAAACTAGTAGTTGGCACGGAGCGGTTACACAGGTCTAGAAAAATTTCCAATCAGTCGAGACCAGTTGAGCGACTAGACAAATCTAGACAGTTGAATTCGAAATCGGTTGGAAGAGAACTGTTACATAAGTCCAAGAACATGTCCAACCACAGCAAACTGGTTGGCAGCGACAGTCTACACCAGCTCAAGAATATGTCTAGGCAGCGCGATAAAGAAGTCACCAGCTGCTCGAAATTCTCCGATGCGTCGTTGCGCTGCGGACATCGCCGAAGCTGCAGCATTGATATGGGCAGCCTGATGTTGGCTTTGTTGCGGCAGCAGAGAGTGGAACTCTGCTCGGAGCAGCAGCAGCAATAGACATAAGATTTTGCAAACAGTGCAAAATTGCCAGTTTGCGCCGTTGTCGTTCAATGGGGTTCAAGGCACAATGCTCAATTAACCTGAGCACGTCAAGGCAGCATCACTAAGTGAAAAGTATACATGTAGGTAATATAACATAACAGCACTTGGTTGTTGTGCATAGCTGCTTTGAAGAAAACCTTTTCGTGACTTCTCTTATTACCTATGCATAGCTTATAAGTTAGCAAACTATACTTATTCCAATATTTGTTTGACAGACGTAAGGCATAATATTTCGTCGAAATAATATATTGTAAAAGTAAGCGTATCGAAATGAGAGCACAAGAGTTTTTTCGCGTTTGCAACGCACTGTTTTTCACAAATCTCTTTCACAAATGTTTTGGGAACTCAGCATTTGCTTTTGCTACCGTTTGAAGATGGTGACGCTTATTTATACTCACATTGCACTCACAGGCATGGACATCCCCCCAGTAAAGCTAGGGGGGTATGCCACTGCTTTGTCACCCCCACCCCACCTTCTGACCCGTTGTGGTAATCATTAGTTTTTCTTCAGGTCGCAAAATATCTGATATAGTGCCTTCGGCGCCAAAATGAGTTCCTTCGGCGCCAAACTGGGTGCCTTCGGCGCCAAAATGAGTGCCTTCGGCGCCAAAATGAGTGCCTTCGGCGCCAAAATGAGTGCCTTCGGCGCCAAAATGAGTGCCTGCGGCGCCAAAATGAGTGCCTGCGGCGCCAAAATGAGTGCCTGCGGCGCTAAAATGAGTGCCTGCGGCGCCAAAATGAGTGCCTGCGGCGCCAAAATGAGTGCTTGCACTGCCAAAATGAGCAGTTCAAAATAATGGACATACATGTACATGTTGAATTCTTGGCTTTGTCTCCCCACCATAAAGTCCACTGTATACTCAACTGTTTAAAGCCAAGAGGCAGACAGGGGTCGCTTCTTAAGGTTGAAATTTCACAACGCCAAAATCCTTAGAAGGCCTTTCGCAAGATCGAAGTACATGTAACTACGTAACGCGCAGAAACTGCCGGGTTTTAAGGCAGATTTGACGCAAAAAACGCAAATTATACTACTATCTGAAAAATGAAGTAAGTAGTATATGAAAACGCTATCCTAAGCATGATATACATAGCATACTTCAATATGTACTCGTATGTGTACATTAATTTATGTACTCACATATGTACATTAATCCTATCTACCCCAAATTGTATGTGTACATTGTCTGCTTCTATGTCTACCCCCAATTCTATATGCACATTGTCTAATTGTACAGTGCATACTTCTATATGTACACTTGCGCATTAATCTACTTCTATGACAATTTCTATATGTACAGTGTCTACATTAATCCCCAATCTACAGGACGGCCTCCGCTCTGCGCATTTGAATCGCCAACCCCACAAGAGTATATGTACAATTCCAACTCGAAACACTAATTGCTACGTGTACAGCTGTACATGCAAAGGTGGGTCAGTGCGTGCGCACCAGCGGTTGTACAATCACATCTACTACCAAATCAGTCAACTAACCCCCAAGTTTTACAAAACACGTTATATATGCATATTTCCATTTATATGTTCAATTACTCAAAACCAAATGTAGCTGATTACACTATACTACCGTTAGTAGAGGCTTACGAGTCGAGATTCTTACTGAAAAAGATTGCATTCATAGTTTTAGATTTGAAAAAGTGGAGATCATGTATATTTTCATTTCAATACTTGAAACAGAAAGCAAAACAGCCGGGAACAACAAGTTGAGGCCTAATTATAGCCTCCTCCTCTTCGCCATTTCCCCTATAGAGATCCCTTACAACTACGGGAGCAATCAATACACGCTCCAAAACTAATTGAGCGATACGGTAGCCCCGAGTTATGAACCAGTCCGCACTGCCATGATTAAATATCACCACAGTCAATTCCGCAGTATAGTCAGGGTCAATCACGCCGGCACCCACTTGTATAGACTTGCGCAACGCCAGTCCAGACCGGCCAGCAATCCGAGCGTAGGTCCCATCAGGCGCTTAGATTGAAATTCCGAGAGGCACTTGCGCAACCGACCGGGCCCGGACAACAGCATCCTCAGAGGCAAAGAGATCGTAACCAACAGAACCGATCGTCTGGCGGGCCGGCGAGCGGGCACCTTCAGTCAGCAGCGACACCTTTAAAGCAGCCATGATGATGATGACGTAGCTGGAATTGGTGAGTTTGAGGTTATAATCAGTCGCAGTGTTTACACACAGAATGTTTTATAGTTTTTTTTCATTCGTTCATTATAAATATCATGACTCGAAAAAATGGTAAAAATCTCAACACAATATTCAAATTTTACAAAACAATTTATTTGAAAACTAATGCGCGAGGTGCATGTGGATAACGCATGTGTGCATACACAACATTTAATGATATAGCAAGTCGAGATATAGTACGAGGTGCATGAAAATTTAGATTGAGTGCAGACACGACAGTTGATAAAAACAAGCTATGTACAAGGTGAATGAAAATAAAAATGCGTGCAGACACAACATTAAATTGTCATTAATATTAACAAAGCCCCGAGCCGGGGAACAAAGTGTCTAATTCCGCGGCTATCTCATCATGGAGCTCAGCCTCATACTCAGCCCTCTCCCTTTTCGCGGCATAGTATGCCCGCTCCTCAGAGGGGCTGCCAAAACAATAGTCAGCTAGCTAGAAAAAGGAATGGATGGGGAAAGTTTTCCGCTATAATGCATTGAAATTTTGAATCAGCAATTAGTTTTTAGTTGCAAAATGAAAAGTTTTCGGGTAAAATGCATTCATAGTAAAATCTGCAATTATTTACCATGTCCAAGTCTGGCTCGCGGCACCATTGCCGCAAAAATTCTTGGTATGCGGCCTCTTCGTCGTCGTCAGCCGCGGCAGCAGCAACCTTTCCACTAGCAGCGTCAGTACTGTGCTGCTGCAGCCCCATCCGAGAGGCTAAATTGATACCCAATCGGCGGCTCGTCTTCTTCATCTTCGGATGTTGTTGCTGCTGCTGCTGCTGTTGTTGTTGTGTGTGTGTGTGTGCCTCGGACCGGAGCTCTCAGGTGATCCACTGCGGGTGGGCCACCCTCAAGAACCTTATCACCATGTTCTCCTCGCGCAGATCCTTCAGTTCACGCAGACCAGTGTGCTGCCGAAGCCCGTCCCAACGCGCGCACGACCACCAGTGGTCTTTATCTTCTATGTCACCGCAGTCCTCGCAAACGCCTTCTGCTTCCAGACCAATCTTCTGCCTCCAGTACTTAGTGAGTCTGCAGTGACCGGACCTGAGCTGGGCTAAGATGGAAGCAACTTTCCTGCCACATTCCGCGCGTTCAATCACACCACCGTACACCGAGCGCAGACGGGGGTCATTTATGCAGGGCCTCCACCGGTGCTTCAGGTGTCTGCGTAACGCCTCAAACTCAACGGCCGTCTGCCCTTGGGGCAAGAGCGCTGCCTGCTTTGCCAGCTCGTCGGCCCTCTCATTTCCAGCGATGCTGCAGTGGCCTGGGATCCACTGGAGGGTGATGCTGCACCATACACTCGTCCTCCTGAGCCTGTCAATCAAGTTAAATTGGCTCCTGTTTCCAGTGACCCTCTCGGTACCGGTGGCCAAGACGGCGGACTTGCTGTCAGTCAGGATGAGAGCGCTACTTGGCCTCAGCTCTTCCACAAGATCTAGCGCCAGGTGCAAAGCCGTTCTTTCCGCGATAAGGGAGCTACAGAATTCGCCCGCTGCAGCTAACTTGCAGTACTCACGTTCATCGCACCAGGCGACACAGGCCGCTCCTCCGTTCCTTCCGTTTCCGTCTACAGAGCCGTCCGTGAAGATTTTCAACTCGACCTGACCTCTTTCCTGGATGGTTCGAGCCGCGTCTTCTGCGATGTCTTCATCACCCTTCTTGGCATTGCCGGATAGGTCGGGAAACAACCCGACCCCGTCGAGTCTGAGCCTTCTCCAAGGGGGGTGCCTTTTCCTCATGAATTCCTCCCTGGGAGCCTCGCTGATGGATCTACTTTCATACCTCGCTTGCTCGCGCCATCCCTTGTTTGCCTTAAGTCTCCTGGGGAGGACGATGTCGCACATATCACGCTTGAGGCTGGGTCGGGGCTCGCGCTCAGCTTTCTCCCATTCGAGAACGCAGCGCAGGATCGCTTTTTCGGAAATGGGCGGGATTCCTGTTTCCAGGTGAACCGCTTCCACCGGCGTTGATTTCACGAGCCCAGCTGTCAGACGGAGGGCTTCACGCTGCGCCCGCTCGATCTTTTGAACGTTGGTCTTCGAAATCCAGGGTAACCAAGCTGCCGCGGCGTACCAAACGCAGCTCTCAACGATCGCAGAGTAAACTTTCTTGAGACTCTCCGCCTGCCAGCCCCATTCCGTATTGGCCACCGCCTTGAGAACCCTGCTTCTTCGGCGCATTTTATCGACCACGGCGTCCGTGTGTTCCTGGAAATTGAGGCCACGGTCGATGCGCACTCCCAGGTACTTAAGCGAGACTTTCCCCGCGATCTCCTTTCCGCTAATCCAGAGCTTCGGGTGGCGATTTTTGTCTTTCGTGGACTTGCTGAAGAGGCAGGATTCGCACTTCCCTGGGTTCAGCTCAATTTTAAGGCCATCCGCCCAGCCGCCGATCTTATCCAGCGCACGCTGCAGGCGTTTAGTGATCTCCTCGGTGTCATCTCCGCTGCACCAGACTGCCAGGTCATCCGCGAAGCCGCCGTACTGCACTCCCTCCTCTTTCACACCGGTCCAACCATTTACATACAGGAGGAACAGAACAGGGGAGCTCACCGCGCCCTGCGGGAGACCTTCCTGGAGGCGTCTGTATTTGCTGTTGCCGTCCCCGGCACGGACTCTGGCTTGTCTTCCTTCCAAGAAGCTAGCAAACCACCTTGTGATCCTGGCTGGGACGCCCTCCTCCATCATTCTCTCAAGGAGTTTCACTCTCCAAACTTTTTCGAACGCTTTCGAACAGTCCAATGTCACGGCCAGAGTTTTTTTTGGTTTTTTGCTCTCCCAGCCGTCTTGAATGTGCTGCACAAGCCTGAGCACCTGTTCCTCGGTGCTTCTGCCCCTCTGGAAGCCGGCTTGCCAGGGCTGAATGATGTTATTCTCCTCCAGCCAGAAGTACAACCTGTTCACGACCATCCTTTCCATGAGCTTGGCGCAGACCGGAGTTAGGCTGACCGGTCTGTAGGATTCCTTCGCCGCTGGGTCTTTGCCGGGTTTAAGCAACGGAACGATTTCCGCTTTCTTCCAGGACCCAGGGCATAGCTCATCTGCCCAGCTTCTGTTGAAAACATCCAACCATCTCTGACGGCCTACTACGGAGAGGTTTTTAAGAAGCCGAACTTCAACTCCGTCAACTCCCCCCTTCTTCGTTGGGTCCATCAGCTTGAGCGCATCATCCATCTCATCCATAACGAATGGTGTGTCAAACTCCTGGTGCGCGTTATAGGCTCTTAGTCTTCTAGCCACCTCCACCCGCTTGACCCGGTCCGCCTTCCCGATCTTGACCTTACTGTTATCAGCGTACATGCTAACGAACACAGCCGCCTTTTCGACATCCGATCTGGCTTCGCGCCCTTTGTCAGCTAAAATTTGGTTAGGCGGGGCAGTATCTCTAGCTGAGTACAGTGATTTGATGGTACTCCAGGTCTTCTTCCCGTCGTCGTTTTCTTTAAGGCTTTCCACATGTTCGGCCCAGAAGGACCGCTTCTTTTCCCTGATTTTAGCCTCCAGGTTCCTGTTTACCTCCAACCACTTTTCTCTGCTGACAGTCGTGCTTCTAGAGCAGTTGTCCCGCTCATTCTGCAGAGCGCTCAGTTCATCGTCCCAAAAAGGTTTGTACTTTCCTCCCACTTTCTTCTTAGGGATGCTCAACTCCGCCGCCTTGACCATGGCTGCACTCAGCCCTCTGACCTCGGCTGCTAACTCGGTCCTTGGCACTTTCTCGAACAGATCATCCGCATTACGTTGGAACTCCGAGAAGTCCGCTTTCTTCCACGCCCAGTTTAGCTTGGTCTTCTTTTGCCGGATTTCTCTCCTGGTAGCCACGGTGACCAGGATGGGGAGATGGTCTGAGCCGAGACCTTCGAGGGTTTTCCACTCGCAGCGCTCCGCCAGCTCTCCCGCCGCCAACGAAATGTCCGGGACGCTGGTCCGTCCTGTACGCCAATCCACGCGCGTCGCGGCTCCATCGTTTAGGATCCTGTAGTCAAATTCTTCGCACCAGGATTCCAGCTCTAAAGCCTCCCTTCTGCTGTCTCTTCCTTGGTCGTCGCAGCTTCCCCAGCTTCTGCTGTGTAGGTTTAAGTCGCCGAGAATCAGCTCTCTTCTGTCTGGTTTAAGCCAGCTCCAGACACTATCATCCTCCCTGTCGTCACTGCCTTCGACAGTGCGCACAGGGGGGCGGTAAACATTAGTGATGACACACCTTTCCTTCCTGTTAACGTCCACGATCACGCGGCAGCCCTCCGTGGTAGTGCCTTTCCAGCCTGTCCAGCGCTTGAAAGGAAGATTGTGCTTGATCAGGGTGATCAGGCCTCCCCTTTAGACTTATCGCTTCTGCGGATCTCCACCCTGTCCTTCCGGGCGGTGGTGTAGCCGGCGAAGCGGGGGGTTGGCGACTCGCTGTCAAGTTTAGATTCCTGAATGACAGCCACGTCAATGTCATGCGCTTTCAGAAACCGCTCAAGCTCCACTTTCTTATTTCTAATGCCATCGGCGTTCCATTGCAGAATCCTCAGGTTTTCCCTCCGGGCGCTCGACCAGCCCTCGCCGGCCGGGTTTCTGGTCTCTTCCTTATCCACGGCGATATTATCGGTTCTGGCTCTTTCCAACTTGTCTGAGCACATCTGGCAGGTCCAAAGGCCTTTTTTAAATTCACCGTCGATTTGAGCTCTGCTGGCTCCAGTACACTTGTTATGGAACAGTTCGTCACATCTAGTGCACCGCGCAATAACCTTAGTGACCTTGAGCTTGCCTCCACAGCCAGGCTTAGCACATCTGCTACCCTTCTCGATCCTCTCGATGCAGCGTTTTCTTCTCTCCTCAGCCGCCGCGGCATCTTCCGCCAACCAATCCTCCTGCTGAGAGCATCCGCCGCACTTCCAATCCTTCTTTCCTTCTCTCGCTTTGCTCTGGCCCGCTCTAGTCAAGCCTGTGCAGCTGCCGTGGACTTCGTTACCGCAGCCGACGCAGCGGACCGGGTTTTGGCCCCTAGTGATGTTTTTTCCACATCTGGCGCACGGGCCAGGGTTGGGTTCCACATCGCCGTCCCTGTCAAGCCGCTCAGTTCTCCAGCCTCTCCTGTCTTCCTGCGCGTTGGTAGCGGGTTTCACAGCATACCCTTCCAATCTCTTCCACCCTCTCTTATCATGGTGAACATGGTGATCCGCGTTACTCCGGGTGTTCGTATCCAAATTAGGAACTCTCATCCGCCGCGAAGAGGCCCCCAGAGTGTAGGACGAGTGTTGTTGTTGTTGTTGATGACGGCCCAGCTGGGTCACCTGGTCATTGGGCCTACGGGAACGGTCTGACTGCAACATGGCACAGCCAGCCGTCTTTGTCCCGCTCACCATAGGACAGGGGCCTTGCACCACAGCTGCTGCTGCCGATTTAGACTGCTGTCCGACTCTACATTGCGGCGGCGGAGGCGGCGGAGGCGGCGGTGGCGGCTTCTTCGGCTGCTGCGGTGGCAACGCCCCATTCTTCATTGTTAATTGGCGCGTATTAATTCACAACCGTTGCCGGGCTGGCAACACTCGTTGCCGCAATAAAAGCCACCGCACCAACCTACGAATTCGTCGCCATTGGAGCTGCTGATGCTGCCGCTGCTGCTGTTCATTGTGATAAGTGTGTTGATCGCGAATTTCGATTTGAAAAGATTTTCGGCGCGCTGGGTCTCTCTTTTATAGTGATTCTGAGCGGCCTCCTATTGGCTCCCCCGGCCTCACAGCCCCCGCCAGCCAGTCAGTCTGCCGGCCGGCCTGTCCACAGCCAGCGAGTCAGTCAGTCTGACTCAACAACAGCGATCTATAGCTATCTGTTTTAATAATAAAATTTCAAAGTCTCGGTTATTTTCAATTTCAAAACAAATGAAATAAGACCATTTTAATTCCAGAGATGTTATCATCAGTGCCAGTTTATTCAATTCAAAAAGATGGTTTTCAGTTTCACAT
Organism: Macrostomum lignano; assembly: GCA_002269645.1. Classification (NCBI taxonomy): domain Eukaryota; kingdom Metazoa; phylum Platyhelminthes; family Macrostomidae; genus Macrostomum; species Macrostomum lignano. Next base: position 828,020 of record NIVC01000089.1, on the reverse strand, counting down.
TATTAGAGTTGATATAATCACAGAAACAAATTCCCACAAGTAAAAATTATACAATTGAGAGTTAATCAGCATCAACACCCATCGAAATGGCATCAAAACGCCCAGCAGCTGAAGCCGCCACAGTCGGACTCCAGTGTCTTGGGCAACAACTTTAAATTGTTTTTGCTCAAGTCCTGGGTCCCGCGGGGCGGCTGCGGCAGCCTAGATGCGGCGGAGAGGCACATCCAGGCCAGGCATCCAATGGGCTATAACTACGCGTGGTCATCGCTAAAAGAGATTTTTTAGCAATTGTCTTAATCATTTTCAGTCGACACGCATGTGACCTTGTCGCGGCAGATTAGCTTAAATTGCTTGTTCTGCTCCTTGATCACAGCGGCCCAGGCAGCAATCTGATGGGCCGGGTCTTAAAAAGCTGTTCATCAGTCAGGCCGGCAGCCCAGCTCTCGAGCTCAGTCGAGTCCGGAGGAAACGAGTGCCACCACTTGTAGCTGCTGCTGCCGTCAGTCGTAGGAAGCTTCTTCACCGGCGGCTGCAGTTCAATCGGTGGCGGGGTGCCAGCACTGCGGCGGCGGCTGCCCTCGCCGTCACCATCATTGCTGCTGCTGTTGCTGTTGAACCACAATGATGGCTCCGAAGCCGTTGTTGTCTTGGGCAGCGGCGGCGGCGGCGGCGACTGCGAGGCAAACAGCGAGTCAACGTCCGCGTCCATCAGAGTCGTCCACAATTTTTTGTTGAGCTTGACTGAGTATTTCCAGGGCTCGCTCTCGTCGCCGCAACGGGTTGTTGCGATGCAGCCAAATCTGTTTTTTTTTTTTTTTCCAGAATCGTATGGCCCTCACCCAGCTGAAACCGTTCATGACGAGAGCAGTCGAGGATCCGCAGAGACTCGATAATCCTGCGCGCCTGCCTGAGCTACTGCCACTCGCTGCGAGTCAGAAACACGCCAGGAAAACCGTGCTATTTGTTGCCTTTCTTGTCTGTGTAGAAACGCCGAATCTCGATCAGTTCTCGATCAGTTTCGAATGTGGGCCTGCGCACTACGTAGTTGTCAACAAGTGGAATAGACATTTTGACAGAGTTTCACTGAGATAGAGAGAGCTGCTGCTGCTGCTGACGCTGATACTGAGAGTGTCGGAGCGAAATTTTCGCTGCTACTGAAAATTTCAGCTTCTGCGTGGTCCTTTATATATACCCGCGAAAGAGACTGTACTCCGAGGAGGTGAGGCTGCGGTCTGCATTTTTCGTTCCTACAACACTACCGGTTGGCTAGATGCACTCAGATCCAATTACGACCCGTATGAGAACAGAAATGATGGGGTATTTTCAGACCCCAACTTTTCTATACCAAGTGGGGACTGAGTGTGCAATCGTACACTAATCTGCAAATGCAGTACAGGGAAAAAAGAAATGATGCACCACTCTATTTGCGACCCCCTGCATCCTCTTCCTGGGATATATAAAGGAGTCTGGAGTATCAGCAGGCGCAGCTGCAATCGCAGCATCGGAGCTACGCTCGTAGCAACAGCAACAGTAGAAGCAGTAGAAGTAGTAGCAGTAGTAGTAGCAGTTGTGGTAATGATAATGATAACAGCTAATCCTGCGTACACCAATGCATTGAAACTTGGGGGCTGGGCGCGCGCGCTTCTGCGTACAACAACAGCTACAGTGGAGTAGCTAGAGGTGGTTGAGCGCTAATTCTGCGTACTACATGTATATTGAAATATGTACTGGTCGCTTCTGTACGACACAATTTACAAATGGGAATGGTACACTGATTACATATATAATTAGAATTACATAATGAGTTACATGAATCATAATGAGGGTCTGGACCAATTAGAAGAGCTCTAATGCATTTATTAATAGATAGGCGTTGACTTTGCATTGGCTCTGGCACCCACCTCACCTCCAAAATCAACCGTTATCTGCACATTACGCAGTAAGTACATAGGTACGGTATAGAAGTATGCAGTGTACACATAGAGGCACATTAAGGAAATTAGTACGAGCGTATAGATAGGGATTAATGCACATATGCAAGTACATGGGATTAATGTTTCACTTCTGACTGAAGGTGTCCGCTCACCCGCTGGAGGATGTGATTGCCCAATGTCCAGGCTCAATCGCGGTTACGTAAGTGTCTCTCCAGGGATTTCAATTCAATTCAAACCCCGTAGGGGACTTCCATTCCTATTGCCGGAAGGTCGGGCCTGGCGTTGCACAAGTCAGAGCGTTGCGCAAGTGGGCGCTGGCCTGATCGACCCTTGGGGAATCTGTGGTGATGTAATCATGGCATAGGGGCGTATTGCCCAACTATAGTTTTGGAGCGGGTGTAATTTGCGAATTCGTGAGGCGTGACTTGAAAGAGTTTTAAATGTTTCAAGTTTGCCTGCTGTTTGCCTGCGTGATTATAAAGCTGCTTGTCTTGTTCAGAGGGGAGAGACTTGGATGACGCAATCGCCACCCCATTGTTTGGCGAGAGAAAGAGAGTTTGAAGGGTCTGAAGAGGCCGCGCTTTTAGAAGCTGTTGGCTATTGTATGAATTAAAGTCATTCCGAATATTCGAGATTTTCTAACCAGTCTCCGATAAAGAAAAGTATACATATGGGCCGGCATGGCTCGATTACATGGATCCTTTATTTTGGGGTTACGCTCGTGTTGTGGTGGATACGCACAGAGGCTGACGATGTACATAATGGACTCCAGTGTATAATAGGAGCACAAGAATAAATGCCCGCAGACGAATTGCCACCACTTAGGACAAAGAAGTTTGTTAATTTTTAGGCAGATTTGACGCAAAAAAACGCTAATGATTACCAATATGCCTATACTACTGACAAGAAATATGCAAGTAGAAACGCCATCCTACGCAAGCGTGATAAATTTTATATGTACATTGCATACTTCTATATGTACTTGTATAATCACGCAGGCAAACAGCAGGTGTTAGTACGAGTACGATTAGTTAGTACGATTAGTACGAGTATATTAATCCCCTATCTACTTCTATACGAGTTTCGTGTATTGATGATTGGTGTTCCCTCTGGGCGGTTCACCATATACAACAGCAGCAGCAGCAGCTAGAGCACATTGGAAGCTGCAGAGTTGGGACTCTTTTGCGGCAATGGTGCCCCGAACCGGATCTCGATACGGTGAATACTTCAATGTTTAATTATAGATCCTACAATGCGGCCGTGAAGGAGCGGCGTGATTATGAAGCTCGCGAAATACCGTAATTATACGATGAATTGGCGGAGGAAACGGACAGCCTCTTCCCGGGCTTGGGACTCTGTCTGGGAACTTAAAATCTGCACGTTTGAAATCCTTGCACCTTGTGCATATTTTAACTTGTTATATTGTGTTGTGTCGGCACGCAGGTAAATCCATGCACCTTGTAAGTACCTTTTTTCATGCGTCTGCACACCTACGAGTATATATAAATAATACATTAATTTTCAATAAATCTTATTGCATGCAGACTTTAAGAAGTTAAGATTTCCCAGACCAAGATGTTATGCCTTTGTTTTAGCTCTATTGATCTTTATAAAGTTTTTTGTTCAGAAAACTAAGATTCTAGGAGAGAGTCGGATGCGTTTGCCGCTAGGCTGATCTGCACCTAATTCAACATCATTGCAAAATAACAAAAGCAAAAATGAAAAAAAATTGGAGTCAAATCCAAATGAAAATATTGAATGCGGTCACTCACGAATGTAGACACTTTTTCTCGGCTTTCTCTATTCCAATATACTAAAAATTAATCATCTCAATTTATTATTAATAACAATAACAGTAATAGTAATAATATTAGTGAGCCGCTAGAAAGGCAGGCAGTGAATCGAGGAAGAACAGAAGTAATGAGCCATTACCAAATTAGTCATAATATAATGTACTTATACATTTGAATATTATTCACCAGAGTATAACTTGCCGCACTGGGCAGGAGAAGAAGATACTTTTAGAGGGAAACAAGCAAGCAGGAAAGGAACACAAAACTAACAACGAAAGCACAGTTCTTCTGTACAATAACTATCTTAGTTACAATAAAAAACACTAAGGGCAGAAGGCCCGCCATTTGATAATAAAAACAAAGCAATGGGAGTTGTAGCAGAGAAGACATTCGCAACATGCCCAAGGCAAGCGCAGGGGAGCTGTGTTTTATTCAAGTGTTTAAGGGCTTCATAGGCACCTGGGCAGTCAGAAATCAGTGTAAAATGATGAGAATGTACGCTCGTAAACTGAATAACAGGTGATCTGGGAGGCTGGCCCAGCAGCTGAGGATCTGGGAGGCTGGCACAGCAACTGAGGATCTGGGAGGCTGGCCCAGCAGCTGAGGATCTGGGAGGCTGGCCCAGCAACTGAGGATCTGGGAGGCTGGCCCAGCAACAGAGGATCTGGGAGGCTGGCCCAGCAGCTGAGGATCTGGGAGGCTGGCACAGCAACTGAGGATCTGGGAGGCTGGCCCAGCAGCTGAGGATCTGGGAGGCTGGCCCAGCAACTGAGGGTCTGGGAGGCTGGCCCAGCAGCTGAGGATCTGGGAGGCTGGCACAGCAACTGAGGATCTGGGAGGCTGGCCCAGCAGCTGAGGATCTGGGAGGCTGGCACAGCAACTGAGGATCTGGGAGGCTGGCCCAGCAGCTGAGGATCTGGGAGGCTGGCCCAGCAACTGAGGGTCTGGGAGGCTGGCCCAGCAGCTGAGGATCTGGGAGGCTGGCACAGCAACTGAGGATCTGGGAGGCTGGCCCAGCAGCTGAGGATCTGGGAGGCTGGCCCAGCAACAGAGGATTTGGGAGGGTGGCGTTGACCCGGCAACTGCAGTTCTGGGAGCTATGTTGCTCTTCGCTTGCCACAATGACAGTATAATTAAAAAAAGGAAAATTCATGCAAATTCGCAGGGAGCGGAAAAGTTGCGAAGCAGAGGTTAGGACTCCGACACACCAAAGAGAAGCACATTAGAACAAAAAATAACAGGCATCGAACCCGGAGAAAACAGCAGAGCATCGGGAAGTGCACACGAGTATGACATTAGGTTAGGAGCAAGGGGTGCAGGCGATGAAAGACTGAATCGTCTATTTAGCCAATAGAACAGAAGCGAACAAAGAAGTGCGAAATATCGAAGTGCGCCGTCAAAGCGATAGACAGTTGGGTATTTACTTAACATGCTACTTACACGAGTAGCGGAGCTAGCGGCTACCTTGTGCTCGCGAATGTGACTAACAATAGCGAAGGATCAAAACAGGATTGTGCAAATTCATAACACAAAAATCAATGAAGTTGTACTTTTTATTAACAATTGATAAAAGGCCTCAGATTAGAAAATTGATAAATTTATACGAAAAAAATTAACTTTGCTTTTTCAATCGGTTGGATAATGATGTTGGATGACAAACTGTAATATCGAAATTGTTAGATATCAATGCGACTGAGAGAACTGCTACAAATGTGAAAAGGCAGTTCTTCGAGTTTTTTTTCGAATCTCTAAACATGAAACACCATTGCAATACAGAGGTCAGAAGCACAGACACACTAATATCGATTAGTCCCTGCAAATACAACAAGCGAAGTCCATTAACAATTCATCAATAGTCTTAAATTATATTTGTTTACTACTACCTCGTACTAGTTCATTTATCGGTCTAATGGTCGCAGACAAACGGACCAATTTCAGCACCCCAACACCCCATTCTACTATGTGCCCCATGAACTCCAGTCTGGTTAAATGCGAGCTGGGAGACAAGGCTGGCGGCATAGCACCTTGCTCCTGCACCGACTGTCAGGTGAGAAAGGGCGGCTGCCCTTCCCCCGCTGCCTCCCTGGAATCCCCACTGCCTCCCCTGGCATCCCCACTACCTCCCCTGGCATCCCCACTGCCTCCCCTGGCATCCCCGCTGCCTCCACTGGCATCCCCGCTGCCTCCACTGGCATCCCCACTGCCTCCCCTGGCATCCCCGCTGCCTCCCCTGGAATCCCCGCTGCCTCCCCTGGCATCCCCACTGCCTCCCCTGGCATCCCCACTGCCTCCCCTGGCATCCCCACTGACTCCCCTGGCATCCCCACTGCCTCCCCTGGCATCCCCGCTGCCTCCCCTGGCATCCCCACTGCCTCCCCTGGAATCCCCGCTGCCTCCCCTGGCATCCCCGCTGCCTCCCCTGGCATCCCCACTGCCTCCCCTGGCATCCCCGCTGCCTCCCCTGGCATCCCCACTGCCTCCCCTGGCATCCCCGCTGACTCCCCTGGCATCCCCGCTGCCTCCACTGGCATCCCCACTGCCTCCCCTGGCATCCCCGCTGACTCCCCTGGCATCCCCACTGCCTCCCCTGGCATCCCCGCTGCCTCCCCTGGCATCCCCGCTGCCTCCCCTGGCATCCCCACTGCCTCCCCTGGCATCCCCACTGCCTCCCCTGGCAGCCCCACTGCCTCCCCTGGCATCCCCGCTGCCTCCCCCCCTGGCATCCCCACTGCCTCCCCTGGCATCCCCGCTGCCTCCCCTGGCATCCCCACTGCCTCCCCTGGCATCCCCACTGCCTCCACTGGCATCCCCACTGCCTCCCCTGGCATCCCCGCTGCCTCCACTGGCATCCCCGCTGCCTCCACTGGCATCCCCACTGCCTCCCCTGGCATCCCCACTGCCTCCCCTGGCATCCCCACTGCCTCCCCTGGCATCCCCGCTGCCTCCCCTGGCATCCCCACTGCCTCCCCTGGAATCCCCACTGCCTCCACTGGCATCCCCACTGCCTCCCCTGGCAGCCCCACTGCCTCCCCTGGCATCCCCGCTGCCTCCCCCCCCTGGCATCCCCACTGCCTCCCCTGGCATCCCCGCTGCCCCCCCCCCTGGCATCCCCACTGACTCCCCTGGCATCCCCACTGCCTCCACTGGCATCCCCACTGCCTCCCCTGGCATCCCCGCTGCCCCCCCCTGGCATCCCCACTGACTCCCCTGGCATCCCCGCTGCCTCCCCTGGCATCCCCACTGCCTCCCCTGGCATCCCCGCTGCCTCCCCTGGCATCGTAACTGTCTCCCCTGGCCGTCACACTGATGATTTATGATTCAGTCAGTACAGACAATGCAACTTTACATTTTTTCTCGGATAGTTTAAATCGAAAACAACATTTCCACATGCTTGTCGCCGCTCTGCAAAAGTGAATTTGCTTGATTCTGTGCGCACAGTCCTAGCTAGCTAGCTAGTGTATCGAAACGCTTTCACAATTTCTACATTTGCAAATGCACCAAGGAGAGACTTGAGAATTTGGACCCAGTATTTATGTATCTATATCTTGAAATAGCAAATTTTAGACTGGAGTGGCTGGCCGCCTAATTTCGCCTGCAGGTCAGATATAAATTTCAGTTTTAGCATAGCGCAGTGTAAACACGCGTCAAATCATAAGTGTGCGAAATGCGCGTGAACCCCAGACACATACCAGGTATTTTATGGCGCCCAAGCCGGTTCAAAAAACTCTTGCCAATGTACATTTATCCGACCGCCAGTGAGTGTACATGGACCACCCCCTAACTGATAACAATTGTATCACGTGATTTTCTAACTTTAATCTAAGCCACTTTATTAAGCCCCAGCTTACTTTGACTTTGCGGTAATGAATAGAAAGTATGATGACTTATTTTAACATCTTACATTAGTAAGTGGAATTTCTCTGGGGCAGTATTAACAATAAAAAGAATCAACACAATTCAAGCAGTAAAACAAACGTTGAGGAAAACGGGGGGGGGGACTCGCTACTGTGTAAGACTACACACAAAAGAAAATTTAGCTTATTTAGCGAAAAAAACAAACAACTTTAAATTGGCAATTAATTGAAAAGAACCCGGTAATAAAACGAAAAGCTAATTAATGCAAACAAATCGGATCGATAAAGTTTGAATTAAATTGAAGTGTTGCGATTCCTGGAAAGACAAAGACAAATCTTATAAGTGAGGACAAGGAGACAAAAGTTTCTAGGCCGAAGGCTATCGAAAGATAAAAAACAACTATACTACTGCGGTAGTAGTACAAGGGGCGTGAAAGCCAAACATTGCATAGTTGCCGGCTCTCGGAATCCACTTTAACCTATGAACGAAAATGAAAGTAGTACAAAAAGCAAATTACAGTTATAATTTAAAATTTTTATATTTGAAAAATGAAACGTCATCATACTTTTGAAAGCGTTCCAGTTAAATTATTAAATAAAAATTTACAAAACAAGCAAGCACTAGCGACACTTGTTTACTGAAATAGAACAAAACATAAATTGAAAAAAACAGCTAAGCAAAAGCAAAATACACACAAGCAAAAGCAGTTAGCAGCACAAAAAAACATAGCCCGACAAAAAAAGAATCAAGCGCGATGTTAAACTAGGGATTGTTTGGGATTATGGAGATGTCACTGCCGAGGAATTCCAGTTTGTTAGACACTTCAACAGGAACTACGGATGCTATAAATAGCCAGATTGGTCACTCACTAGAAGCTAAGTGCATCAGTTGTCTATTGGCCCAAGCTTAAGGCATTGGCGCCTTCCGCCAGATCTTTATTGCCTTCTTCGACTCTTTCTGATGTACAATCCGGCTGCAAAAAAGGCTTTTCTTCTGCTAACCTAACTGCCTTTCTTATCATAAAATAGCTTACATATCCTTCCTTGCTACTGACCTAAGTAGAGAAAGTGTTATAACCAATTAAATATGCCTAATATAGATCAATCTAGCCATTATAGTATCTGCGGCAGGAACTAAGTGAGATTTTGAACAAAGGAAATCTTGGAGCATTAGACACCTGACCAATTTAATTAGAAATCAAAAAGCTTATAAGACTCAACAGACAATCCACATATAGTGTAAAACGCAAACACAGGATAAAGATAGGGTGAAATAAATTATGCCCTTGGGGCAGGCCTTCCCGGAAGATGCGCTCTCTGCTGAGGCTATTGCCGAATCGGACGCGCGCTCTCCTGTCGCTGAGGAAGCTGTTGGTCCAGCGCAGGACACAGGCGGGGACTCCCAGCTTCTCGAGCTTGCAGATCAGAGACTTCCGCCACACCTTGTCGTAGGCTCTGCTGAAGTCGAGTAAACAGAGGATCGCTCTAAGCGCAGGAGTCTCTTCCAGCCCGTCGAAGATAAGCTGGGCGATGCGGGCGATCTGCTCTTCGCACGAGCGTCCTTTGCGGAAACCAGCTTGGACTTTGCTGAGAGAGCCCTTGGATTCCAGCAGAAAGTTCAGCCTTTGGTGCGCCAGCCGTTCCGCGACCTTGGCAATGCAACTGGTGAGGGCGACGGGGCGATACGAACCCGGGTCGTCAGCCGGTTTGCCGCGTTTCGGGATCGGGATGATAGTCGCCCTGCGCCACTGGTGTGGGCAGTGTCCGCTGAGCCAGGCCTTGTTGATCAGGTCAAGTAGTCGCTGCTCGGTCCGTTCAGGGAGACGCTTGAGCATCTCGTTGGACACTCCGTCCGGGCCGGGGCTCTTCCTGGATTTCAGCGACCTCAGGGCCTGCTTGAGTTCCACGGCGGAGAAGGCGCCACAGATTTGTTGCTTGTGGTCGGGCTCGCAGCAGCGCGCTTTGATGGCGGCGTAGGCACACCTGTTGACCCCGCGATCCGACCTCCTGCGCTCCACGCGAGACACGTCCGCGTACAGGGTGCAGAAGGCATCCGCTTTCTCCTTGTCCGTGACCGCAGTCCTCTGCCGGCTGCATCTGGTCTCATCGGCCGGGATGACGAGGGCCGCGTTGGGGGGGGGGGGGCGGCGGGGGCTCGCCCCGCATCGCCCGGGCCAGACCGAAGAGGTCGCTGTTGACGGACAACTCCGCGACTCGTTCGTCCCAGAAGCGGAGCTTCTCGGCCTTGATAGTCTCATCGGCGCGGCGTCTGGCGAGGTGGTACGCCGAGATGTCCTCCACCGTCTTGGTCTGCTCGGCCTTTTTCCGCGCGGCGCTGCACTGGTTGCAAGCGGCGGCACACGCTTCGGTCCAAAAAGGTTTGCCGGTATTGCGACGCGCGCCGCGCGGGATACTGCCGGTCGCTGCTCCGAGGATGATGTCGCAGAGCTGTTGGTGGTCCGCGTCCGTGCTCGATTTCTGCGCGGTGGTGATGCCTTGCAAAGTCTCCTCCTCCGCGTCCAGTCGGGCCGCGTAGGACGTCCAGTCCGCTTTCGCGTAGCTCCACTGGGCCTGACGTTGGAGACGTTTGGCCTGCTTGTCTCTGGAGAGGTTGAAGGTGATAGGCAGGTGGTCGCTTCCGAGGTCCTCGGAGGTGCTCCACGACGTCCTGACGTGGGCGGCAAGATCGCCGGAACACCAAGTGATATCCGGGCAGCTCAGGCCGCCTGTCGCCGGGTTGGTCCGCGTGTGGGCATCCTCGCGGTTGCCAAGATGGAGGCCCCGGTCGCTAGCCCACCCCTCGATGCTGTCTCCTCTCTCGTCCTCAGGTTGATGGCTGTCCCAGTGTCCATGGCCATTGAAATCGCCGGCAATCACCGTGCGGGGCGCGACCGGTATGTCTGACCAGGCTGGGAGCCAGTTGTCCTCCGCGCGCTGGTTGCTATTGGGCGGAGCGTAGACCGCCACCAATTGTATCTGGCCAACAGCGGCCGGGCAGATGGTCACCGCCGCGTAGTCGAGCAGGCCGCCCCTGCTGACTTCAGGATTCTTAAAGGGGACGTCATCGCGAACCAGTATCAGCACTCCTCCCCTCCCCGTCGGGCGCTGTTTGTTTTTGCAGTTTTTTGGCTTTCGGCCGTTCGGGGCAGGTTCGGCGTCGCCCTCAGGTTGAGGAAGGGGCGGCGGGTCGGGCCGGTTGGCTCCCTCGGCGGGTCGGGGGGCTTGAGCGTTCCGGCGCAGAGCTGGGGGCTGGTTCGCGTGCCTACAGCACGGGCCTTCGAATGGCACTGAATATTGCTTGACGGTAGCGAGGCCGCTGCATTTGAGGTGGAGCCACCCGCTGCAGCTGGTGCACTGGACGCTGTAGCTGTTCCTGCGGATGACCTTGCTGCAGTCCGAACAGTGCCACTGGCCTGCTTTCTTGTCGGCCGGCCCGCTCTCCGGCGCTCTCCGCGCTTCCGGCGGGTCCGGGGGAGTGTGGACCAGAGGGTCGTCAGATGGGGCAGGCCACGAGAGGTTGCGGTTGGAGCAGGCTGAGCGGCCACTTCTGCAGCCGTTGCACCAGCCGGTCTTGTCCTGGGGCCATCGGAGGCGGCACCTAGGACGGGTGAGGCGGCGGGTGGTCGGAGCCTCCTCTCCCGCAGGCATACCATCGTTAGATCCCTGGGTGGTATTCGCGGTGGCGACGGGCTGGGGATCATGTTTGGCCTCGCCGTCTTCCCGGGCCGCCACGTGGTAACCCTGTGGCGGGTGGATGGCCGCTCCTGGGCGGAGCTTGGTCTCCTGGAGCAGGACAGCGACGGGTTGGGTACGGGCAAGTCTTGCGGCTAGCTCCGTGCGGCGGGCCTGCAGTCCGTTGCAATTGAACTGGAGGACCTGGAGCTCTGAGCCGGACCTGTGTCCCCTTCCTCGCTTTTTGCTGCTTCTGGTCTGGCGGGGCGAGGCTGTGACGTTACTGTCGCCTCCGCGTAGACGGAGAACCCGATGTAGGTTGGCGTTGTCATCGGGGGCGGCCGGAGGGTCGTCGTTGACTCGGTTGGAATTTTCGCAGCATCCCCGTGAAGAGCGACATTTCGTCATCCGGTAGGACGAATTACAGTCTCCGGAGTCCAGGGGCGCGTCGTGGACGCAGTCGCATGCCACAGGAGGTTGATGGCCCTCCTGCACCGAACCCTCAACCGGCCCGATCGGGGTATCGGTCCGCTTTACCGTTCGGTCCCACATTAGCGACTGCTGTTGTTGCTGCTGCTGATGAGAGGCTGGAAGAGTCATTTTACCTCCAGCGGCAGCGTACTGCTGTTGCTGCTGCTGCTGGTAAGATGCAATCTGTTGCGGCACGAGGTCCTGCTGCTCTGGATAGTGTTGCTGTTGCTGTTGCTGCTGTTGCTGTTGCCGATGCTGCTGCTGCTGCTGCAGGAACAGGCTACGATTGGCGTGTAAGTTGTTGTGCATCCTTAGAGAGCAGGGATAGGCAAATCGGCAGGCGCACAGCTGGCAGCGGTACAGCTCGTCCATGGCGTGCACGCGCTCGTGGAAGTGGCGCTGCTCGTCAGTGGCAGCCGGGGCGTCGCAGTGCGGACAGAGGCCGGCGGAGATACGCCTGGACCACTCCCGCTCTAGAGATGTCTGCTGCTGCTGCTGCTTGCATACGGATGCCGCTGCTGGCGGCAGGCTGAGCGACACGCCGCTAGAGGAGTTGGACACGGCCTCCGGGGTGCTGACGCCGCGGTCGGCTGGCCCGACAGTCGCGTGCGCGATGGTGGAGGTCAACCATCGATTCTGCTGCTGGTGGAGCTGCTGAGGCTGCTGAGGTTGCTGATGCTGATGAGCGCCGAGCATGGGCGGCGGAGGTGGCCGAGGAGGCGGTGGCGGCTGCAGCGGCTGCGGCGTGCACAACATTCGGTCAAGGAGGTCGGCAGTGTTGGAAGCTGTCCCGGTGTTGACCGCTGCTGCCGAAGTTTTAGCCGACGTAGTCAGAGCCATCTGCTGCGAGCGTCTGCCGACTGCGGCGGCTTCCGCATTGCTGGGGCCCTCTATCGTTAGCATCAAAATGGCGCTTTGGAGGGCGGCTTCGGCTGCGGGGACAAGCGAATTCATTCCATTAATAACAAGGTAACCTATCACTCACCTGCTGACTGCTTGACTCTATGACATACACAATGACTCTATGACATACCCAATGACCCTATGACATACACAATGACCCTATGACCCTATGACATACAAAATGACTCTATGACATACCCAATGACCCTATGACATACACAATGACTCTATGACATACGCAATGACCCTATGACATACACAATGACTATGACATACCCAATGACCCTATGACATACACAATGACTCTATGACATACTCAATGACTCAATGACATACCCAATAACCCGATGACATATTCAATAACCCTATGACATACCCAATGACCCTATGACACACTCAATGACCTACCCTATAACTCAATGATACACCCAATGACTCTATGACAAACCTAATTACTCTATGACACATTCAATGACAATATGACTCACCGAATGACTCTGACAATCGCAGTAACTCTATGACACACTCAATGTCTCTGACACATAGCCTACTCAATTACAATGACCCGCCTTCTGAATTCGGACGCAACAATACTCCATGACACTGCTGACTCGATGAAACGCGTGTTTCTAACGCAACAATAACCGAAAGAATTATAGGTTGTGGCCTACTAAAACAATTAGTTACTAAAGTACAGATTAAAAAGCAAAACTATGACCCACTCTAACAGTCAATTAACGCACAATTGTATTTGCAAATTCGAATTATCAAAGTATGGCTAGAGTAGGTTAAGGCAATTACATAAGCCAACAGAAATGTACTACTTTGAGCAGCATGGGGTATTTATAGTTGTTTAACAAGGCAAAAGACATAAGAAACATTGAATACAAGAAATGCAGAACGTTTTTTCAGTTCTACTTACTGTTACAGTTGCACTACTTTACTTTCAGTTCAGTAGCAAGGAAGAAAGCGCAAGCTATTTTATGAATTAAATGGCATATAAAAACCTTAGTAGAATCACATTGTACTGAACTGAAATTAGCTTAGGACGCGAATATGACCTATCTACTTATTCATAGTATTATGGTTCAACTAATACAGGGTTCGGCAAACTTTTTTACCTGAAGGGCCAGATAGAGGATCTAGCTCATGCCAGAGGAGGGAGAGAGGAGAGAGGAGGGAAGAGAGAGAGAGGAGAGGGGAGAGAAGGAGAGGAGAGAAGAAGGAAGAGAAAGGAGAGAAGAGAAAGAAAGGGGAGAAGGGAGAAGGGAGAGGAGAGATAAGAGGGGAGGAGATAGAGGAAAGGAGAGAGGGGAGAGGAGAGAGAGGAGAGGAGAGAGAGAGGAGAGAGAGGAGAGGAGAGAAGAGAGGAGAGAATAGAGAAGAGAAGGAGAGGAGAGAGGGGAGAGGAGAGAGGGGAGGAGAGCGAAGAGGAGAGGAAAGAGGATAGAGGAGAGATTATATAAGAGAGAAGGGAGCTGAGAAAAGGGACAAACGTTGAGCGGGCCGGATTGCTATTGAGAAGTTTCAAAGGACCCGAAGGCGGGATAGAGAGGCTTTGCGGGCCGGTTTGCCGACCCCAGAACGAATAGAAATCTTCCTCGAAAACATGCCAACCGGCCTATCGCTTGGACACAGTCAGATCGATGACACCGTCGGTGTTAACGTTCGCCCCGGCGTCTCCAGCCAGCGGCTTCGGTCTGGACAGCGGCGGCTGGATGTCGTTGGTCCAATGGGCCGGCTGCAGCATGGCCACGGCGTGGCGCAGGTGCTCGGCCTGCCGTTCAGCGGCCGGAGTGCCAACCGCTAGAGAGTCGTATTCGCGTTGCAGCAGATCGCGCACAGCCGACAGCAGTTCAACAAAGCCGATGGTCAGGGCGTGACGGCGCAGTCTGTTCAGCTCCTGGTAGAATTGATTGGCTTTGTCTGGCAGTTTTCTGGCCCAGCGGCTGATCTTCTGTACGTCGGCCACTACCTGTTGAATGGGGGTTGTGGGGACTTGTAGAGCTTGTAAGTACTGTGCCGTTGGCACACAGGTGTCACACTGACTACTAGCACAGGTGTCACACTGACTACTAGCACAGGTGTCACACTGACTACTAGCACAGGTGTCACACTGACTACTAGCACACAGGTGTCACACTGACTAGCACACAGGTGTCACACTGACTACTAGTACAGGTGTCACACTAACTAGCACACAGGTGTCACACTGACTGGCACACAGGTGTCACACTGACTAGCACACAGGTGTCACACTGACTAGCACACAGGTGTCACAAATGTCACACCGACATCAGGCGTCAATGCACCGCAGCTAAGATTCAGAGTTTAGTCAGACATACCGACGCCTGCTTAGTCCACACAATGCAGGACGCAGCGTAGCTCGGCTTGTTTCCTTTGGGCTTCACCGGGAACGGGTTAACATTGGCCAGAGCGGCCTCATCAAAATCGCTGGCTGGAGCCAGGTAGGGAATTTTGCCCAGCCAGACGGCCGGCTCGGGGCCGGGCTCCAGCACCGACAGCAGCAGGGCGCAGCGCCGGCCCCCGGGGTGCGCGTGCAAGAAGCAGTACCAATCGGAGTCTTCGGTGTTGCCAAGCGTTGCCAAAGCCACAAAAGAATCGGCTCGAAGCGAGGCTTGAAGCAGCGTAGTAAGGTGAGGCGGCTCGACTGAGGCGCCTGGTGCGCCAGCAGAAGATTCTAGCAAGGCTGCGGCTGGCAGTACGAGGTGACGGGACAGCACGGCCGGGCTGTAGATCTCCGAGATCTGGGACAGATAAGGCAATGCGGAATGAATCAGTGTAACTTCTCTGTCTGTCTGTCTGTCTGTCTGTCTGTCTGTCTGTCTGTCTGTGTGTCCGTCTGTCTATCTATGTCTGTCGGGCTGTCTGTCTATCTGTCTGTATCTCTCTGTCTGTCTGTCTGTCTGTGTGTCTGTCTGTCTGTGTGTCTGTCTGTCTGTCTGTGTGTGTGTGTCTGTCCGTCTGTCTGCCTGCCTGTCTGTCTGTCTGTCTGTCTGTGTGTGTGTGTGTCCGTCTGCCTGGTCTATCGGTCCATCAGCCGACCTGCAGGAAGCCGATCAGCCGGACATCCTTATCGGGCTGGTACCGCCGCGGGCTTCTGCAGCCGGACCCAACGAATCGGTCGCAGCCGGAAGGTCCCGGGTGCAGCTCCACCAGCTGGGTGACGCTGCCGCAATGCAGTCGAACTGTCATTGGCGACAGGCGACTCTGGCACAGCGACTGGACCGCTTCGGAAACCGCCTTCAGCGAGCAATCAGTCGGACTGGAGATGGTCAAGCTAAAATGCTGCTGCTGCTGCTGTTGTTGTTGGCGCTGAACCTGCTGAAGCTCCGTCAGGCAGGGCCCGGGCGCCGAGCGCAGGCACAAAACCGACAGGTCGATCCGACCGTCGGCCAACGCGCGGGCAGCCGACGAGGCCTCCAAGCCGGGCGCCAGACGGCCACCGTCGTCTGTCAGCAGCAGGACGCGGCAGGCGGGGCCGCCGAGGCCGGGGCCGAAGTCGCGAACAATCAGCTGACTGGCGGCCTCCAAAGCTGGCGCTAGACGGGCAGCGTCGCGAGGTCCAACGCTCGACAGGTACTGCTGCATGGCGGATACGTCCTGGGCGAGGGAGGAGGAAAAATAGCGGCTCGGATCAAAGGGCGGTTTGGATCAAAAAGCAGTTCGGATCAAAGAGCGGCTTGGATTAAACGGTTGCTTCAATCGAAGTGCGGCTGGGAACAAAGGGCAGTTCGGATCAAGGGCGGCATGGATAAAAGGGCAGTTCGCATCAAAGGTCGGTTTGGATCAAAGGGCAGTTCGGATCAAGGGCGGCTTGGATAAAAGGGTTGCTTCAATCAAAGTGCGGCTGGGATCAAAGGGCAGTTCGGATCAAGGGCGGCTTGGATCAAAGGACGGCTTGAATCAAGGTGCGGCTTAAATCAAAAGGCACCGCTCAAGGCTTTTTAGCACCGCTCAAGGCTTCTTAGCACCGCTCAAGGCTAGAGACTCCGTAAGGCGCTCACCTGAGTGAACGAGAACGCCAGCTCTAGCTCGGATCCCACTAACCCTAAAGCGACGAATTCGGCTGGAGCCGTTCGAGCCAGATGAGTCAAAACCTGGTGAGCACTGCTCACGGCCAATTCAAGGTAGGTGAGCTTGCTGTCGGGGCTGGGTCTCCTGGCCATAGACAGCGATCGGTCCAGTAGCAGCAGAGTGGGCATGGCGGCTGCAACATGAATTTATGTATTCGTGAATTATATTACGCAATATAAACCCCCAGTTTTCGCAAACCGGTTCGCTAGCCTAGGTAGATCAGTGCATTCGATACAAGCTCTAAAAGTTAAGTGGATTCTGTCGCGGTTAGTACGCAGCTAAATAGGGCGCTAAAAAATAACTAAGAAGCAAAACATTTCATAGCTGAAAGAGAAACACGGTAGCAGGATCTCGGCTTTACTGTAATTATTACGAAAACTAATAAAAACAATTTTAACTTCAATATCGAAACAATAGGAAAATATTAACAAAAACGGTTTTTGTTTTTCGAAAATAGACGCCAAAAACTATTGCACAATTAGAGAAAAAACGCATCCATAAATGATTGAATATGCACGCAACTTTTCAACTGGGTTTAAGCTGTATTACGAATATAAAGCTATATACTACTCGTTAGTAGAGACGCATGCAGTTTGCCTATATCACAAACATCTAGTTATACGAGTATATAGTTGCGGTCTACAGCGTAAACATTAACAGGTCCAAAAAATGGTGTTGCTGTGGTTGAGAAAAGAAAACGATACACAGATGCAGATGAGGCGGGAAATTAGGTTCCAGACTCAAGATAGTCAAAGCCATAGTCATAAAATCAATCAATTTCGGGGCTGTACACGCAAAGAAATTCGAGATTAAACTGCCAACAAGCACATCAAATAGGGCGTCAAAATGGATTACACTGCTATGGTTAACGCCCCGCAAATATGAAACATGATGTGTTAAAAAAATATCAACATTGCACAGGTAACGCAAAGATACAATTAATCCATTACTCCCATTGGGAGTTAGATTGCAAGAGCAGTGAAATGATCCCCAATTAGGATTCCAACTACTCAACTTGATGCCGACAATCCGCTGGTTAAGAAGCGACCAAGCCAACCAGAAAGCCGCCAGCAAATGTGGCCGCAAAGTAGCGGTGAGCGGCCAACACCTGCTTGGCCCGCTCCAGCACCTGCTGCAGACTGTTGCCACCATTGCCGACGACATTCTCCCCGGCGGCGTCGGCCACTTTGTCCACGGCTTGCCTGGCCTGCTGCTCGACCCGGCGCCAGTTGACGCTGATCAGGCCGCGCTGCTGCGCCAGCGACAGGCAGATCAGGGCGCCGCCAACGGCCAGGGCGGCTGTACGCCCGATCCGGCCGAATAGGTAGCCAGTCAGGCAGCCGCTGCCGCCGCCAGCGATAGCCTGCGGGGAGGAGGCGGAGGGAGGTTGGTCTTTGGTTGTGGTGAGTCATGGGACGGGATGAGTCATTTGATGCAATTGGGTCATTGGTTGGGGTAAGTCATTAGTTGGTGTGAGTCATCAGATGAGGTGAGTGCGTCTGCGGTGGATGTGGCTGGGTGGGTGTGACTGTGGTGGGTGTGGCTGGGGTGGGTGTGGCTGATGTGGGTGTGGCTGATGTGGGTGTGGCTGGGGTGGGTGTGACTGGGTGGGTGTGACTGGGTGGGTGTGGCTGGGGTGGGTGTGGCTGGGGTGGGTGTGGCTGGGTGGGTGTGGCTGGGTGGGTGTGGTTGATGTAGGTGTGGCTGCGGTGGATGTGGCTGGGTGGGTGTGACTGTGGTGGGTGTGGCTGGGGTGGGTGTGGCTGGGGTGGGTGTGACTGGGTGGGTGTGGTTGATGTAGGTGTAGCTCGGGTGGGTGTGGCACGTGTCGCCGCGTATAGTTCCAGCAAGTGCTGTTGCGCGGGTCCTTACCTGCTGGGTAGGCGACGCCTTTGAGAGCTCCTGGGAGAAGCGGGTCAGGGCTCCGGCGTCTTGATCCGCCAAATCGCCGGATCCGCCACCGGCCCTGACCGGCCGCTGGCGTTCATCGGCGCCTCGCTTGCTGTCGTCGTTCTTTTTCTCAGTCATGTTGAACCCTGTGGGCTGCAGGGCTGCAATGCAGGGGAGGCTGACTATTTGTTTTAGCCATCCTTTCAGCTATGTATCTATCTATCTATCTATTTATCTATCTATCTTTCTATCTATCTATCTATCCACCCATCTATCTATCTATCTATCTATGTATCTATCCACCCATCTATCCATCTATCTATCTATCTATCCACCTAACTACCTATCTATCCACCCATCTATCTATCTATCTATCTATCTATCCACCCATCTATCTATCTATCTATCTATCTATCCACCCATCTATCTATCTATCTATCGATCTATCCACCTAACTATCTATCTATCCACCCATCTATCTATCTATCTATCGACCCATCTATCTATCTATCTATCTATCTATCCACCCATCTATCCATCTATCTATCTATCTATCTATCCACCCATCCACCCATTTATCTATCTATCTATCTATCTATCCACCCATCTATCCATCTATCTGTCTATCTATCCACCCATCTATCCACCTATCTATCTATCTATCTATCTATCTATCTATCTATCTATCTATCTATCTATCTATCTATCTATCTATCTATCTATCTATCCATCTATTAAACTATCTATGTACCCGTCTGTATTTCATTTTCTCCACCAACGAATTGTAGTCATATTATGAAATTTTAAAAGAACTTAGAATGAAAAAAGCTAGAGAACGGCTTGCTTACACATTATTTATTAGAAAGCAAAAAGTCGGCGTAACTTGAATCTAGAAATACAGAGTTCTAAAGACTTCTATTAGCAAATTAACAAAGATTTTACAGCGCACCAACGTATCAAATGCAAAACTTTATACGTATAAAAGTACAAATTATACAACTGAAGTAAACACTGCAATGGTAAACTTTAAATAATAACAATAATAATTAATCGCAACGGTTAAGCAAAACAAGCAAGCAAGCAACACTCAAATGCAACAATTTTTATTACTGGTAGAAAATGAAAACAGAAAATAAAGGAACTGAGTAATACGAAATGCATCGCTTAGTTTTATTGCTCACTTAATTACTATAAGGTGTAAAAATTGCCTAAAAGCAGCAGAGCAAAAGAAGCGGGAAGTTAACAGTGCGGACAGTGAGAGTTCATATCTCCGAAAGGCAGTTTTCTTCACAACTCCCGACACTTCAATCCTCAGGACGCTTCATAACTCCGATAGTTATGTCTCCGACACTTCATGTCTCCGACACTTCATGTCTCCGACACCTGATGTCTCCGACACTTCATGTCTCCGACACTTCATGTCTCCGACACCTGATGTCTCCGACACCTGATGTCTCCGACACTTCATGTCTCCGACACCTGATGTCTCCGACACTTCATGTCTCCGACACCTGATGTCTCCGACACTTCATGTCTCCGACACCTGATGTCTCCGACACTTCATGTCTCCGACACCTGATGTCTCCGACACTTCATGTCTCCGACACTTCATGTCTCCGACACTTCATGTCTCCGACATTTCAAATTTCCGACACTTCATGTCCCCGACACTTCATATCCCAGACACTTCATATTCCGACACTTCATGTCTCCGACACTTCATATCCCAGACACTTCATATTCCGACACTAACCACTTCATGTCTCCGACACTTCATGTCTCCGACACTTCATGTCTCCGACACTTCATGTCTCCGACACTTCATGTCTCCGACACTTCATGTCTCCGACACTTCATGTCTCCGACACTTCATGTCTCCGACACTTTATATCTCCGACACTTCATATTTCTGACACTTCAAACACTTCATATCTCCAAGTTGGGATTAAAAACTATGAAACGCGATTCAAAAACATAAACTGCACACGGGGAGGGTTTACAAACAGTTAAATAAAAAGTTCACATTACCAACCCTACTCAGTATCCAGGGCGGGTATGAAATACTGCAGCTGGACTTCATCGTAAAAGATGAAGAACTGGGCCACCCGGTGCCTCACCAGGTTGCACACTATTCGGGTCGGACAGGCCAGCGGGCTGCTCAACAGCGAGCCAATCTTGCGAATGTCCACCGCGACTCGGACTGGCCGGGCCGACTGCGGCACGTCGACTCCTACGGCTGCGGCTTCAGCATCTTCGGCTTCATCACCTTCATCGCCATTGCGACCGTTGTGAACGTCGCCTGCAGCGTCGACTGGTTCGTCGCGCCATCGAGGCAGTTGCAAATCTTTAAAGGTGGTGGACACCGAGGCCATGCTGTTGGTGACTGAGAGCCGCATCGAGCACTTGCCCTGGTCTCTGCGGGGTCAGTGAGGACGGCTTCACCAGTTTGGGGTGGCATAGATACTAGGAATAACTAGATGGGCCACTCAGCACGTTTGCGTGTAAGCTACTTTCAGTTCAGTAGTAAGTTAAACTGAAGCATTTTAATGTATTTTTAAAGCCAAGGCTCATTTCACTGGCTCTGACTCCCTCCAGCTTAAACCCTCCAACCGCGCCTTTCCGCACTGCCCCCGCCCGCCCCAATTTTTATTGCCTTTTTATCTGAATTCCAGCCTAAATCTGCCATGTACATTTCAGTGGACTGGCCAATGTACATTATGGCTGAGCCAATTAGCAAGTTGTTTACGCCTGCAAGCTTGGGGCTTCTAAACTTATCAAAGTCATTTCAGCTGCCTTTATTTTTATAAAATTTATAAAATAGCATATGTATTCTTCTTTGCTACTGAACTGAAAGTAGAAAGCTGTTTTACTAAGTATATGCCTGAGTGCCTCATCTAGTTATTATAGTATCTGTGGGTGGGGATGAGCACGATCCCTAGTTCGATTCCGTGTGCGACCGCATTCAATTGGGGCTTGTGTGCAGGAAAATTGGATCGAGCGGTTGTCATTGGTGACAACCCCTGATGCGTGACAATTCCCAGTGTGCCTGCGTACAGTACAGGCTAGGGTGGGTGCTCGCAAATCTATCGCGGGTGCCCATTTCTAATTAGCTTGAAATTTCTAAGAAACTACATACCGGACTGGCAATAACGTTTCTAAGAAACAACGGCAGTTTTTAAACAAAAAAGACCATCGACTTCTAACTTCTAGCCAAGGGTTGTAGCCTAGTGGTTAGAGCGTCGGAGTCACGACTTGAAGGTCGGGGGTTCGATTCCCGATACCACTCGGAACAATTTGTGTCCTTGAGCAAGACACTTAACTCTGCATTGCTTCAGTTCACCCAGCTGTTAAATGGGTAGCAGCCTTAGCTGGGGCAATTGAAGATGGGTGTAGAGAGCCCCCCCACAGTCCTTGGACTGAACAGCCGTACGCAGCCTTCAGATGCGCTGCGCAAGAGCTGCGGCTGAGCTGTTGGTTGCCCAATAGAGCAGGTGTACTTAATTAAATAAACTTAATTCCAACAAATATCATCATTGTAGGAATTTTTGACGACACTATAGAATGATTTCTAAGAAACCCCCAAGAGAATAAAACTGTTACGAAAATAACATCTATCATCTCTAAGCGAAAACATGACTAAAAAAGCAGACTGGGACTCTGCACTGGACAGCTCGCTAGCGCGCACCTGGTTGATCGCTGAGCAAAGATGGTCAACCGGTTGCTGAGATTCCGCATCCTGTCCAGCACGTTGCGCACGCTACTCAACGGCGGAAAGTAGAAGCTGATGTCGAATTCGGGCTCCAGCGGAGTCTGGAATTCGCCCCAGTAGCGCAGCGGTACAACTCGCACAGGTACATTGTGAGTCACGTGACGTGACTCATCCGTGAGCACAGTCGGCAGTTCCAGCTCCATCTGTAGCAGAGGCGCAGCGTCTCGACGTGTCAGCTTGAGGCGAAGGCCTCGCGCCTGCCCGAAGGACTTTGTGAGCGCGCCGACCATGGTCTCCAGCACCACCTCGAGCTGCACCTGTTTAGGGTAGGAGACAGTCAACACAGTATTTTGCTGAGAATGAGCAGAGCCAATTTGTAATAACCAATCTAAATTTGTAAATTAACAAGCAAAAGTCAATTTCACAATCAAGTTGCTTTTTAATTATTTATAGTTAATAGGAAAGAAATCTAGAAATCTCGGGTCCAGGTGAAAATGGTTGAGATCTTGGCAAAGCTCTATTAAATCATATATAGAACATATTAACAGTAGGGGATACTAATTTCAACAGGTTGTCCATAGTGACCCGGTGGCATCTTATGAAGGTCCAGAAGCTCCATCTGGGTGAAGGCCAGTGAACAACAAAGTCAAAGCTGAAGCAGACACAAGTGATCGACGTTCTGATGAACTTTGGAGCCTTGGCAAGGCTGCACTGTGGCGCAGTGCTAGGGGTGTGTTCAATACACAAGCTTATGAGAAAAATCCGACCTTCTGACAGATTGTTGAATATCTCGACGGGCCGGAGGGCTGGAATGGCTCGTGGCATTCCAACTTTTAGAGCGCAGGTCGCATCAGGAATCGAACTTGGGACATAGGCTATTATTTATGGCGACTCACCTCCTCGTGCTCATCGTCCAAGCCGGCCATGGAGTAGTCCGAGAACAGGGTGTCCCGTTTAATTTCAAACCAGACGCGAACGCCGCCTTCAACTGTGTGGCCGCACAGCACAAAATAAATGCAGTCTGGCGTGCATCGCATGACGCAATTGTTAGCCAGCTTGGACACGAATACGATAGCCTTGCACAGGTACTGCACGCAGCCCGCGTCCTGCGTGGCTGCTCGAAATTTCATAATTGGCTTTGTTCTCAAACTAAGCAGATAGGGCCATCAATTGAATTGAGAAGTTTCTATGAGCGAAAATTTTAACGCTCTCTCTACTGCAAGTAGTCCAGTAGATTTTACTGTCCATCTATTAAATTCTTAGGTTAAATCTCTAATAAACAATATTCATACAAAGCCTTTCTTTCAGCCCTCGGGTCCTTTGAAACTTTACAATAGCAATCTGGCCAGCTCATAGTTGCCTTTTCTGAGTTCCCTCTCCCTTCTTCTCTATTTTCCTCTCTCCTCGCCCGGATCCTCTGCTCTCTCCTCTCATCCCTCTTCCCTACTCTCTTCTTCTTTTTTTCTTTTCTCATCTCCCCCTCTTCTCTCGACTCTATTCCCTTTGCTCTCTCATCTGGCCTGCAGTATGATCTAAAGATTATTTAGCTGGCCTTTGAGGTTAAAATTTTTGCCAACCCCTGTAGTAGCAGATACAGCCAAGTAAAACCAATGGCTTAATCTTATTATTTTGCCAGTTAGGTAAAAAATGTGTATGCTGTACATTGTGTACAATACAAGCGTTAGAAATATCAATTCCAAGAGAACTAAACAATCAGAGTTTACTCATTAATAAAATCACCTTAATAAAGGTTTGTAAAATGGTAATTCCAAGATTAAATTTAGACTTGTTAAATAACTAAACCAAAAAGACTCTAGGTAGCTAGTCCATAAGCCTTTTCTTATTATTTAAAAACTAAATCTTTAAAATTTGGCAACAAGAATTATAAATAGTCATTATAAACAGCTAGTATACATACTTGATTTTTTTCTGACATTAAACAACAAAACTAACCATAGCTATGAGTATATTAGAGATCATATAGGATATATCAATATTGTATAAATTTTAGTTTGCAACATATAGGCCCTATACATTTTAGTAAATGACATCTAGCATGGATCAGCTTGATAGTGGCATAGCATGGTATGGCATTAGGGATTGCAAAATCCCTGTTTTTTGTGATTCTAGGATCCCGGGATTTAATCCCAGAATTTGGCCAATCCTAGGATCCCAGGATCAGAAAAATACAGATTTTTAAGCTTTTGGGTTGAAATTTTAAGGCAAAAATATGTGCTAAAGATATTTTTTGCTTCCTTTTTTTGTTATTAGAGATAATGATCTTTTTGTAGATAAAAAACAACAGTATCTTGTGATGTATTTAAGTAAGTAGTATAAAAGTACTAATTAGTAGTAAAGAAGCTAATCATGTATCAAAATTTACATTGGAATAAATTTCACATTCAAACCTGTAATGCAGCATTTAAAAGGTAACCACACAATGTGGGGAACTTTAATGGAAATTAGCACAGTATAATAAACTAGTTTTTGGCCCAATTATGTTCATATTAATAATACTTTTTTGTAAAAATAAAAACTATAATAGTCCCGGGATTTTTTCTTCAATGACTAGGGGGCCTATAGGCTATAGGCCCTTGGATGGAATTCTTGCAGAAAAATCACAATGCATTATGCGATTGCGCGAAAAAATTGCGATTTTGCGTCAAAAAATCTGGAAAAATGTGTCGCAGAATTTCAGACAAAATTACTTATTCTTAATATATGCAAAAGTGCGCTTGAGATATTGGATTTTGCAAAAGACAATCCTACTAGCTAAGATCACGAACAAAAAAAGAATAAAAAGTAAAAACTAAATAAGGCACAAAAGTAAAATTCGAAAAAATTCTATAAAAAGTAGAAACTTGTAACATTCTCTAACATACGTATTTGGACGAAAATTCAAATCAATACATTTTCTTAGAATGCATTTTTCGTTATTGTCTTATTGATTCCGGCGCAGATGGGCAGACGACCAGGCTCGCACGTTGCCAGCGGTTCACCTACCTCGGCAGTCTGGTGCCCCACGTGGAAGAAGACCTCCGGCGGCGCAGAGGACTTGCCTGGGCGGCCTTTCGTTCGATCCGAGCCGTCCTCCAGTCCGAAGCGCTGCCCGACCGCCAGAGGGCTCGGCTGTGGCAGGCGGTGGTCGAAACCGTCCTGCTCTACAACGCCGAGACGTGGACGCTGACGGCTACGCTGGAGCAGCAGCTGGACTCGGCGCACTCAGGGCTGCTCCGTGCGGCCTTTCGAGCTGACGAGAGCGTCGGGACCGAGGCCCTGTACGATCGGGCCAAGCTGCAGCGCCCGTCCACCATCTTGCGCCGACGGCGACTCCAACTGGCGGGCCACGTGATCCGGGCCGAGGGCTACTGCCCCCAACCCGTTCAGGACGTCCTGCTGCTCACCTTGCAGGGCCCGTTCAGGCGGGGTCAGGCCCGAACCCATTGATACGTGGACTGCCTGCTGTGCGACGCTGGGGCGCCCGACACTGCCAACGGAGCGGATTTCGTTCGCTCCCAGGCTCTGCGGCGCGCCATCTGACGCGCCCTGCTCTAACTGACTTTGCTTGCGGGGCCGCGTATTTTGTTGTTGTTGTTGCTTATTGATTACTTTTACCATTTTGCGACGTGCTAAGTACCAAAATAAAAAATGCAACCAATAAAAAATATTTTGGGTACCATAAAAAAATCGCATAATTCCGTTTAACTTAAGAAATACAAGAATTCCATCCTGGTATAGGCCTAAGTATAATGTCTAAAGATAGGCAAAAAACATTATAAAAAATTAAAAAATGAAAAAGATGTTAAGCCTACTTTTATTATTAGACAAATTTTCAAAATTAAAGGCCCTTTGAGTCTTTTTACTTAGGAAAATGATATTTATCAAATAAAATAAATACTAAAAAGTAACTTCAAATTGTATTAAATAACTTTTTTAACCTAACCATGGTTATTAATAAAATTTAAAACAAACCACACATAGCTAGGCCATCAACACAAACTTTAAAATACACTAATAAAAGTACTAGGCCTAGGACCTAGAAGACTAGACAAAATTAATTCAAAGTTAAAGAACTAAAAAAACTTGAAATAAATCACAAATTATAGTCTAGAACATACAGAATATATAATAAATGTGTTAGACCTCACCGCCTCAGCAGTACCAGTAGGTCTAGCTAGGCCTATCTATATAAAAAATGAAGTTTAAGGACAAAATCTTGCATTGCCTAGTTGATGACATGACATCTGTTTTACTTTTAGGTTTTGCAAATCAAGTGATAAAATCGACCGAAATACATATCATTTTAAACAGTGAATAATTTTCTACAAATAGTAGGATCTAAAAGTCTGAAACTATAAGCGACAAAAATATAATTATAATTCAAGTACAAAAGTATTATTACAGTCCACATAAAATTACAAGTTACTAAATTGACGGTATTTGATTTGGTGCATTTTAATTCGGCAGTGCTTATTTAGCCGGCACCGGTCAAATAAGCGCGTCACTATTTAGCCGGCAGTCCTGCCCCATTGCCGGTCAAATAAGCGCGTCACTATTTATCTGGCAGGCCTGCCCAACTGCCGGTCAAATAAGCCCGTCACTATTTAGCCGGCAGTCCTGCCCCACTGCCGGTCAAATAAGCCCGTCACTATTTAGCCGGCAGTCCTGCCCCAGTCCTGCTGCCGGTCAAATAAGCCCGTCACTATTTAGCCGGCAGTCCTGCCCCACTGCCGGTCAAATTAATAAGCTATAACCCATTCATCCAAGCGATCCTTGCCCTCTCGTGTGCTACAGACAGTATACATGTACAGTATGGCCAGGGCCCACAACTAGGACGTATTAAACATTCGCCGACACTTATTCAGACACTTCTACAGACACTTTAGTTTCTGTCGTACGAATCGTAGTTCCTTATATCCTTATATCGTAGTTGCTACGAATCGTAGCATTAAATTTGTTTATTGCCGGCTAAATAGTGACGAGCTTATTTGACCGGCAGTGGGGCAGGACTGCCGGCTAAATAGTGACGGGCTTATTTGACCGGCAGTGGGGCAGGACTGCCGGCTAAATAGTGACGGGCTTATTTGACCGGTGCCGGCTAAATAGTAGCGAACTTATTCGACCGGTGCCGGCTAAATAAGCACTGCCTTTTAATTCATTGGATAGTCGAAAATTAACAAACTCTCGGAATTGGAGGTGGTTTAATTATTTAATGTATAATGCCAATAAAGTAGTTGACTAAATTGAAAACGTAGGCCCCACCTTTGCGTTGAATTATCTAAATTGGCTAGGATTGTGTTTGCATCACAAAATGTAATTATCATCGTATTTGAAGGCGTGCATGCTAGCTACTATAGTTCGCATGCACATAGCATGCACATCGCATGGCTATAATTACTTTTATATCTGCATGAATATTTTGTCTTTTAACTCTCTGGCTCATTCAAATGGCTGAAAATTCTCTGTTAACGAAAAATACTTAACTTTGCAGCATTTGCTCCAGTTTTATAATTCATGGCTGTTATGTGATGGACCGGCTTTGTGAACGAGCCTTTAGAAATATATGTACAATGCACAGAGATTATGTGGAAATTTAAACGAGAATAAAGATAAGTCACTAATGCTACTAATGCATGAATGAGAAACATAATAAGAAACTTCAAAAATTACTAAATATTGTATTTAATCTATATGGACTCTAAATACGTATCTGAAGTTGTACAATAATTGCTAGGTAGGTGTGTGCATGCGGACATGCAAATAGGCATTGCAATATTTTATGCACAATTGTATTCATCTATAAAATATAGTTTTTATCGTGACGGATGCATGGCCTATATGTATACTGTACTCTATAGGCAAGCAAACATGTGTACGAGTTAGGTGTGCCCGTATTAGGTCATGTACAGGCCCGTACAGCAATACGTCGGCGACGTCGGTGGACATTCCCGACGTCTATTGACGTTGTTAACAAATATGTACTTATGCATTTCACCGACGTTTAGCCGGCGTATGACATCGTTATCCGTCAATATTTATAAATGTAATATAAAAGCACATATATCATCGACATCGATAGATCGACGTTGAATGGACGTCGGGAACGTCGGCAAGACGTCGCCGAAGTTTTATTGTTGTACTGGATAGATATTATAGAGTGTACTACATGTAAATGTAGAGCAGTGCGAATTTTTCTCAATCTTTCTGTTACCTGCCTTACACAGATAATTTAATTTTGTGACTCAATTCTCGTATTATATTTACAGGCGTATCTGCAAGTCACTTCGCTGACCATAAGCACGACATGGGGCAGTAATGGTACGCGCTACGCGCACTCGAGTTTTGGCCATTATTCAACTCAGTTGCATACTATACAAGTGCATTGTATTTATACTTTCACTCAGCGCTCAGTCATTATTCCACACTTTTGCGGCCATTATTCCACACTTTTGTCGCTGTCATTATTCCACACTTTTTATCATGCTTCAATTGGCTGTTTTAAGAGTTGTTTTATTCATGGACGACTGAGTTGTGTGGCTTAGTTTGACCATAGACAACACTGTGATGAGTGCTGATTTTGCTTGCGTCTTGCAAGAAATCAGGAAAGCGAGTAGTGGGAGAAAAAGCTATTTGTCTTGTCAAACAACTATGGCTATAGTGCATCTCGTCAAACAGCCGCGCTTATTAATTGAAAAAAATCTTCCTGTCGACCACTGAACGAACCGTGCGGCGCTACCTAGGAAGAAAACGCGACCATGCAGTCTTCAACGCCTCGACGGCTATAAACGATGCCTGAAAGTGGCCAATCGAATCTGTCGAGCAGCCGACAGTCCCAAAGAATCCCAGCTTGGATACTGCGGTACCAAAGAAGCTCATCAGACGAAGCTCATCAGTCGCATGCCAATTTAACCAAGACGTGCATCTTTCAAATCAAATGGTAAGTTCGGCAACTATACTTGAGCACCTGTATTTCTCTTTCATAGAAAACATTCAACATAGACCAACTCCTTTTGCAGTGCCAAATCATCAGGCCAAAGTGTCGAGCATCGTTGGAAACTGCGGCTTTGAGAACTGTGCATGTTTCACTTTGGGTGACAAATTGATTTTTACATTGTCAAATTTCGACTACACTGATAAACTGCACAGCTGTGACATTTATTATTAACTCTTTTCGTGTAGCTGGTACTTTAGTTTTAATGATTTTTACTTTTTGTTCATTTACTTCTTGTTGTTCTGTATTTATTAACAAAAATACTGAGCGATGGATTTTTTCAATCCAAATGTCTATGGTACACATCAAAACTGTGGAATAATGGCCAAAATATTTTTTCATTGCGTCTGGGTAAAAGTATAATTACAATGTAATTATAGAATAGTTCCAACTCATCCGTACGTGTATTCCCCCGACTGAATTCGGATTTTGTCTTGCAGACCACAGATAATAAAACTGTGTGTGTGTGTGTGTGTGTGTGTGTGTGTGTGTGTGTGTGTATGTGTGTGTGTGTGTGTGTGTGCAGACAAGCGAAGTGAATGATATAAATACAAAAAATAGTTTATGGCCCATGTCCATTTATGACTTCGTGTACGACTACTTATAGTTGCTATATTATACGCATTCTAACCTTCGAAAATCTATAATCTTTAAAATTTGAAGTACTTAATCTCAGCTGACTAAGAAAACCAGGAATTGATAGACAGCAGCTTAATACTCATCGTGCAGCATGGAGATTATAACAAGAGGCGACATGATGCCACTTGATAAGCGCAGATGCAAGCGACTGCCACGAATGCTACTGACCGAAAATGAGAGCGATGGAATTCTCGCCGAGCTGCAAGATGTCTGGACTGCCCACTATGCCGATTCGGCATTCGTACTGGACACAAACGATCCGGTACAGTGGCAACGTCTTGAGCCGGTGAGTTCTATCTGTAACAGAAAAGAAAACAGAAAAGTTGCCTGACAAATTCATATTTTCTAATTTATTAGATGCTGCGAGATGCCGACGAGAATGACTTTCAAAAGTTGGGCATCAACGTGGCATTTTCCCTGCCTCACACTGGCATTCGCCGCCAAATGTATTTCTCCTGTCCTGGCCACGACGGCTCGGCCTGTAGGCTGTCCATTGCAGCCAACTGCCTGCTGGAGTTTCCCTCGCTGTTGGCCCGCCTGTTGCCAGTCAATATAAGCGTGACTCGACACGACATCATGCGCTTCCGTCTGTGGTCGTGCGGCCGCTGGGAGGACGTTTACATTGACGATATTTTACCAATGGTGTCTATCGCTGGCAACATGATGACTTACCTGGAGGTAAATAAAAAGGAGCAGACACGACGCCTTCTTGGGCCTCAGCCGCGCTACATGAGTCTGGCAGAGCCGCAGAAGAACGAGCTGGAGCTGTGGCCCTACTACTTGGAGAAGGCGGTGGCGAAATTGCTTGGCTCCTACTGTGCGCTTCGCTCATTAACGTTTGAGAGCGCCATCTCCATGCTAATGGGTGAGTTTCTGCACCTGTCTTCAAATCTTCAATGTCTGATAGTCCTTTTTTGTGTTAACTAAAAACTGATTGAAGCTTTGCAATAAGAAGCAGTCAAGAGTCAACCACTTCCAACACCGCCCCTTTGCATCAATTTGGAAGGAAAAGCAGAAATCTGAAACGAGTGAATGTACCTCGTAGAACGTCGATTGACACTGATGCTTTAATTTGTATTCTTATATTCTACACTGAGCAATCACGTATTGTCAGTAGACAGTATAGACTGAAATTGCTGCACGCAGGCTGCGAAGTGATCAGCCGGCGCATCACGGACGAGCTGGGCCAACAGGCTACTACTCTGCTGCGCATCCTGACTGTCATGCAGCGGGACAGTATCGTCTTCCTGCGCCAGGAGGGCGAATCGTCTCTGCGTTCGTGTCCTTCTGGCTGCATGCTGCACAGGACTGACGATGTCTACGTGGTGCTGGCGTTCAAACAGGTGCGGCATTAATTTAGTAAATATGTGACGAAATTTCTCATAGAAGCAATGTGTGAAAATGCATATAAGACTGCTGCCAAAGGCGATATTCGGGTTCTTCGCAAGCGTAGCGAGTAGACAACAAAAAGCTTGTTCTCACAAGCTGCATTCAGAGACCAATTGAAGCAGAAAGACAATAAGTTTTCACTGTAATATTTGTAATTCTCAAATTAAACTTGGCAAACATTATAAAGATATGGAACTGGTAGCTCCTTGGAATGAATCTTCTAATGTTTAGTGGTTCTGTTGCACATCAATTTGTCAACCAATTCTCAGTCGACAGATTACCTCGACGTATCGGATACACAAAAGCCGGCGAAGGTAGGCAGCTCGTTAATCATGCTCTCCTCCATGCAATCAGCTAGTCTAAAAAGCAGCCCGCTCACCACCGATCTATGCAGTCCAGTGACTCGGGCTCTGTTCGCAGATTCACGGACTTTCAAGTGCTCGCTTCCACCCAGCTGCTGGTCCGTCGGGTCTGCTGCACCCCGCTAGCGCAGGCCATGCGCTGCCAGTATGGCTATCCGGAAAAGTCAACCGTCACCATCGAAACAGCTAACGATCGCGACGAACAGACGTTGCTTGACATGAGCGATGACCCCGTATTCAAGGAACGCGGCGTGCTCTGGGAGTCGGCCGCCTATCTGCTGAGTCATTTCAGCCACATCGACATGTGCTTCTTTGGCCAGGACGTGCCGCCAACTGCCGAGGAGGATCTGATAAGCCTCAACCTGATGCCCTGGATGTCAACCAGAATCTCCAGCAGCTGGGTGCGCGGCAAAAACTCTTTGGCTACTGGCAATCGAAAGCAGCAGAGCTGCACCAGTCCGCAATTTGTGCTGGAGCTGTGGGCACCGACAAAGCAGCACCCGATCCTGGTGGCGCTGACCCTGCGGCAGGCGTCCGTGCAGTGGAAGAGGGCCAACAAAATCCCAGCCAGGATGCAGGTGTGGGCCCGCGATGAACTATTTATTTTGAGCTTAACCACTATACACCCGTATAAATTAATATTGACAGCAGGTCTGCGGGCACCCTTGCGTAACGCCCTCGGTGACATTGTCCCACAGCCAGCGGTGATGCAGTTCTACCCACTCCGCCGACTCCTGAGCACACAAGCGCGCCAATACTGCACGCAGGCACGCACTCACACACACGCTCACACAGGGTGTACAGCTGCCCATTGACTTTCTAATCGTCAGGCATGTGCACTCTCTGTGCCTTGATGATTGGCCTTCATGACTGTGACTCGCAAGACAACCCACAGCCAATTTTCTCGCACACAAGCCCCAAATCGAACCAGACGCGTCTACCGCTGAACTGCTCTGTCTTGAACTGTCCACTGAGCATAGTGAGAAATTTCATAGACAAGTTTAGTAAGAACATGCATCCTTAATT
Source organism: Macrostomum lignano (assembly GCA_002269645.1). Taxonomy (NCBI): domain Eukaryota; kingdom Metazoa; phylum Platyhelminthes; family Macrostomidae; genus Macrostomum; species Macrostomum lignano. The sequence continues at coordinate 795,289 of NIVC01000089.1, read as the reverse complement.
ATCATTTGGATAATTACCTGTCTCTCTAATCACCTATATCCATAAGCCTATTTAGGAAAGTCATCAGCATCTATAATCCTCTACGGTGAATCAACTTTGTTCCCATGCCTAATTTTTACTTTCATATGCATCTGTAATTGTAGTTTAGTTAGTCGCCTTCCTTAATGTTTTCGCCTGATAAGAATCCGCAATTTTTTAAATCTCAAAATTGTATAATCGGCTGTCAGGAAAATCTATATCTACTATCTGGGGATGCTTGCTATCTGGGGGGTGCTTGCTATCTGGGGGGTGCCTGCTATCTGGGGGGTGCTTGCTATCTGGGGGGGTGTGTTTGCTATATGGGGGTGCTTGCCATCTGGGGGTGCTTGCTATCTGGGGGTGCTTGCTATCTGGGGGGGGGGTGTTTGCTATCTGGGGGGGGTGTTTGCTATATGGGGGTGCTTGCCATCTGGGGGTGCTTGCTATCTGGGGGTGCTTGCTATCTGGGGGGGGGGTGTTTGCTATATGGGGTGCTTGCCATCTGGGGGGTGCTTGCTATCTGGGGATGCTTGCTGTCTGGGGGATGCTTGCTGTCTGGGGGATGCTTTTTAAATAGGGGGAATGCCTGCTATATATAATATTTGTGAAGGCTGTATTTTATTGTGTTCTTTCGTTACTTTTAGAAGAAAATAGATTCTTAGACGACATCTTTGTCCGTGACAATTTTTCTCAAATAAGGTGATTTATAAAACTACAAAAGGAAATAGTTCTTAAGAAAATGTGTTTTTTCATTGGATTTGCATAAATAACTTTTGCTCCTTGCTTATAGCTTTATTTGTGGCCCAAAACAATTCGATTCGAAAATCCGAAGTCCAAAATCTGCTCCCGTCCTGATCTCTTAACAACAAAGATTTACGCCATCAGCGACACCGACCTCAACCGGGTGACTCGTCGCGACCTGCTGGAGTTGAAAATTCGCGAACAGCTGGAGCGTCGGCTGAACATGGCCAGCCAGTTGACCCACCGGTCCGTGTTCACCACCGGCTCCGTGACCGAGCTGCTGGTGCTCCAAAATGGCTCCTTTCTGATCATTCTCGAGGTAACAAAATCCAGCCGCCAGTCGCTAGTGCCGTAGGATAGAAATGAGCCTTGCCCGCTGTTAGGTGACCAGGTACAGGTGTGACCGCACCTCGCGGTCTATAGCTTAAAAATCTGAGCTTCACAGTTCACCCTTGCTGTGATAGGGTAGCAACTCACAACCGACGTAATTCAGTAGAAACTCGGCGACTGCAACAACTGGCTGCTTTGAGGCGGGCCAGGTGGATTTTTATTATATTTGTAACTGTATTAAAGTAGGGGTGGTAGCCTAGTGGTCAGAGCATCGGACTCACGACTGAAAGGTCGGGGGTTCGATTCCCCATCCCACTCGGAACAATTTGTGTCCCTTAAGCAAGACACTTAACTCTGCATTGCTTCAGTTCACTCAGCTGTAAAATGGGTGCCAGCATTGGCTGGGGTGATTGAGGGTGTGTGGCGACCTCCCAGTCCTTGGACTGAACAGCCGTACGCAGCCTTCAGATGCGCCGCGCGAATAATTATTTATTATTATCCAAGAAACTGAACAACGGTGATTTCCCGCAGACCGGGGTGCCAGGAGACGAAGCCGACTTCTGCCTGTCGGTGTTCACCAGCAGCAACAGCCGCCTGATGCCGTTCCAGAACATTGTGGACACCAGCTTCGAGTACGGCGGCGGCCACCCGGACGCGTGCATTCGATGCCGCGAGTTTCTGCCGGTTCTAAACGAATAACACATAAATTCAGGACTTGCGGCCATTCGGGATTGATGATAGCAAGTAGGCATTTTGAGTCCAGGTGGGATAGCAGTTGGAATATCTGGATCTAATGTATAGCGATTCGAATCGGGATCTAATGTATAGGGATTCGAATCGGGATCTAATGTATAGGGATTCGAATTGGGATCTAATGTATAGGGATTCTATTCGGGATCTAATGTATAGGGATTCGAATCGGGATCTAATGTATAGGGATTCGAATCGGGATCTGATGTATAGGGATTCGAATCGGGATCTAATGTATAGGGATTCGAATTGGGATCTAATGTATAGGGATTCGAATCGGGATCTGATGTATAGGGATTCTATTCGGGATCTAATGTATAGGGATTCGAATTGGGATCTAATGTTTAGGGATTCGAATTGGGATCTAATGTATAGGGATTCGAATCGGGATCTAATGTATAGGGATTCGAATCGGGATCTGATGTATAGGGATTCGAATCGGGATCTAATGTATAGGGATTCGAATCGGGATCTAATGTATAGGGATTCGAATTGGGATCTAATGTATAGGGATTCGAATCGGGATCTGATGTATAGGGATTCTATTCGGGATCTAATGTATAGGGATTCTATTCGGGATCTAATGTATAGGGATTCTATTCGGGATCTAATGTAGATGCGATCCGCTGAAGTCATTGATCTTCCTATGCATGTAATTAATAAATATGGATATGTCAATTTCTAATATCTTTGATGATGCATCTGCATGCTTGTATGTCTATTCAGAAACTACTGAAACGCATTAATCTTTCCTTTAAAGAGAGCGTATTTAATCTTGATCAAACCAACGCAGTGTTTACAGGAATTTTCAATTTTGTTGAACAAAAACAATTCATACTCGTGGCGCGTTGTGATTGACGACAGAGAACTAATAATTCCTATTTTATCCGCAGTAAAGAAGTGCACTTCAAAATTACGAGTGCTTTTCTTTCCGGAGATGCCTGTACTAGTGGTGCTGAAGGTGTTCATTGCAAATAAAAAAATACAAAGCAATACAAAATTTCTAGGCTGAGAGTTTCATTTGTGCTTGTAGAGTGCTTGACATTTCCGGTGCGCAAAAATGTTCATTCTTTGGGGTAGTTAAAAAAGTGAAAAAATTGTAACAAGCCCAGGCAAGGATCGGGCTATAGCTAGATAGAAAAGTACAAAACGATTCTCTCTTTCACATCGAGTTTTGTGAATTAATAAAAACACTGTCTACTGTCATCAACTTGGGCTCAGTGACAACGTCGGTGAATGGCTCTTGCAATTTTGCGGCGTCGCAAAAGATCTTGAGCAAAGGAACCGCTTGCTGGATTTCTACCATTCCCCTCGGTATGAAGATTCATTGCTTAAAATGCTGAGTGTAGCGGAACTTGTACAGGTTTAGCAAGATATAGCATAATGCAAGGTACTTCAACAAGCATACTTCGGCAAGCAGACTTCGGCAAGCAGACTTCGGCAAGCAGACTTCGGCAAGCAGACTTCAACAAGCAGACTTCAACAAACAGACTTCAACAAGCAGACTTCAACAAACAGACTTCAACAAGCAGACTTCAACAAGCAGACTTCAATAAACAGACTTCAACAAACAGACTTCAACAAGCAGACTTCAACAAACAGACTTCAACAAGCAGACTTCAACAAGCAGACTTCAACAAGCAGACTTCAACAAGCAGACTTCAACAAGCAGACTTCAACAAACAGACTTCAACAAGCAGACTTCAACAAGCAGACTTCAACAAGCAGACTTCAACAAGCAGACTTCAACAAGCAGACTTCAACAAGCAGACTTCAACAAACAGACTTCAACAAGCAGACTTCAACAAACAGAATTCAACAAGCAGACTTCAACAAGCAGACTTCAACAAGCAGACTTCAACAAGCAGACTTCAACAAGCAGACTTCAACAAGCAGACTTCAACAAGCAGACTTCAACAAGCAGACTTCAACAAACAGACTTCAACAAGCAGACTTCAACAAGCAGACTTCAACAAGCAGACTTCAACCAGCAGACTTCAACAAGCAGACTTCAACAAGCAGACTTCAACAAGCAGACTTCAACAAGCAGACTTCAACAAGCAGACTTCAACAAGCAGACTTCAACAAGCAGACTTCAACAAGCAGACTTCAACAAGCAGACTTCAACAAGCAGACTTCAACAAGCAGACTTCAACAAGCAGACTTCAACAAGCAGACTTCAACAAGCAGACTTCAACAAGCAGACTTCAACAAGCAGACTTCAACAAACAGACTTCAACAAGCAGACTTCAACAAGCAGACTTCAACAAGCAGACTTCAACAAGCAGACTTCAACAAGCAGACTTCAACAAACAGACTTCAACAAGCAGACTTCAACAAGCAGACCTCAACAAGCAGACTTTAACAAGCAGACTTCAACAAGCAGACTGCAGACTTCAACAAGCAGACTTCAACAAGCAGACTTCAACAAGCAGACTTCAACAAGCAGACCTCAACAAGCAGACTTCAACAAACAGACTTCAACAAGCAGACTTCAACAAGCAAACGTTTACTTACCCCCCCAAAAAACACTTAAAGTTATTTCTACGTCTCACCTTAATTGAACTTTTCTCTGGCTGGTCTTCTGAGTCGGCGATGCACCAGACTGCTGATGAAACAATCCCATAACCATGGAAACACGTTGCCAACCAGCATCGGGATTTCTCGCCGCTGTTCTTGATGAAGTTGCCCGCCTCCGCCCGTTGAGGCCGTGGCCAGCCAGCTGATCAGGCCGCCAATGGTGCCGAACAGAGTGCCGAATGTCATGCCGAAGCCGGTGAGGCCGGTCCAGAACAGGGCGAGGGTGACCGGCACCACAGCCGAGCCGATGAGAACCCCCATGAACAGGAACAGCCAGCCCAGCGAGATGCTCATGTAGCTCAGGATGAGAGTCAGCGGAATAATAGCCACAATAGTGATTAGGATGCCCCAGTTTTTCAGTACGTTCAAGTACTCTTTGTAGGTGCGATAAGCGCCGTGCATTTTGCACTGATAGGATGACTTAATGGCTCGCTTGCACAGTATTCTCTCCTGCGTGTCCCGTTCGCAGTCCTGGCAGAAGGTCATGCTTTCGCAGAGGCATTTGTCTCGCACGCTGGCCAGTCGACCTCGCTGCCTGTTTTTAGGATATAAGATATTAATTAGTATAACTGATAGAAGGGGTTGTAGCCTAGTGGTTATTTGAAGGTCGGGGGTTCGATTCCCGATCCGACTGAAACAATCTGTGTCATTGAGCAAGAGACTTGACTCTGCATTGCTTCAGTTCACCCAGCTGTAAAATGGGTGCCAGCATTAGCTGGGGTAATTAGATTGGGTGTGGAGAGCCCCCCCCCCCAGTCCTTGGACTGAACAGCCGTACGCAGCCTTCAGATGCGCTGCGCAATAGCTGCGGCTGAGCTGTCGGTTGCACATCTGGCCCAATTGATAACTGCATGTGTTATCAATTAATTATTATTATGACAGGCATAAAGTGTATCAGTTAGATACAGAGGGATTCCCGAACTCGACCTGGGATTTCTGAAGCAGACTTTAACAAGTTCCATATAGCAGATTCAATCGCTTACACTTCAAGGACACTTCAGTGCTTCAAGATGTTAACCGATTAGTTACCACGCACCAAGGATATCAAAACTCGATTATTAGTCAGGGTTTTTGACGTTTCGAGCTAATTAATAACCAAATTTGGGTAGCAACCTTTTCAGTAGTACCCGTTTTGGAGGAGTAATACCCAATAACATTCCGCGATTCTGGCCAACGTCAAAGAAAAGCAGTCAAGAAAGGTCGGTATTCTGAGATTTGTAATACCCAATAACATTCCGCGATTCTGGCCAACGTCAAAGAAAGCAGTCAAGAAAGGTCGGTATTCTGAGATTTAACTACACTTGAAGGTCGGAGTGGAACTCAAGCTTAACTTGTTGTTTAAGACAATTGGTGTACTCGAAAAAGTATGTAATATACCACATGAAGTGGTAGCTGCGCAATCAACAAATAATAGTACAAGCTAACACCCCTTCGGGTACTAATGGATTAAAAATAACGCCAGGAACACATCAAGGATGTTTGATTAAAAACTCCAGTTACAAATCGATTGTCCCTAACTCGATCGATTACACATCAAGGATGTTAAACAAATTGACCTCACCTGCCGCACAATATGCAGGTATTCATATCGGTGGTGGACCGGTAGGGTTTCCAGTAGATGGCGTAGATATCGTACACCAAGATGGAGGTGACCGCCATCACCTCGGCTGAGCCGGTCGATGTAATCGCCATCACGATGGCCGTCACCAGCATGATCTCCCCGGAGTGACCAAGAAGGCGCTGAGCGATCACCGGTGGCACCAGACCTTCGTCCACCTGGATTGACAGGTGTGTACGAGAGTCTGACCCCTGCTTCGATTTCGTGCGCGGCTGTATTCATTTTGATTTATTGCGCAAAGCATTACACTCTCCACGTCTTGGGTGTGGGGCCTCATGGTTGTGAAAAATCATAGAAGCGTCATGTAAAAAATCAATGTATACATAAAAGAAAAGTCATGTCGAAGTTAAAAGATTCATTTGGGAATTGCTACGATATCGAGGCTTGGAGGGAATCGTTATAGTGCTGTGATTCTTAAAGAAGGAATCACTAAAATGTCAAGGCTTAGGGGAGAAGAATTGCTGAGATTTCAAGGCTTTAGATTGGGTTAAAGTTAGGTTTAGGTCAGGTTTGGGTTGAGGGTTAGATTTTATCGGGTTTCAAGGTTATCAGGGGATTTTTTAGATTTCAAGGTTTATGGGGGCATCGCTAACATGTCAAGGCTTACGGGGGGAATAGCTGAGATGTCAAGGCTCACGGGAGAATAAATGAGATGTCAAGGCTAAAGTCAGAAGCTACATGTAGTTTATTGAAAACTTTTTATTACATTATTTGTTGGCTCCTCACGGAGGAATCGCTGATAGAAAACGTGTAATGTAAAAAATAAAAGAAGCTTCATGTCGAAGTTAATAGATTCATTTGGGAATCCCTACGAGGTCGAGGCTTGCAGGGAATCGCTATAATGCTGTAGTAGTGCTATAATGACTCTTAGAGAGGATTACTGAAATTTCAATGCTTTAGGGTTATTGGTTAAGGTTAGGGTTAGGGTTAGGGTTAGGCTAGGGTTAGGGTTAGGCTAGGGTTAGAAAGTAGACAGATAAGATTTCAAGGCTTATGGGGGCATCGCTGAGATGTCAAGGGGGGAGTTGATATGTAATTACGATGGCGTTGTGGGTGGGAAGGCGCTGAGCGATGTCAAGAACCTGGATTGCAGGGGTGTAAGAGCTGAGAGCGCGGTTTACATGATTTATTACACAAAACTTTATGTCTTTTTGGCTCAACGGGAGTGGACAGGCTGATTGCTAGTTATTACTATTATTCTTATGGTTGGAAACGATTTTTTTAGTCGGGATGCGAAGGACATGTATGCACAGCAGGAAGCTAAAGTACCACGTACGCCGCCCGTGATCCTATTGCCCTGAGCCGATGCAGAAAGTTCTTCAGCTACCGTTGCAAGGAACTTAAAGGAGTGGTCAAGGACGCACATGACAGACTACTGGAAGCTGGACGAAGCTGGCGGGGAAGCTGGACGAAGCTGGTTGCGTGCAGCCGGTAGGTGACCGCGTTTCGTTTTTGATAGTCAGATAAATTCAGATGCAGCTCGCTCCTGTACTCGGGTTTTTACCCACAGCATCCATCCCAGTCTCCCCCCTATTGCTACTCAAAACCGCACCTGACTGGGCGTGAGCAGCGGGGTGCCCTGTCTGGCGCTCAGCGAAATGTACGCCAGCCCGGTGGTGGTGGCGAATCCGAACGGCACGGCGAACCAGACCAGGCCGCCGGACAAGAAGCCCCAGACGCCTTCCTTCGGCTTGGCGGCTACGCTGGACTGCCAGTAGGACTGGTCGACGAACACGGTGCCGAATAGGCCGACGATGTTGATGATGCCGAACATGAGGCCGCCTAGCGACAAGAAGGTCAAATAGGAACCGTTATAGTTGCCCTCCGGAGCCAGGGCGCAGCGGAGGTACTCGTAGGCGATGTCTGAGCTGCCTGAAATCAGTGAGAATGCAAGCAAGAACTGTCGATGCTCCCATATTGTATTTCATTTTGGCTACACGTATGAAACTCTGGCCTGGAGCTCAGGATTCGCCTTTACCGACCCCAAGACAAAGACTCTATCACCTGTCTGAAGTCGGATAAAGACTATAGTGACATCAAGCCTTCGACAACATCCAGTCCCACGACTAGCGGTGAGGCTAGATACTCAAAGTCTATAGCCAGAGCCGATAGAAGAGAACAAATAAAACCATATAATTCATAATTATACCGCCATCAGCCGCCTTACACACCCAGAGGATTTTCCTCCGACATAGCGTTGGGATCGAAGTAGATCTTCATGATGAAGATCAGCATGATGATGAAGATGATCGCCGTGTTGAAATAGCTGACATAGAAGGTGGCGCCCAGGCCGCCGATAAAGGTGTAGCAGGCGATCACTCCGCAGGTCATGATGGTGCCGACTTCGATGGAGAACTCCTGGATGAGATTGGTCATCACGGCCGTGCCGCCTGGAGGTGTTTTTTATGGACCCGGGTTTAGTGGCTATGAGGATGCTACTCCCATCTTGAATTCTAAATAATGGTTCATTTTGGGATAAAAGGTTTGCCGCGAATAAATGTTGGATAGAGCATTGGCTCACCGATTTAAGTATAACATTTCGGAATATAATACTGTGTTCGGAAAATATTGAGCTTAGAACAAAGCTTACAAATTTGGGATCAATAAACAAACTTGAGGACATGTAAATTATCGAATTTGAGGATAAAGTATCGAATTTGAGGATAAATTATCGAATTTGAGGATAAATTATCAAATTTCAGGATAAATTATCGAATTTGAGGATAAATTATCAAATTAGAGGATAAATTATCGAATTTGAGGATAAATTATCGAATTTGAGGATAAATTATCGAATTTGATGATAAATTATCGAATTTGAGGATAAATTATCGAATTTGAGGATAAATTATCGAATTTGAGGATAAATTATCGAATTTGAGGATAAATTATCGAATTTGAGGATAAATTATCGAATTTGAGGATAAATTACCATCGAATTTGGGGACAAATGATTGGATTTGTAGATAAATGATCGAATTTGAGGTTAAATGATCGAATTTGCGGATAAATGATTGAATTTGTGGATAAATGATGAAATAAAACATCCGAAATGCCGAATTATCAAGAGCATAAAAACTCGGTCACCTTGGTGACCCAGATTCCCAGATCAGCGGTCGAACCTACCCAGCATCAGCATCGCTGTCACGATGATGTTGGTGATGAGGGCAAACACGCAGAACACAATGTGGGTCGACTTGTCGAAGCGGGCCTGGATCAGCTGCAGGAAGGTCTTGGCGCCTGGGGCTCGAATCTTCAGCTGCACCGAGATGATGGCGAACAGGAGAATTTGCAGGGTGCCGCCAGCGGCGTACCAGAATGGGCCGCTGATGCCGTACTGAAAATTCACGCAGTTTCAGCATTCAGCATCCTACCAGTAACTGCCTCACTTCCTTTACTCTGGAAAGTCTCTACTCTTATCCCTCATCTCCCCTATAATACATAATTCTCATCTCTGATCCCCAATCTCTTACTCTGATCCCAATCCTCTAATCTGATTCCCGATCCCCAATCCTCTAAGCTGATCCCCAATCCTCTAATCTGATCTCCAATCCCATACTCTGATCCCAATCCTCTAATCTGATCCCCGATCCCCAATCCTCTAATTTGATCCCTAATCCTCTAATCTGATCCCCAATCCTCTAATCTGATCCCCAATCTCCTACTGTGATCCCCAATCCTCTAATCTGATCCCCAATCCTCTTATCTGATCCCCAATCTCCTACTCTGATCCCCAATCTCCTACTCTGATTCCCAATCCAATCAAGAAGTATTTTCTCACCTTGCTAGCGATGGAGGAAGACTGCAGCAGGGTGGCGGCCCAGGTCCACTGCGACACGATGGTGGTAGCCGTCAGGCCGATGCTCACCTTGCCTCCAGCGTCGAATGTGGCGTCAAGAACGTCCTGTAAGTTCAGCCAACTCTGCTCATGGATGTGCGCTTAGCCTGGCTATCTTAATGTTTTTTAATTCTGCATCTGATGAAGTCCGATACATGCTGAAACTAGTTCATGTCAAAGTCACAGACATGCTCCATCGGGTTCATGTCCATGTCACAGACATGCTCAATTGGATTCATGTCCAAGTCCTATACATGATCCATTAGGTTCATGTCCAAGTCCTATACATGATCCATTGGGGTCATGTCCAAGTCACAGACATGCTCAATTGGGATGGAGCTTGCCGAGTACAAGTTGGAGTAGAAAGGCCCAGTGGATGATCAGTGCAGCAATTCGTGGGCGATGGGGGCAAAGCCAGTCGATTGCGGCCCCAGCCTGCGTTCATCCGATAACAAAGAACAGTCTGGGGCACAGATTGCAGCCAGGGCCTGCCGCGGTGATCTCCTGCTACGAATGAACGCAGACTGCGGCGGCTCAGCACCGTGTTCGAGAAATTCATGCTCTGGTAACAACTGGTAGCTCAAATCAGGAAGTAAAAAGAACATTTTATATGAAATTATTTTTGGAAATGAATTGATCAACCTTATGACTCATACGGAAATCAGCAGGTCATGAAACGGCGCGGAAATTCAGTTTTAACTGTGACCGATACGGAAATAAACAGATCAATGCACAACATGTGCGAGCTCGTGTGAACTACTTGGAAATGATGTGATCAGTCCGTATAACCCACACGGAAATGGTGTGATCAGCCTCTCTATGACCCACACGGAAATGGTGTGATCAGCCCCTCTATGACCCGCACGGAAATGGTGTGATCAGCCCCTCTATGACCCGCACGGAAATGGTGTGATCAGCCCCTTTCTGACCCGCACGGAAATGGTGTGATCAGCCCCATCTATGACCCGCACGGAAATGGTGTGATCAGCCCCTCTATGACCCGCACGGAAATGGTGTGATCAGCCCCTCAATGACCCGCACGGAAATGGTGTGATCAGCCCCTCAATGACCCACACGGAAATGGTGTGATCAGCCCCTCAATGACCCGCACGGAAATGGTGTGATCAGCCCCTCTATGACCCGCACGGAAATGGTGTGATCAGCCCCTCTATGACCCACACGCAAACGGATGGACAGCCAAGAGCTCACATTGTCCTTATAGATGTAGCGCCGCATCAAGTTGAACGAATTCGCCAATCCGAACGCGAACAGGGCCAAGAAGATGAAGATCAGCCAGGCCTCGTAGCGCAGCACGGAGGGCACGATGCCAACGTGCACCTCGCTGGCGTTCACGCTGGGCCGGCACTCTTCGGTGTCCACTATGCGAACCGAGACCATGACTTCGGCGGCCTAGCGACAGCTTTGAGCACACCGCACTGAGCAGTCCGCTTTATAAGCAGTGAAATCTCAGCTTCCTAAAATCGTGATCCGTCATCTTCCAACTAATGAGCAGGTAATGGTTGGAAGGCTAATTAGTAAACAGGTGAAATAGATAACCCTTGGTGATAACTGTTTGATAAACGGCTGAATTTTTCCATTCAGGCACGCCCAGATCAAATTTATTCAGTTTTTAGGCTTTGGCAGTGTTGCACGCAAACATGATTGATCAAAGCTCAAGCAGCCAGGATTGCTAATTAACACCTGCTTGCCCTGTCCTGTTCGCGCAACTCGGCGAGATAGATTGCTAAACAAGATTAAAATTTTGATGGAGAACAAGATTCTCTACGCAGCAGGCCTGCGTGACAAATTGAAAATCTATACTCTCTATGAAAACTTCTTTTTGTGTCTTGTCGGATAACTTGATCAGATCAGGCTGAGTTAGATTAGTTGGACTCCCTATGTGTGTGTTTGAGCTGGACACCCTGTGTGTGTATTGAGATGGACACCCTGTGTGTGTATTGAGATGGACACCCTGTGTGTATTGAGATGGACACCCTGTGTGTTTTGAGATGGACACCCTGTGTGTGTATTGAGCTGGACACCCTGTGTGTGTTGAGATGGACACCCTGTGTGTATTGAGATGGACACCCTGTGTGTGTTGAAATGTGCTGATTTGAACACCTTTGAAAATATGCATGACAGCATTTTACAGTAATACCCTTAGCAATATGGAAATGATGAGAAAGCTCAAAAAAACTTTTGAATTCGATATTATGCTTCAATATTTAACCCTTATATATGTATATTGTTTAGAGTTTCGAGCTCAGAGCGAAGTGAAAACTGCGAACTCCAGATTTCCGAGCGCTAATCCTCATCACGGTATAATCTGATGCGAGCTCAGTCCTGTCAGCTGTCTCAGGCCGAAGCTAGCCGCGGAGGTGCTCATACTGTTCCTGTGATTCTGCTTGGCTATGTGCACCTGCTTCTCCGTGGTATTCAGCAGGTCAGACGGCTTCGCTCTGCGCAGCACCTTGGCCACGGCGCGAACCTGAGCGTCGTGAGCTGGTTAACATTGCGACAGATCAATAAAAAATGTCAGCAGAAATGTCAGCACAGAATACTGTCAGTACAGAAATGTCAGCATGGTGTAGATGTTCAGCACCCATAGGACTTTCTGAACGGCTTTGTCCATCGGCTGGGCGCAAATGTCGGTGCGGTTGCTGCCGAGCTCCGCAGACTCATTGTAAGCTTGCATCTTTTGAAATTTGATAATCCGCTTGACTTCGACTTCGCTGGACCATTACATATAGTTCTCTACTCAATGCCAAGTCGTGCGCAGATGCATGCAGCTTTACGTTACCAAGCTGCTGTCTATGGCCCAGGGCGTGTTCGGGCGCATTCGCGTCCTGAGACCAATTTTACGAAGCTATCTCTACATGTATTTTACAATGCACTGTTGTTCTACCACTCATCAAACATCGATGCCCATAGACAATTTTTGTGTAGCAGAGGCACAGAATATGTAGCAGAGGAGCAGAGGTGCTGAATCCAATTTGACAAAGCTCTTATATAAAAAAATTTTAATCCACCCTCAAAGCAGGGTAAAAGCCAACTAGAACTAGCATTTGCATCATGGATCTGCTCCAATTGTGGGAAGTAGACGACGAACTACGCCGGTCTCGTGTTTATATGAGAGAGCGTTCATGGACAACGATGGCGACTTTGTTCAGCGCTTTACTCGTAGAATGCGCTTTGACACGTTTCAACAACTGGAGCGACGGATCGCACCCGTGCTGCAGCATTAGACTTGACTTAGCTATAAGGGCTCCGTGCGTCTGGAAACAGCGAGGAGGCGTTTCGGCCCATTTCGCTAACCCCTGGCGACCACGGGCAGCTGGTGCTGCGGTTCGCGCAGGAGATCCGGTGGTGCCGGTGTCCGCAGCGCGGTCCCCCTCCGGAGAGTCCAGGAGGTGGATAGTCGCTCGCCGGTAGCCCTTAGGTAGCGGACGAGCTAGCAGAGATTCTCGGGCCTGAAAACGTCGAGAGGTCCGGGTTTGGGCCGAGGTAGGTGAGCCTGTCCTGAGTAAAGCGGGCATTCACAGATAAAGTGCTCCACATTCTCGACACCGGAGAGGCAGAAAGGAGATGCCTCACTGCGGATTTTCCCTGGAGGTGACGATGCCTGGCAAAGCAGCCATGACCTGAGAGGGCCATGGTCACCGCCCTGATGTCCCTGCGGTTAAGTCCAAGCAGGGCCCTGCGGCCCTGCAAGCCGCGCGTGATCGCCGGCAGTCGGGGCGTTAGCCCACCTTCCCTGTGCTTAGAAGCCACCCACTGGTTGATCCAAGTAGTGACAACGGCGATGGGGGTGTGGGCCACGGGCAGGGGACCAGAAAAAAAACCGGTCGAGCCAGCCTTGGCCAGGCGATCGGCCAGCTCGTTGCCAGGGTGGCCCAAGTGCCCAGGGATCCACCTTAGGGACACCTTGTTGGAGGCGCCTAAGCGGTTGAGCTGCCCGAGTGCTGCAGCATACAACACAACTAAGCTGTGCACTGACTCCAACGCATCAAATCTTGACGGCTCTACGTTTCTGTGCAACCCACACTCTGGTGTGGATAAGATAGAGAGAGAGGGAGTGGAGGAGGTGGGTCCGAGCCATGGAGGAAAGAATAGAATGGAATGCTAATCTGAGCCTGTTATTTATATTTAACATCCTTTTCCCCTGTTTATTGGCTGAAAGCATATTTTGATGCGAGCTCGTACTGTGCTGGGACATGCCTTTCAGAGGGGAACGAAAACGAAAACGAGACGAAAAATACTTGTCTATGGCAGTCACGAGCCAATAGGAAAGAACGGGGGGAAGCGGATGTTAAAAGTTAAGATCGAGCGAGACAAAAATAACTGGCTCAGATTAGCACTCCAGTCTATTCTTTCCTCCATGGTCCGAGCTGATTCATTCAAGGCTTCGTGCTTGAGGGAAGGCTTGATCCTAAAGCCTGTCTTTTAGGTTTAAGAAACAACACAACGAAATAGCTAGAGAACTGTAGTCAGTCAGCTAATCTTTTTGCTCAGCGAGATAGAAATAGGGACGCAGTTTCTTTCAGTGTTTATGGGCCAAATTCCAAATATGGGCTTATATAATGTTTTCATTCATAATAGCGGAAATTCAATTCAGACTGAGGATAATTTTGTCTATGGCTAAACCTTACTTCGGTTAGAATGTTTTGAACTGGGGTTAGACTGGGCCCCAGTCTAAATGGACTGAATTGAATTTCCGCTAGTTTTTTTAGAACTGGACTTTGATCAAAATTGAACGTGAAAAGGTGTATTATAGTTAGCCTAGGCGTGTTGAAACGGGGAGAAACGCACGGCATCCCGCTCGCTGCAATAATCTATGGCCAACTTCAATAAGTAAAAAAACTCGTATGCATTAAGTATTGGTTTTGTCAGCCTAACTGAGAATAAAGCCATCCAAAGTGAGAATCCTGCCTACGCTAACTGCGAAAGGCCTGGCTGCGTGCAGCCTTAGTCTATGGGCCATAGACTATAAAGGATAAGCAAAGTGATAAAAAGCCATCCAATGTGAGAATCCTGCCTACGCTGAATACGAAGGGCCTAGCTGCGTTCAGCCTAGTCTATGAGCCATAGACTATAAAGGATAAGCTAGGATTGGCTAGTCATATGGCTCAGAAGCTCAGAAGGTATAAAAATAAAAGAATACAACGCATAGACCAATCGATTCTCACATTGGATGGCTTTTTATCACTTTGCTTGTCCTTTATTGTCTATGGCCCATAGACTAAGGCTGCACGCAGCCAGGCCCTTCGCAGTCAGCGTAGGCAGGATTCTCATTTTGGGTGGCTTTATTCTCAGTTAGGCTGACAAAAGCAATACCTAGTTAATGTTTCTACAACTTGTATATTTAAAAAGTAAAGCTTAGTGCTGCTTAATAATTCTTAGTATCAGTTACTATTTTTTCAATTCGCAAAATAAGGAGTTTTGGCCATAGACAATTTTTGGATTTCATTATTTCTTTGTCTTGTGTGCTGGTGTGCAAATGGGCTCAGCGCCCCCTTGACCCCGCTTCAATTGTAAGTCGCGTAAAATAAAGTCGCTTGAAATCTTGTCGGTCGAATTCCAGCGTCCCGGTACCCCCTTACCCCAACCACGAACCCTGACCTAAACATTTTTATCAAACCCTAAAGCCTGAACTCGGAATGAAAACTCGACCTGATCCCGAACTTAAGCTCGAACTTTTTGAAACTGAATTGGTCAATCGTTTTGATCAATAATTAGGCTGTTTGGTTAAAATACAGAGCTTTTTGTATTTTACTCTAAGTGAGAACATTTCATCATGACACAGTTCGAACCCTTCAGGAAATTTAAATGCGATTTGTAGACTCCCTGAGAGGGAAAAGCGCTAACGACACCGATTCCTGGGAAAAAATATGTTGGCCTCGGTAATTCTTTTACTTATCTCTCATTAAATAAAAAGTAAATGAAAAGTCATAAAGGGCTTTCGACGGGTGAAAATTTTAGTCCATTTAAGTCATACCTCGGCAGGCAAACAAAAATTTCGCCAATGAAGAACCAACGAAAAAACACCTCAAACTTCATGCAACTTCAGGAACTTCAGGAAACCAGGACAGAAATAAATTATTTATAAATTACATACTTAATTAATTATTATTGAAACGTGCAGTTTAAAACCACGTAGTAAAATGATTCCAGATGACATTCAGATGGCAAAAGCGCAAATCGGAAGCCGCGACACCTAGCACGAAGATTGAACTCCATAGATCGCTCTGAAAGTGCACGTCTGCTCTCAATCATCGATCAAGATTGCTGTCACCAGTGACAAGCACCAGTGACAAGAGTTTTAACAATATTGATGTCTCCTGACATTATTTTCTCGCTAAATTTGTAGGCATTAACTGATAACAATGGATAAAGCCAGTGTTACTCTATTACTCCCATTGCATACATTTCCAGCAATTTAACAGATTGCATACAGCTATCATATATTGCAATATGTGACATCTATTACTTGAGTTAAATATCGTAAAGTAGTTTTTTGCAAATGAAATAACCAACAGTGAAGAATAGTGTAGACCGCTCCTACAGAATCTGCTGTACGTACAGACTCAATTGTACCAACAGAATCTGTTGCATCTCACAGAATCCGCTGTACCTTCAGAATCTGCTGTACCTACAGAATCTTCTGTACCTACAGAATCTGATGTAACTACAGAATCTGCTGTACGTACAGACTCAATTGTACCAACAGAACAGAATGCTCAAAGGCCCACGCACAAGTAGATTTAGAATTGCGTCAGATAATCTCCCTCGCCATCCGAACATTCGGCACTACGGTCCGAATGCTCACAGAGTCTTTGTAAAACTGTGGCGAGCCTCGCTTGTCGTAGGACGACCGCGCCTTGTTGCTGTCGTGAATGGCGAACGCGAGCTCCCTGCGGTCGGTGATGGGATCCAGGTTGTACACATCCTTGCAGTAGGACTTCAACTCTGGCGGAGAGACGGTCGACTTTCGAACTGCATCGCACTGCCTGTTCAGAGCGTCCATGATGCCGCCCTTGTACTCGCTCGTGCTGCTTCGTAGGCTGTTGTTTGCGTAGGAGGAGAACGCTCTTGACACCGGCACGAACACCACATCGCTGAGATCGGAGACGGCCGGTCGGTCAGTGGCGTACCGCTTCAGCATGGCTGAGAGTCCTAGCGGACCAGCGAACGTGAACACATCGGTGGCGGGATTCGCCATCAGCTGAAGGATGCAGAAAAAGAAAAACGGATGCTGCGGCGCGGAAAACATGAACGCCGGGTTTCCAAGTAGGTCTGGTGGCCAGGTGCTCATGCCGAAATAGAGCAGAGCGAAAGCCTCAGTCTCGATAGGCACTACGGCAGTGTACTTGAGGAATGGATCCAGCGAGCGCACCAGCGTGTAATCCAGGTCTGCGTAAACTCCTCCGAACTGAAAGGTCGAGCTCGGGTGAGTCAGATTGCATAATGATCGCTAATAAACACCCAGAGATTTACGCTCACATGGTGGAGAATTAAGTAGCGAGCCATGTCCACTCGCATGATGTTCTCCTTTAGCGACCTGAACTTCTGCAATGCACCTGTGTAGTGCTTGGCAACAAACCTATCCAGGTCGGCGTCGCGCCACAGAACGTAGGTCCAGCCCGGGTGAATGTCGGTCCACGACTTGAGCTGCTTTGCAAAGTAGGCGGACACTCGGTCGGACTTCCACAGAATGTGCCGAATCCGTGGCACTCGGTCGGTTCTCATGTCCATCATCGAGTGCAAAGCTGCCTTGCACTTCCGGTCGTGGCAGACGCAGCGAATTCCCGTCAGCCTGAGTCTGGCTCCGCCCTCTGGCCGGATCAATGACAGCCCATGGTGCCTGTATACAAGGCCCGCGAAGATTAGCAAAAGCAGCAACAGAAATGCAACGACTTTTGGACGCATTGGAAGCAGCTCAATCTGCGGGAATAATAAAAGTAGCGACAGAAACATTGAATTAAAAGGCTACAGTGTTAAAATGGACTCAAAATAACATTATTCCACGTGTGGGCAGTTTATGCATGCTGTGAAACCTACTCGCAGAATGCAACAATTCGTTGCTATTAACGGCAAAACGGTAATGGCAAAAGGGCAAGCAAGTTGGTATTTCGCCAATAGACATCAGCACAAAAAAGGATGTCAGCAGCAACGTCAGACTCTCCCTTTCTCTCTCTCTCTCTCTCTCTCTCTCTCCCAAGCTTAAACATCAACTACCATGCAGTAAAGATCGGAACTCTCAACTAGGTTGGCTGAACTATTAACTTGGCAGACGAATTTAAAATGTAAGCAGCGCAATTAAACATTAATACTTACATGTATCAGCTAACCAGTCTGTATAGTGCAGTATCTACCGCAGCAACAGGATTCTGGGTATACGGACGAGCTACCGAGGTACAACAGTCAGTCCTATACGAGCTACTCGTGCCACGAAACACATATGTGTTTCGCGAACGAATCTGTTTTGAATGATTGTGCAGGGGTAGTTATAATATTTCCAGATTTCTGCTAGGATTAAGATCCCAGATGTTGGTCTGGGAAATCCCCCTAAAGGTGAGAAATTTGCTTGAGTCTAAAGTTTGCAGTTCCGATTCCGATCGATAAGCGGTTTAAAGTTTTATAAAAAATCGCTCAATAACTGGGAGTTGTTTTTGAATAGCTGCACACTGAACTGGAAGGGGCTGGATTTCGTCCCAGTGTCCCAGCCGTGCTCTGACTTCATTTCAAACTTTCAGTTTAGCAGCGAGGCTACAAGGCTAAAGCCAGGTTTGCTCGGCCCTAACAGGCGATTCTTGCGATGCAGTGACGAAAACTGGATGATATCTAAAAACAGGATTATCAGACCTGGCGCTAAAGCTTGCTTAAATTTAGACCGCAAATCCCCTCCTTCACGCTCATTGGCTGGAGGGTTTGAAGTACACTAGGAAGATATTTAACGACCTTGAAAACACACCCCTACATTTATCTCTCTACCCACCACGGCTCGCGAGCCATCCCGGTATTATGCTTTCAACACTCCCCTACTTCGACTCTCCCCCCGGAGAACTCAAGTATGTTTGAGTTCTCCGGGGGGAGAGTGGAAGTAAATTGTAGTCTCCGTGGGAGAGACTTTGTGGCGATCATGTAGTCTCCCCTGGTCGTGTGGTCTCCCCCTAGTGTTTTTTTATCTTTTGCGTTGCAATCTCCCGCATGAACTCTCCCCCACGAAGAGCCGTATTTAAAATATGTATCGGCACAAAAAAGTTCAAACAATTCTGTAATTTTCTAAACCAAAGTCAAAGAAAGATATATTTTCAGAGGTTAGTAAATCCTAGTTAATTGTAAGTGATTAAATGAGCAGCATAAATTTGACAGCACTTGCGGTTTAAGTGGCCAATTTTAGATGAACACCATTGATGCAACGGGAAATTTCCTCCAACTTGTACACGTTTCGGCCAAGCGCTGCAGTGATGGTGAAGATTTTACGGCTCCAGAGAGGCGACATTTTTCCACCTTTACGATCATCACGGCGCTTGTTGCGAAGCCGTACCTTGTCACCAACTTTGAAGTCGCTGAACTTGGCCGCTCCCAGTCGCTGCTGGTGTGTGCGTACCATGATGTGCTGAGCTCGGCGAATTCGGCGATAGAGTCGAAGCTTAGTTCGCGCGCGCTCTTCGTCCTTGATGCGCAGCCAGTCACGATCCAGCGTTGGCTCTAGGTAGCGCCTGTCTGCCTCTCCATCAGCGAAGTCGGAAGGAAGAACAGCGGTGTGTCCAAAAGCGGCCTTGAACGGAGAGACACCTGTGACCGAATGTTTTCGAGCATTGTATGACAGCTGAATCTGTCCCAGATGCGAGTCCCAGTCAGTTGCAGTTTCGTCACAGGATTTGCGGAGCATGAGGAGGCATGTCTGGTTGAGCCTCTCCGTTTGACCATTGCTTTGAGGGTGGTAGGAGCTGGTGACTCGACGCTCCGATGCACCAGATTGCAAAAGTTGGTCGATGACATGGTTGCAAAATTCTCGACCTTGATCCGATAGAAGAACTCGTGACCAACCAAAAATATTAAACGCCTCGCGCAAGACAGAGGCGATCGTCACTGCTTGGATGTTTGGTAGAGCTCGAAAAATGGCAAACTTGGTGAATTTGCATGTGATTGTCAGGATGTACTTGTTTCCCGCGGCAGACACGTTCGGCATAGTAATGCAGTCGATGCAGGTAAATCCGAAGAGATGCTCAGCCGAAGATGGGATGCTAATTCAAGTCACTCGACGATCGTTTTGTACTCTCCGGGGGAGAGCGCATGAGGTGGGAGAGTACAAAGTCTGACACCGGCCCTAGCTAGTTTTCTAGTGACCTATGGTTTTGCATAGGTCAGTATAGCAAGTGAGCTAAAAATAGCAGCCAATGAGCTGGAAGCAGGGCTTTTGCGAGTCACATTTTAGACATATTCAACCCTTTTAGGTGGTGTAGAAGTTTGACAATCCAGTTGTTATACATCAGCCTTGGTCCCTACCCTCGTCTGCGCCTAAGCCCCCCTCCCTCGTGCGCTCTCTCGCGTCAGTTCTCTCTACCCCTCCCCGCGTGCTGATTGGATCAGCTGGGGCGTTCTCTCTCACCCTGTCTGTCTGTCGGCTTAGGGTTGCTACTTATTTCATCTTTGCAGTTACGAGCATGTTAGGGTTGCGCACCTCGTCGCCTCGTCACTAGAGCTGCTTTTTTTGCCCGAAGGCTGAAATACCAGACCTACATAGCAATAACCTAAATACGAGTATATCAGAACATTCACAGTAGACATAGGCCTACGGCTTGAAAGCGAGTAAGTTATCAGAGCGACGACAGCGAGGAACCTCAAGTTCGGCAGCAGCCACGTCCTTGGAGCGAGTCTTTGGTGTGAATTCTTTGGGGTCCGGAGTAGGCATTCTGTCACCAGGGCCTGCACACATCAAGGCCGCTGTACACCCATTTACATTGACAATCTTTACATGGATGAGTAGTTTGCTTTGGAGGCATGCAGAAATTCATAAAAATAGCAAAATGACTGCTGGAAAACTTTTTTTAAATAAAATTTTAGCTGTGACTGTTTAAACTCATTAGTTTTTGTGGAGTTCAGTCTCATTTATTATGCCTGTGAAACAGTTTGGTAGAATCATGGGAAATATCTGGAAGGAGAGCAGCAGCCTTGGTTGCTGAGATGGTTTTGCTTTTATTGGATACAGGGCGCTGTGTGCATCCTGGCGCACTTTAAGCGACATTGTCACACAACCGGAGAGAGGCATTACTGCCATTCCGCCGACTCCCCTGAGCAGGCACACAAGCACGCGGATACGCACAGGCACACACTCACACAGGAGTGTACAGCGGCCCTAACTTTATTTATCGTTAGGCATGTACACTTCACTGCGTCTTGGGGGGTTGGCCTTCAAGGACGTTAGTTGCACGAGCAGAGCCAAGCTGAGATTCCAATTTAGCCCCAAATTAATGTGACTGCACTTGGAATCGAGCCTGGGCCGCTGGCACACCAGAGCCTGCGCTGGACCACTGGGCTACGCGGGTTTGCTGAGATAACTGTTGGGATAACTAGCTATGAGTACTATTTGAGCTCTATGGCAACAGTACGGATGTGCTACAGGTGGAGAGGCTGGGTGGGGCGAGATCCGGTCCGCACTCCCGGGGCTAAGGCTATAGGCAAGGCTGTAGGCAATGGGACCCAATGCTCACTGCATGATTTTATAAACTGTAGTCGCAGGCATAATGAGGCAATTGCTCCACAGCAATGTCAGCAGTGCTCAACAGCGTTAAACTTGTCCTTGTGGTCTTCTCAGTCTGTTCAGCCGCAGCTCTGAGTCGGCAGTTCCAATTCGAGGCCTCGGTTGCTATGTGGACGGCAAGGACGGCGTGAGAGACATCAACGGTTTGAAGTACATGGGCATCACCAGGGTCGGCAGCGTCGTCATTGACCAGCTGGAAAATGCCTTTTTATGCCGAAGCCACAGCATGGCCCACGAGCTCTGCGGCAGGATCTGCTCACTCAGCAGCTTCGAGTACATGGCGCTGCAGGCCTCGCAGTGGTGCGCCTGCGGGAACTCCTACGGATCGCAGGGGGCGGCGAACGCGTCCGACTGCAGCCTGGCGTGCAATGGAAACGCCAGCCAGATTTGCGGTGGCAGTTTCAGAAACAGCGTCTTTAAGATCACCTACGGAAACAGTTGAGCTCGTTGGCTAGATATTAAATAGATTTTTATTATTAATTTCGATTCACAATACGAGCGTAGATTCGTATGGCCCGGGCGTCAGGGAGATGTCAGGATGTTTATGAGGGCTGTCATTGTGTCAGTACCGTGGGTGTCAGACTCTAACGCAGGGGTCGGTGAACTCCGGCCCGTGGGCCACCATGCAGCCCCCGAAGGCCTTTGTGTATCTTCTCAGCGCTCTTCACTCTCTCTCTCTCTCCTCTTACTCTCCTCTCTTCTCTCCTTTCTCTCCGCCTCTCCTTTCTCTTATTTTCTTTCTTTCTTCTCTATTCCGTCTCATTTCTCCTCTCATCTGGCCCGCAGTCATGCACTAGGCTCTCTATCTAGCACCGGAGGTACACAAGTTTGCCGACCCCTGCTTTAAGGAATGTTGATGGGCTAAAATAAGACGAATAAAATACCCAGAGCAATTGTGTCAGTTAATGTCTGTTAAAGATGAAATTCTGGGGTGTCAAAGAGCCATGGTATGCCAGGGAGCCATGACACATAACCATGTTAACACACAGCCATGACACATGACACATGACCATGACTGTAGGTTTCTGACCCATGCTGTAGGTTCCTGACCCATGCTGTAGGTTGCTGACTCCATGCTGTAGGTTGATGACTCCATGCTGTAGGTTGCTGACTCCATGCTGTAGGTTGCTGACTCCATGCTGTAGGTTGCTGACTCCATGCTGTAGGTTGCTGACTCCATGCTGTAGGTTGCTGACTCCATACTGTAGGTTGCTGACTCCATGCTGTAGGTTGCTGACTCCATGCTGTAGGTTGCTGACTCCATACTGTAGGTTGCTGACTCCATGCTGTAGGTTGCTGACTCCATGCTGTAGGTTTCTGACCCATGCTGTAGGTTTTTGACCCATGCTGTAGGTTTCTGACACATACTGTAGGTTGTTCACTCTATAATGTAGGTTGCTGACTCCATACTGTAGGTTGCTGACTCACATCGCAGGCTAGCAACTAATCTATAATAGTAGCTTAAAGTTCTATTAACATGAAAATTTGCAGATGCACTGCAGTAAAATAAACCTGAAGCACCAACACTTTTTAAAATGTTTTACAATTTTTCATAAGATTTTACTGCGAAAATCGCATCATATTGCTTAAAGTAGGCAGCTAGAGAAAACTGACAATAAGTTAAGATATATATTTATAGGAACGATTAAAATTAACAAAACTGGATGTATTGTTTCGACACCGCACTGCAATATGTTACTAAACTATAGAAATACTTACTATATTAATCGTGAAAATCGAAAGACTGATGACGCAAAATACTGCAATCAGTTGGCAATCAGTTCTGATCTCGATTTTAAAAAAGTACATCGGCAGAGTTGCGCTGGATTGGCACAGTTTATTGTTGCTCTGCTCAGGCCGCCGGCATCGACCGCTGGCAGGCCGCCAGGAAGGCCTCGGCCGCCCGCTTCTCCTCCGAGCTGCGGCAGGACGCCCGCAGCCGGTCCTCGAAATCCCGCCAGCCGCCAGTCCAGGTGTCGCAGGTGGGCAGCACGTGCGCCATGAAGCCGGACTGGAGGGTGGGGATGGGTAGGGGGCGGTGGGAATGCACTGCTGATTTGGTACGGGGTTTTAATCTGTCAAAGCGTTTTTGAATAATAGCCCTGGGACTTGGGGATCTGGGATCTGTGATTATGGTTCCCAGCAACTGAGGATCTGGGAGGCTGGCCCAGCAATTCAGGATCTGGGAGGCTGTGACTCAGCAACTGAGCATCTGGGAGGCTGTGGCCCAGCAACTGAGCATCTGGGAGGCTGTGGCCCAGCAACTGAGCATCTGGGAGGCTGTGACCCAGCAACTGAGGATCTGGGAGGCTGTGGCCCAGCAACTGAGCATCTGGGAGGCTGTGGCCCAGCAACTGAGCATCTGGGAGGCTGTGGCCCAGCAACTGAGGATCTGGGAGGCTGTGACCCAGCAACTGAGGATCTGGGAGGCTGTGGCCCAGCAACTGAGCATCTGGGAGGCTGTGGCCCAGCAACTGAGCATCTGGGAGGCTGTGGCCCAGCAAATGAGCATCTGGGAGGCTGGCGGTGTCCCAGCTTCAACGCAACCCCCATCCAAAGCCTCACCTGATAGGCAGCGGCGCCAGCGGCAGTGGCTGTGGCGCCGATCACGTGACCATAGACAGCGGCGGCCCAGTCGCGGCCGGCCGGCCGGACAGCCTCGGCGTGCGCCAGAACGGCGGCCTCGTAGACATTCGGATGGCCGGCCAGGGCGCGTCGGGGGTCCGCGGCGCCGCGCAGTCCGGCGGGCAGGGCGGCCAGCTGGGCGAGGCGGAAGCTGCGCCAGGCGAGGCGGGGGCAGTCGGCCCGGATGTAGGCCTGGGCGGCGTCCAGGTACTGCGCGTCCCTGGGGGGAGGGCAAATATGTACTTTATCTCGGGACAGTTCACGAAGTAACGCACTACTCAACGGCTCAAAAACAGTACAAGTACTTAAATTACCAACTAGATGTTTATTTTTCTTATTAAAACATACCTAGATGAGAAATTCCCCCTATCAACCTTAATGTGCAAACCAGGTGCGAGAATTACTCCAGTATCAAGAAGAGGAATTCCCTACTTCTGTAGATAAGAATTCCCATAAGAAGATAAATTTTCCTCCGATTTTGACGAAAAATTTCCCTAGGAGAGAAATTCCCCCTACTTTAGATGAGAAATTCCCCCTACTTCAGACGAGAAATTCCCCCTACTTCAGATGAGAAATTCCCCCTACTTCAGACGAGAAATTCCCCCTACTTCAGATGAGAAATTCCCCCTACTTCAGACGAGAAATTCCCCCTACTTCAGATGAGAAATTTCCACTACTTCAGATGAGAAATTCCCCCTACTTTAGATGAGAAATTCTTTCTACTTCAGATGAGAAATTCCCCTACTTCAGACGAGAAATTCCCCCTTCTTCAGACGAGAAATTCCCCCTACTTCAGACGAGAAATTCCCCCTACTTCAGATGAGAAATTCCCCCTACTTCAGATGAGAAATTCTCCCTACTTTAGATTCAGACTTCCCTCTAACATAGAAGAGAAATTCCTTTAATTGTATGAGAAATTCCTCCCACCTCAGATAGGAATTCCCTAGCTCAGATGAGAAATTCCCCATACCTGAACAGCAGGTTGCCCAGCTCCCTATCCATGCAGTAGTACAGGTAGACGGCAATCAGCGAGTCGCGATCCTCCGGACAGTGCCGACGAAGGAACTCCAGCAGCGCCCGCTGCAGCCGGTGGTCGCGGCCGCCCACGCCGCCGCCCCGGCCGCAGAGCAGCTCGGGCTCGAAGTGGCCAGCCGAGCGCAGCTTGTGGAACACGTAGGCCATCTCTCCGTAGCGCCCGATGCCCCGCGCCAGCCGGACCATCTCGGCGAACTGGCCGGCGGCTTCCAGCCGGTCTGTGAGCTCCCGAGCGCTGCTCATCACCGATGCCAGTTGCTGGAAGCTGGCCGCGGCGGCGTGCCGATCGATGAGCTCCGTCACCTCCGATTCCAGGCTGCCGCCGCCGCCGCCCGGTGACGGGGAAGTGACGGGCTGAGGCGAAGCCAAGGTGACCACGGAGCGGCGCTGCCGGCTGCTGACCAGCCCGGAGGCGCCTGCTGGAGACATGACGGTGTGATGGCAGCGAGGTGAGCCACCGACTCGGAGTGGGTGTGGGACTCAGTTGTCGAATAGATTTATAACTAAGTCGAGTGCAGATTAGAAGGCCAGCAACTGCAAACTGAGGACTGGAGATCTGATAGGGTGGTGGTGGGCCCAGCAACTGGGAATCTGAGAAGCTGACTTAGCAACTGGGGATCTAAGAGGCTGGCTTAGCAACTGAGAATCTGGGAGGCTGGCTTAGCAACTGGGGATCTGGAGGCTGGCTTAGCAACTGGGGATCTGGGAGGCTGGCTTAGCAACTGGGGATCTGGGAGGCTCGCTTAGCAACTGGGGATCTGGGAGGCTGACTTAGCAACTGAGAATCTGGGAGGGTGACCCAGAAACTGAGGAGCTGGGAGGCTGGCCCAGCAACTGAGGTGCTGGGAGGCTGGCCCAGAAACTGAGGATCTGGGAGTCTGGCCCAGCAGCTGGGGATCTGGGAGGCTGACTTAGCAACTGAGGATCTGGGAGGCTGTGGCCCAGCAACTGAGGATCTGGGAGGCTGTGGCCCAGCAACTGCGGATCTGGGAGGAAAGCCCAACAGAAACTTTCGCGAAAGCAGCCAGTTCGCCAATACCGTCTGGTGCAGCCGTCGCCGCAGCCGGGCCCCCAAGCTGCTGCCCTTCTCCAGTCAGATTTTCGTCAGCATCGCCGTTCGACGCGGCCTCCTCCGCCTTCAGCCGGCCAACCAGCGACGTCCACCTGGCCGACAGCTTGAACTGGCCGATTACTTCTTCGCCTTCGCCGCTATCGTCCGCATCAGTCGCCGTCGCCGAAGTCCGACTCTCGGCATTCAACTCGTCCCAGAGCCGCAGCAGAGCGCCGGTCAGCGGACAGTCGTCTCGATAGGCTCGCAGCGATTCCAGCAGGCGTTCATTGACGGCCGGAGCTTCCGCGCCGACCGACGTCGATATGCCGTGGCAGGCGGCGGCCAGCTCGGACAGGCCGCGGCGCTGCGGCAGAAAAACGGCGCAGGCGTCGGCGAGGGCGTCCAGCCGGCCAGCCGATCGACACTCGGCAATCAGAGCGTCAGGCGTCGATAATAGCGCATCGACGCCTGTGCTGGAGTCGCCGCCGACGGTTGGGGGCGGCAACTGAGCGAGGCTGGCCAGATAGTCGGACAGGGCCGGTCGCTCGGACAGCAGGCTGAGCAGCGGATGGCCGAGCTGCCTGGCGTACAAGCCGAGGTGCCGTCGACTCGAGTCGGCCCCGACAACCGCCAGCAGGCCGCCGTCCACGTCGGAGTCGCCCGGTGGTCGAGGCGGCGCTTCCGGTGCCGTCGCCCGACCGCCGACAATCTCGGATTCGTCTGGCGCGGTGGAGGCCTCGTCAGCATCGGAGTTGGGCGGAGGCGGCGTCCGCGAAGGTGGTACAGCGGCAGCGGTCTCGGCACTGCTTTCGCTCTCCGTCGTCGTCAAGGTGGATGCGACATTGCGCGAAGACGAACGGCCTCGACGTCGGTGCTTAGGCGGACGGCGCTGCTGAGCGGACACTGTTGCAGTGGTTGACGAAGACTGCTGCTGCTGCTGCTGCTGCGACCGGGGCCTGGCAGTGAGGCCAAGCTGGTCGTACAGCCGCTGCCTCGGCTCCGCCGGTCGAGTCTGTATGGGGAGTTCGAGAACAGGGATCGAAAATGAATTATTAGCTAGGGATTGCTAAAGAGAGAGACTTGCTCACCGTCTCGGGTGCAGTCGAGGAGGCCATTTCGATCACGTGAGCCAGATGGTCGGCAACGGGCCGGCTAGCGAACTGATTCAGCAGGCTCAGCAGGCGCGGCTTGCCGTAGCCCAGCAGCTGGCCGGCGGCCAGAAAGCCGGCCCAGTCGTCGTTGGCGGCCAGTTGAACCAGCGGCTCGGCCGGGAGTGGCCGGCCAGTGAGATGAGCGGCCAGGGCCCGGCAGCGCCACTGCATGACCAGCTGGCCGAGGTCCGCTGGCGGGTCCTCGGCTGCGGCTGCGTCTGACACTGTGGGGCACGGCGGGCGTTGGGAATGGGAATAGCAAGCTGGACTTAGAGATCCCAGTGTGCCACAGATGTTTCAGTGCCTAGGTGTCCTGGCGCTTCAATGTAGCTCGTATTATAATCCCAATGTATTAGTGTCTAGTTGTCCTTGATGTCTTTGTGTCCTTGATGTCTTTGTGTCCTTGATGTCTTTGTGTCCTTGATGTCTTTGTGTCCTAGATGTCTTTGTGTCCTAGATGTCTTTGTGTCCTAGATGTCTTTGTGTCCTAGATGTCTTCGTGTCCTAGGTGTCTTTGTGTCCTAGATGTCTTTGTGTCCTTGATGTCTTTGTGTCCTAGATGTCTTTGTGTCCTTGATGTCTTTGTGTCCTTGATGTCTTTAGCGCCAGCCAGTCAGTCACTCACCGGACTTGGCCAGCACAATATCGCTAGCCCGCAGTTTGCACTGAATGTCGCTAACGCCGCACAGATGGCCGAACACCAGCGCCGAGGTCACGGCGTCAATCGCCGAATTTGAAGCTCCGGCGACGGCAGCGGCCTCGGCCGAGACGCTGGTGACGGCCGCCCGGATGGACCGCCGATTCAAAGGCAGCGGCGACGCCGTGGCCGAGGCGGCAGGCGAAGCGGCAGAGAAAAACTCGGCCAGGTAAACGGCGTACGCGCTGACCGGCCGCAGGTTGGCCAGGTAGTAGCGGTGCGGCAGCCGGCCGATTTCCGGCGGCTCCGCGTCGCCGCCAGCCGACTTGTCGGCGGCTTCAACTGGGGCCAGACAGGCGGGCAGCAGGGAGTCCAGGCTGACGCCGGACGGGTCCTCGCGGAGCGGCTCCGGGGCCGGCCAGTCGGACTCGGGGTCCTGGTCTTCGTTGGCGTCGAGCCGCTTCGATCGCAGATCCCGGAGCCGACTGAGCAGCGAGGATTGGCGACTTGAGGATGAGTCGTCTGGGAAAAAATCAGTCAATAGGATGCTTGCCAATGAATGGGACTGGAGAAGCTGCTGGAATGTGGGCTGTAGACACCCCTGACGAAACAGTCGAGTCGTTGCAGATGACACAGGTAAAATTGGAAAGAAGTGACTCTAAAACCACTATAAAACGACGAGATGTCACGGTTCGAGTCGCTAAAAAAGTCGTCAAAGAGTCGCTCAAGAATCACTTTGAAGCGTTTTACTGCCTGCGACTGTGAAACGACTCTGGGGCCGTAAGGTAAAGTCGTATTTGAGGCGTGCTAGAGTGGCTGTATCGTCAGAATTGTCATACGACCAGCGGTGAGGCAAAAGTCTGCTCACTCCGCTGACTCCTGAGCAGAATACAAGCGCGCTGTACGCAGGCACGAACTCACACACACGCTCACACAGGGTGTACAGCGCCAGCCAAAGGCACCAGGGGAGCTCACCGCTAATCTCGCCAGCTCCCATCTCCTCCAGCATGTCCAGCGCGTACGAGGCTGCAGTCACGTGACCAGCTTCAAGCGCCTCGCCAAGCAGAGCTCGAAGCGGTTCCGCTTCCGTTGCTAAGCAACCGGCTAGGGCGCAGCGTCGCAGCCAAAGACGCCTGCTGGACGCCTCCTTGGCGCTGAACCTGCCGGACTTGGCCGCCCGGCACAGCAGCGGCTCGGACAGCCACTCTGGCAGGCTGTGGAGGCCGTCCAGATCGTCCGAGCTTGGCCGGGCGGCGTCCAACGCCTCGGACAGCAGCCGATAGTTGCCAGCAGCCAGCAGGTGGCGCCAGACCGCCTGGGCTGGGAATCGATCAAGGACGTCTGTTAGCGACTGGACTGCCAGCGATCGGCGCAGCAGGAGCTCCTGGACTCGAGACTCGGCCAGGCTGAGCATTCGACGGAGAGTCAGCGGCGACGCCGATTCGGAGGCGGCGGCCTCGGGTTCGCCAGCCAGCAGCGCCGCCCGAAGCTCGGCCCGGGCCTCGTCGGTGTTGTAGGCGGAGGAGAGACGCTCCATGCTGGACATGGCCGCCTTTGGGTGAATCAACAATTTATATCGATAGTAGCTGTGTCGTTTGAGATTGGCTCGAATATTGGTCAAACAAAAAATGCATGTACAGGTGACACAGGCCTGGGGTGACAGGCGAGACATAGGCCTGGACTGACAGGTGAGGCATAGGGCTGGGAGAACAGGTGAGGCATAGGCCTGGACTGACAGGTGAGGCATAGGGCTGGAGTGACAGTTGAGGCATAGGGCTGGAGTGACAGGTGAGGCATAGGGCTGGGAGAACAGGTGAGGCATAGGGCTGGGAGAACAGGTGAGGAATAGGCCTGGACTGACAGGTGAGGCATAGGGCTGGAGTGACAGGTGAGGCATAGGGCTGGAGTGACAGGTGAGGCATAGGGCTGGGAGAACAGGTGAGGCATAGGGCTGGACTGACAGGTGAGGCATAGGCCTGGACTGACAGGTGAGGCATAGGGCTGGGAGAACAGGTGAGGAATAGGCCTGGACTGACAGGTGAGGCATAGGGCTGGGAGAACAGGTGAGGAATAGGCCTGGACTGACAGGTGAGGCATAGGGCTGGAGTGACAGGTGAGGCATAGGGCTGGGAGAACAGGTGAGGAATAGGCCTGGACTGACAGGTGAGGCATAGGGCTGGGAGAACAGGTGAGGCATAGGGCTGGGAGAACAGGTGAGGCATAGGGCTGGAGTGACAGGTGAGGCATAGGGCTGGGAGAACAGGTGAGGCATAGGGCTGGGAGAACAGGTGAGGCATAGGGCTGGGAGAACAGGTGAGGCATAGGGCTGGGAGAACAGGTGAGGCATAGGGCTGGGAGAACAGGTGAGGCATAGGGCTGGGAGAACAGGTGAGGCATAGGGCTGGGAGAACAGGTGAGGCATAGGGCTGGGAGAACAGGTGAGGCATAGGGCTGGGAGAACAGGTGAGGCATAGGGCTGGGAGAACAGGTGAGGCATAGGGCTGGGAGAACAGGTGAGGCATATGCTTGGCACCCAGTGAAACTTAGACTCAAGAAGGGACGCACCTGAACTTCGGCGGGTAGGTCGGCAGCCAGCTGCAGGTACAGCCAGCTCCTCAGGCCGGCATCGGCGCAGTCCAGCAGGAGGTCGCGCAGCTCTCGCTCGGTGTCGGCGCCACTGGCATCAAGTAGGACACGCGCTTCCACTAGCTGGCGCCGGCCGACCAGGTATCGAACTCGCGACCTGCACACGGTTAGACAGTGGGCGGCTGTGCAGCTACGCGAGGCCGAGCTATTCGAGAAGTACTCCAGCGCCCTGGTGACGCAGTTCGACAGACAGGCGTCAACAAGGACGTCCGTATCGGCCAGTTGCGACCAGGCGGAGGCAGCGGCGGCAGCGGCCGAAGTCGACGCTGACGAAGCATCACCGACCGAAGCCGACGAAGATATCAACGACGCTGACGACGCCTTCAACAGCGGCGTTGGCGGCGGCTGCGGCACCGGGCGACGGCAGTAGCGTCGAACTCGGCTGAGGTAGAGCGACAGCTCGGCTTGGCTACTGTCGGCTTGGTCAGCGAGCAGGAGCTGGCGACAGAGGAACCTGTTGATCCTGGCGGCCAGCTGGTCAGCGTACTGCCTGCCGGCCGGACTGTCGGCCAGGCTGGCCAGGTAGCTCAGCATGAGGTCCAGGGCCGGTCGGAGGCTGGCCAACGGCGCCTGCTCGTGGCTGTTAAGAAAGAATGCCACGGTGTCCAGCTGACGCTGGCGGAGCGCCGCCTCCAGGCTGACCAGCGGCACCAGGCAGCCGCGGCTGCTCCAGCCGTTCAAAGCGCAGAGCCGGTCGGCTGTTGCCACGGCGTCGCCGAGCATGAGCTGGCGGATCAGGCTGTCCGGCGGCTCGGCCAGCAGCAGTGCGGATTCGCCGGCCGGGTAGTCCACAAGCGGCGGCCAGTTCTCGCTGAAGGTGAGCCGCGGCGGCTGGAATCCGTCGTTGTCGTCCTGCCCGCCAGCCCAGTCGTAGTAGAGCACCGAACGCTGCGATCGACGCTTGCCGTTGACAAGAACTCGACAACGCCGATCCCGACGAAGGCCAATCAGCAGGAGGCGCTGGCTTGGCTGGCGAAGGCGCAGCACAGCGTAGGCCCAGACGTTCGTGACGAAGACTGTCGGTTTATTGGCGGCGACGTCTTCGGCAGCCGAGTCTGGCAGGCCCAGCGACTTGGCAACCGCAGCCAGGCTCACTGCGATTGTCGAACCGACCTCATCATCGACGGATAAGCCGTCGTCATTGTCATCGGCCTCGGGACGCCGCGGTCGAGTGAAGCCGCTGACGATGACGCTGTCGCAACGTCGAGACGCTCGACGACACGCTTTGACCGACGGAACCCGGCGCCGAGGCAAGCCGGTCAGGGTGAGCAGCCAGCGCGACTCGCCGTCGACGCCGCCGCTCTGCACCTGGCAACTGGCGCTATCGGTAGCGCTCAGCGGCTCCGGCCGGCTGGTCAAGTCCGGCTGTCCGGGCTGGCGCAGGGAGCAGTGCACATAGCACGCTGTTTCGGCCGTCGCTGCGGACTGTTGATGTTGAGAATTTTTTATTCCTCTCTAGACGAATAATGATAGCCATAGCAACACAACTTGCAGCCTACTATCTGTCTACTACGGAAACAGATAAAATGATAAAACCCCGCAGAAAAAAAGTGTCTAAACCAATGTGTACTTTTGATAGTAGAAAAACATGTTTCATACGATATTGTAATTGCCCTTTGAAATTTGAACTTCGCTCTAAATACGAGTAGTTTCTGGATAAATATTTATTATAACAACTTTGTAGGATAATAAATTAAATAGAATGAAAAATTTCACAAAAATATCATTACTTTTCCTGGAAATTACGCGTTAAGAAGCAGTTATACTTATCGTGTCTAAATCTTCCACAATTAATTTACTACCAATCCTTAGTACTTTATGAACTTTCGCAGACAGATTTTCTAGTTGTCTTAGTCCTTTCCTTTCATTCATTTCATCCAGGCTGTAACCTGCTAATGTTGGGGAGGAGGACGGAGGCGTAGCCCAGTGGTCTGTCGCGGCGCTCTGGTGTGCCAGCGGCCCAGGCTCGATTCCAAGTGCAGTCACATTAATTTGGGGCTGAATTGGAATCTCGGCTTGGCTCTGCTCGTGCAATTAACGCTATTGAGGGCCAACCCCTAAGGAGCAATGAACTGTACATGCATGCCTAACAATAAATAAAGTCAGGGCCGCTGTGCACTCCTGTGTGAGTGTGTGCCTGTGAGTATGACTGCGTACGTATCCGCGCGCTTGTGTGCCTAGTCAGGGGAGTCGGCAGAAGGGCACGCAGCACGCAGCCCCTGCCTCTAATATAAAAAGCATGCTAATATTTATCTTTGAAACATCTTTCTAAACTATACTCGTCCAATTTTTTGTCATCCGACAGTACGAAAGCGGCCAGAAACTCGTATTTCGATCTGAATGCACAACTTGAATTAGGAACTTGCAGCAATGAGAAAAATCTGGTTTGATAGAGGCTTCAGCGAGTAAGCACAGCTCAAAGACCACCAGATCGGACTCAAGAGTTATATACTCAATAATTCATTGTCATCAGACCATACATCTAGAGCTAAAGCAATGAATAATTAACTCTGATGATTTCACATACCAGCTGAGAACCGAGATCAGGCTTATTATAAGGACAAGACCGTGCAGGCTTGCTAAAAACGACGTAGCAAAAACTTTTTTACAACGTCCAGCAGCCATGCAGAGAAATCGCCTAAGAAACGAGACGGACGTGCACAATTCGTTCTATCGCACCATGGAGCTGGTCAGGACTCGGAATAGAATGGAGAGCGAACGACTCAAAGCGTTGCTTGACAGTCACATTGAGAAGCATCGACAGTACGAATTGCGCACCATGCAGCGGGCTGAGGTGGGGCGAGTCGAAGATAAAACGACAAAACGCTTTTTGAGACCATTTTGAGACTCTGAAGAAAACTAGCACCTATCTTAAGACCTTGGAATTCCTCTCGAGACTTTAGAATCCCTCTCGAGACCTTGGTATTCCTCTCGAGACTTTGGTATTCCCCTCGAGACCTTGGTATTCACGCTGTTACAAAAAACAGAATCTTGAGGCGCTGCGCAAGCCTCGAGACTGTGGGTGTTTAGAAGTGCATCAATAGCCATTGTGGCTCGCTCTGACTGCTTTATAAAACCGCCAACCGCCAAACACAAAACACCTCAGGACCAGATGCGGCGACGCCTACAAGCGAACGAAAGCCGGCGACGAGAGCTTGGCCAGCGCGCCGAGCAGGACCGCGCCGAGGAGGAACGACTGCGCCGATTCCGGGAAGCAGCTCGAGCCAGACAGTCTTTTATTAACTTTCTGATTGAGCACGTGCGCGGCAAGGAGGTGCGCTCGCCACAGCCAGACGAAGACGACGAAGAGGAGGAACTGGAAGAAGAGGATGAGGAAGCCGACTACGGCGAAGAACAAACAAGAAAGGAAGGCAAAGCGAATTCGAAGCCGAAGGACAGCAAAGGCGAAGAGCTGGCAAAGACGCGGCAAGAGTTCGCTAAACGAATGGCCACCCTGACTGCAAATCATCCCAACACGCTGATGCGCCAGACTGCGGCCATGTTCGGAGCGCCGGTAAAAGCCAGGCCTCTGAGGAGTCAGGTGCGTGTTTTCTTTAGAGTCGACTTCAATCCGGGATGTAGGCTTACATGCTAGTTAGCAAGCAGGAAGTTACATATCAGGAGTTCAAGAGTGACATATCAAAGTCAAAATATGTAAAGAATGAATAATTGCAGATTTGGTAAGGTGAGGATTCATATGCTAAGAATGATGATCTACATGCGAGAATGGTGATCTACATGCAAGAATGAGGATCTACATGCCAAGAATGATGATCTACATGCCAATAATGAGGATCTACATGCGAGAATGATGATCTACATGCAAGAATGATTATCTACATGACAAGAATGAGGATCTACATGCCAAGAATGATTATCTACATGACAAGAATGAGGATCTTCATGCCAAGAATGATTATCTTCATGCCAAGAATGAGGATCTTCATGCCAAGAATGATGATCTACATGCAAAGAATGAGGATCTACATGCGAGAATGATAATCTACATGCAAGAATGAGGATCTAAATGCCAAGAATGATGATCTACATGCGAGAATGAGGATCTACATGCAAGAATGAGGATCTAAATGCCAAGAATGATGATCTAAATGCAAGAATGAGGATCTACATGCCAAGAATGAGGATCTACATGCCAAGAATGAGGATCTACATGCGAGAATGGTGATCTACATGCAAGAATGAGGATCTAAATGCCAAGAATGATTATCTACATGACAAGAATGAGGATCTACATGCCAAGAATGATTATCTACATGACAAGAATGAGGATCTTCATGCCAAGAATGATTATCTTCATGCCAAGAATGAGGATCTACATGCCAAGAATGAGGATCTACATGCCAAGAATGAGGATCTACATGCCAAGAATGAGGATCTACATGCCAAGAATGAATTATCTACATGCCAAGAATGAGGATCTACATGCCAAGAATGAGGATCTACATGCCAAGAATGAGAATCTACATGCCAAGAATGAGGATCTACACGCCAAGAATGAATTATCTACATGCCAAGAATGATGATCTACATGCCAAGAATGAGGATCTACATGCCAAGAATGAGGATCTACATGCCAAGAATGAGGATCTACATGCCAAGAATGATTATCTACATGACAAGAATGAGGATCTACATGCCAAGAATGATTATCTACATGACAAGAATGAGGATCTACATGCCAAGAATGATTATCTACATGACAAGAATGAGGATCTACATGCCAAGAATGATTATCTACATGACAAGAATGAGGATCTTCATGCCAAGAATGATTATCTTCATGCCAAGAATGAGGATCTTCATGCCAAGAATGAGGATCTACATGCCAAGAATGAGGATCTTCATGCCAAGAATAATTATCTTCATGCCAAGAATGAGGATCTTCATGCCAAGAATGAGGATCTTCATGCCAAGAATGAGGATCTTCATGCCAAGAATGAGGATCTTCATGCCAAGAATGAGGATCTACAAGCTGAAATGAGGAATTTTGGAAAGCAAGAGGCTCGTCCAGCCATTAAAGAGCAACAAAGCGGCATGCTTATGATCCAATGTGACAGCTATCAGGTTAAAATTTACACACAATCATGTCAGTTACTGTCATTACTGTCAGTTAATGTCAGATCTGTGCCTAAATTTGATCTGACACAAATTTCAAAACCCATACCTTCATCCCGAGTCCAAACAAAAATATCGATACCCCTTAAATAACTGCACAGATTGGCAGCTTCAGCCTGAAGCGAATCGAGACCAGACGGCACGAGGCTGACAGGAAGAAAAGCGTGCTGGAATCCAGCGAGGAGGCCTACAAAGTGGTGCGCATCATCAACAGTGAGCAGGAGCTGCAGCGGCAGCTGGCAGAGGCTGGGAAAGCTGGCTACCTGCGGCTGAGGGGGACTGTGCAGCCAGCAGCAATTGATGAGGCATCGGAGGCGGCGCTATCCAGTGCCAACAGCAGAGCTGCTTCACCAGCTGTTTGAGCAGAATTTAACTACTTGATGCCAATAGACTATGCTAAAGGTTGCTATGGCAACTATCAGTATAACAGGGACCTATGGCAGCTATGCCTACAGAAAACAACTGCTCTTATAACTACAAATACAGAAATATGATGGCTTTAAGATTTTCTTGCAGACTTCTGTAGAGTTTGTACAGAGCAGAAACTGTTCTTCAAGCTAAATATAGAGAAATATTGGTTATTTGGTGAAAAAGCTTTGACTATATAAACCATGGCAGAGAAACCCACTCTCTGTGATAATAGAACTGCATAATTTTTGCTGCAACTAAGCTTAGTCCAGTAGTCTAGTTGCGACTTCCTTTTTGCTCTCCTTCTCTGCCATGCTTGGGTGCAACCTAGGGATTCACCCGGCCGTTTCCATTGGCAACACACACATGTAAATTGCTATTGGACAGAATAGTAGTCACGAGACTACTCTCAGCCAATAGTGACTTACATGTGTGTGTTGCCAATAGAAACAGCCGAGTGATTCCCAAGGTTGTGCATGTATGTTCTCTGCTTTTTTGTTGCCTCTTCTGTTGGTATTTCCTTTCTCATCTTTTCCTATTTCTGTGCCTCTTTTTGTATTAGAGACAGGGGGTTGTGTGCACACTGGCGCACTTTAAGCGACATAGGCACACAAACAGCGAGAGGCATTACTGCCCATTCTGCCAACTCCCGTGAGCAGGCATACAAGCGCGCGGATACATACGCAGGCATGCACTCACACAGGAGTGTACAGCGGCCCTAACTTTATATTATCGTTAGGCATGTACACTTCACTGCGCCTTGGGGGGTTGGCTCTCAAGGCCGTTAATTGCACGAGCAGAGCCAAGCCAAGATTCCAATTCAGCCCCAAATTAATGTGACTGCACTTGGAATCAAGCCTGGGTCACTGGCACACCAGAGCAGCTACACTACCGCTGGGCTACGGCCCCCCTCTCATCTTTTCTTTCTTCTTTTACATTGTGTCTTGCTCCTTAGTAATCTTTTTGTCATATGTTATTTAACACATTTTGTTTAAAACCTAGGTACTAGCAGAATAAAAAGTGTCAATTGGCATAATTTTTAGGTTGCCAATTGTTAGGCATAAAAATGTATTTTACATAGGATCAGAGAAAGAAGATTTGGTTTATTGCTCATAAAATCATAAAACAAGCATATTCTTAAAGATATATCTAGACATAAAAATCATTATTCAATTTTTAATGCACAAATATTTGAGAAATTTAAAATATCAAGTTTAGCTTAAAATAGTCAAAATATTATTAAGACCCAAGAAGACTGAATTTTAATATATAGACCTCCATAATTTATCTTAGCTATATATTATATATAGTTATTAATATTATCAAATAGCAGAAACCTAGCAGAGGTAGTATAGTTATATATTCATATTTCCAAGCAAGGTCTACCACTAGAATTAAAATTAAAAGCACTGATTACCAATCTTAACTCAAGTTAAATAACAAGTATATATATCAGGGACACTATATATATACCTTTCTGTTATATTAAAGAAAATTCTTAGAAAAAAGCTTACTCTAATTTCCCATGATAAATTTTGCTAATGACAGTAATGTAATCTATATTGATCCTCTCCAAATGAATATCATATAAATTATAGCCATTATATCTAGCTGAGAGAGGGGCATGGCCTCATTGGGGCATTAGGACCAAATCAGGATCCATCACTGAAGCTGAAGTAAAACAGTAAATAGCAAAATAGGAAAAAGAGAATAGACAAAACGATTTTAAGTACAGTACAGTCAAGCGAAATAAAACCCAATCGTAGGACTTAGACTTATTTGAATATTCGGGCTAAGTGTCTTATAAGGCCCAAAGCCATGCGTCATAGGCAGCCGCCAAATGACTTAAGGCAAAACGTCCTGTAACGGCTGTACCCCTAGTCCCTGACACCCTAGTCCCTAGAAATGCCACTTGTGTAAGAATATTTTTTGCAAGTCAAAAATATAAGAAACTGCTTTAAAAATCTCTAATATGTTAAAAAATAAGACTATTCTGAGTAGGTCATCGGGTATGTGACTGATAATTATCTAAATGTACTTTACAATACTAAATTAAGCCTGCCTAGATTGATATCAAATTGGATTTTCGCAAAATTTTGGTCGGCTGTGTTTCTCAGAAAAAAGTTAATTCAAACTGCATATCGTGCTTTTATAATATTATAACAATTTTAAAACCAAAAAATTATTTTTGCTTCACAAACTAAAAAGCATTTTGTAAAACAATATTTATAAAAAGCTATTTTCGATTTTAAGGAAAAAACTTTTACTACAATATTTAAACTGATAAAATTCTATGAAATAACGAACCTTTACCTTGGCGAGTTCAGTTTTCACGGTTTTGGGCCTTTTGGCTAAATTTTTTTTACTTTTTCACTTATTTTTCTGATTTAATTTGGTACTTCTATACATTGTTATATTAAGCAAGTATTGCTAAGTGTTGCATAGGTTTTGCTATGTTGCGGCCACTGTACGATATGTCTTAAACTTTTGGGAAAATATGTGACTTGGATTGGATGGATATTTAATTTGGATTGGAACTTGGGTGTCTGTCTAAGCATACCCCTGTAATAACTAGAGCTAAAACGTTACACTTGAGATGTTACATTTGCCGAGTATCTCTGTCGTCTCTGATCTATTTAAGTTGCAAAAATCCACAGGATTATTATTCACTTATATTAGGGCTAGGCCTATGTTAATAAAACTTTACAATTTAATTAAATGAAGTATTAGAGTGATACCATACTCCATAGCTAGCTGCTAGCTACATACAGCTGGTTAGTTACCGTCTCTTGATTTTGTCTTGGTTTTGTTTTGTAGATTGGATTCTTTTGAGCAAAGTCGCCTAATTTTATATAGCAAATAACATATTTTAAAACATTGTTGATAGTCTGATAATAGCCATAGTCAGGATCATGGCATGCCATGTGCCACAACAATCCTATCCAAAAAAATTGCTTGCGCCATGCGCCAAAACTATTCCTAGCAAAAAAGTTTGCTTATACCATATTTCAACTTTTTGGAAAAATACAAAAATTAATAATTTTCCATTTGAAAAATACCAGTCAATAAAGCTTGTATTTAAATCTGTTTCATCGAAAATGCAGTGTTAACATTTCAATAAAAATCCATTAATATACTAGCAAAAAAGTGCTAATAAAAAGAAATAATATACTAATTTTCTCTATTAGGGCCTAAAATTTTAATATAGGCTGATTTTTATATCTAATATTTATTACTATAATACTATATTAGTAGAAACTTGTTGGACATGTTGCATATATAGGACTACAACTTACAATAGGACTATCACACAGACACAGGATAATCACATAGATAAGATTATTGACTAAAGATTCAAAATAAAACTTTAGGCAAATCAATTATTATAGGCCTAAGCTATAAGCTTTGATTTAGATAACAATATAAAGTTCAATATATGCACATTATTCCAGTGGCAGATCTAAAAATTCATTTTGAGAGGGGGGTATTCTAAGTCTGAGGCACCAACGTGAGTATAAGAAGCATCAATTTTTAAGCTAAGGGTGCAAAAATGCATTTAATAAGAGATGAAAAATAAAGCTTTGCCTTAGCTTAAGGGTAAAAAAAATGTGTAGCTGCCCCTCTCTAAATCCTCTCTTGAATTTGTCCTTATCAATATTGACTTGATATTATAAAGTGTCTGGCACTAAAGTATACAATATTCTTTTAAACATACTCAAGACATAAGGTCTATTATCTTTGAAAATAGCTTTTTTTATAATAGAACTAACTGTTTAGTCTATTCATGATGCAGTTATAGTGGCTAGTTAGATTAATGAGAATTTATTTATATATTCATATAGAGCATAGAAACCTTTATAACCACATAAAATTTTATTTGCATAGTAAATTGAAACTTAGGCATTCAAGTAAAGCTTTATTTGTGGCTAGCCTAAAGAATATCTCTATATATTAGCAAAGTTATAGAACTTAAGATTATAGAAATAATTAATATACTTCATGCTTGGGCGCAACCTTGGGATTCACTCGGCCGTTTCTATTGGCAACACACACGTGTATGTCGCTATTGGACAGAATAGTAGTCACGTGACTGCTCTCAGCCAATAGCGACTTACATGTGTGTGTTGCCAATAGAAACGGCCGGGTGATTCCCAAGGTTGCGCGCGTATGATATACTTAATTAATATAATTAAATTAAAAGTCATTTATCTAGGTCATACTTGTTTCTGTATAGGTTTTGAGTAGAGTTTGAGTTTAACTTTTTAGCTTTGTCCATTCTGGCCTTTTTATTTGCTAAATCAGGTTTTGTCAGTAAGATATAAATTTTTTGCATGAAGAAGGTTCTGTTAAAATATCATTAGGACAAGCATTGGTAGAGTAATTCCAAACAATTTACTAGTGATTCTAGGGTGACCTCATGACTTTTAGTGACTCAAACAACTACAATGCAACAGAGGTGACTATTGAGTCACAAGCTCATCATGTGAGTTTCAGAATTTTAAAAAAGTTGTAAAAATTGGTTAAAAGTTGCTTTTTTAATGCTTAGCTTTCTACTAACAATATCTAGATATGAATAATAATAAAAAATAATTGATTACATGTATGTGCCCCAATTGGGCCAGATGTGCAACCGATAACTTAGCCACAGCTATTGTGCGCCACATCTGAAGGCTATATATGGCTGTTCAGTCCAAGGACTCAGGGGTTACCACATGCACTCTCAATTACCCCAGCTAATGCTGGCACCCATTTTACAGCTGGGTGAACTGAAGCAATGCAGAGTTAAGTGTCTTGCTTAAGGACACAAAAAATAGTTCTAAATAGAACTCTATGGCCTCAGAGTCATTATAGAGACACCCCTGAGTCACTTGCGTCACACCAGAGTTGTTCAGAGTCACAGACAATGAAACGCCTCAAATTGACTTTTAGACAACTCTTTGACAACTTTTTAGCGACTCGTACTGTGACATCTAATTGTTTTTCTGGGAATTCACCAAATTCTGGGAATAGTGCCTATTTAGTATTCAATTGGATCAGAATCCTGTTCTGGTTCCTCTTTGCTGCAAATGAGCCTGCGGCTACTGTGGTGAGCTCAGCCAGCCAGCAGCACAGCAAAATGAGCGTCACCTCTGGTGAGCTGTCCGAGCAGCCGTCCGGACATCCGGTCATCCTCCTCTGTCCGAGTACAAAATCGTCACTGTTTGAGCCTCGCCGGTTGACACTAGATGACGATTCGTTAACTGTTAAAATTGGCCGAGCAGTTGCTAAGCAACGCGCCGAGCCTGGCAACGCAATATTCGACTGTCGAGTCCTCAGCCGGGATCATGGCAGCATCTATTATAAAGATGCCGGGTTTTTTATTGTTGACGCTGGTAGCGCTAATGGCACATTTGTTAATGGGCGCCGCCTCAGCCCCAGCACCCAGGCCAGCAAGCCGGAGCCACTGTACAGCGGCGACCTCCTGCAGCTCGGCGTTGAAGTAGTCGACTCGACTAAACAGGTGCGTCATGGGAAATTGGGAATGCTTTTATAGATCGCTCCCCGGTCACCAAAAGTGGTTCCCCCCCACCGAAAGTGTTGCCCCCCTACCAAAAGTGGTGCCCCCCGCCGAAAGTGGTGCCCCCACCGGAAGTGGTGACCCCCACCGAAAGTGGTGCCCCCCCCACCGAAAGTGTTGCCCCCTACTGAAAGTGATGCCCCCTACCGAAAGTGGTGCCCCCCCACCGAAAGTGATGCCCCCTACCGAAAGTGGTGCCCCCCCACCGAAAGTGATGCCCCCCTACCGAAAGTGGTGCCCCCCCACCGAAAGTGATGCCCCCCTACCGAAAGTGGTGCCCCCCCCCCCCCCTACCGAAAGTGGTGCCCCCCCCACCGAAAGTGATGCCCCCTACCGAAAGTGGTGTCCCCCCTACCGAAAGTGATGCCCCCTACCGAAAGTGGTGCCCCCCACCGAAAGTGATGCCCCCCCACCGAAAGTGATGCCCCCCCACCGAAAGTGATGCCCCCCTACCGAAAGTGGTGCCCCCCACCGAAAGTGATGCCCCCCCCACCGAAAGTGATGCCCCCCACCGAAAGTGATGCCCCCTACCGAAAGTGGTGCCCCCCCCTACCGAAAGTGATGCCCCCCCACCGAAAGTGATGCCCCCCTACCGAAAGTGGTGCCCCCCTACCGAAAGTGATGCCCCCCTACCGAAAGTGGTGCCCCCCCACCGAAAGTGATGCCCCCCTACCGAAATTGGTGCCCCCCCCCCACCGAAAGTGATGCCCCCCTACCGAAAGTGGTGCCCCCCACCGAAAGTGATGCCCCCCCACCGAAAGTGATGCCCCCCCACCGAAAGTGATGCCCCCCTACCGAAAGTGGTGCCCCCCCACCGAAAGTGGTGCCCCCCCTACCGAAAGTGATGCCCCCCTACCGAAAGTGATGCCCCCTACCGAAATTGGTGCCCCCCCACCGAAAGTGATGCCCCCCTACCGAAATTGGTGCCCCTCCACCGAAAGTGATGCCCCCCACCGAAAGTGATGCCCCCCTACCGAAATTGGTGCCCCTCCACCGAAAGTGATGCCCCCCTACCGAAAGTGGTGCCCCCCACCGAAAGTGATGCCCCCTACCGAAAGTGGTGCCCCTACTGAAAGTGATGCCCCCTACCGAAAGTGGTGCCCCCCCCACCGAAAGTGTTGCCCCCTACTGAAAGTGA
The DNA here is from genome assembly GCA_002269645.1 of Macrostomum lignano. NCBI lineage: Eukaryota > Metazoa > Platyhelminthes > Macrostomidae > Macrostomum > Macrostomum lignano. Next base: position 752,263 of record NIVC01000089.1, on the reverse strand, counting down.
TGCCCCCCTACCGAAAGTGGTGCCCCCCCACCGAAAGTGGTGCCCCCCTACCGAAAGTGGTGCCCCCCCCACCGAAAGTGATGCCCCCCTACCGAAAGTGGTGCCCCCCCTACCGAAAGTGATGCCCCCCCACCGAAAGTGATGCCCCCCTACCGAAATTGGTGCCCCTCCACCGAAAGTGATGCCCCCCACCGAAAGTGATGCCCCCTACCGAAATTGGTGCCCCTCCACCGAAAGTGATGCCCCCTACCAAAAGTGGTGCCCCCCACCGAAAGTGATGCCCCCCTACCGAAAGTGGTGCCCCCTACTGAAAGTGATGCCCCCCTACCGAAAGTGGTGCCCCCCCCACCGAAAGTGTTGCCCCTACTGAAAGTGATGCCCCCCTACCGAAAGTGGTGCCCCCCTACCGAAAGTGGTGCCCCCCACCGAAAGTGATGCCCCCTACCGAAAGTGATGCCCCCCTACCGAAAGTGGTGCCCCCCACCGAAAGTGATGCCCCCCTACCGAAAGTGGTGCCCCCCACCGAAAGTGATGCCCCCCTACCGAAAGTGATGCCCCCCACCGAAAGTGATGCCCCCCTACCGAAAGTGGTGCCCCCCACCGAAAGTGATGCCCCCCTACCGAAAGTGGTGCCCCCCCACCGAAAGTGATGCCCCCCCCCCCTACCGAAAGTGGTGCCCCCCCCCTACCGAAAGTGGTGCCCCAAATCGAAACGGGTGCCCCTGACACTCAGATGTCGCTGTCTCCCCCTGGTATTTGCAATTATTGTTTGACTGCGATAAAGACTCCAACCAGGGGAGGTCAAGGGTGTCAGCTGCCCTCTATTGAAAAATCGGGGGTCATGTTCACTAAAATTCTCACCTGCCGTGCTAAATATTACGGCCAATAGAGATTTCTGCCTCCTTCCTTTATAGCAATTCTTGCCCAATCTAGTTATTTATTCCCTAAAGCCATAGGCTACTATAAGTAGCACAACCCAGTTGCTGACTCATTTTGCCGCAGGTGACGCACAACAGCATCGTTGCCCGCGTCCAGCTGTTCCATCCGGACGGCACCGAAGCGGTTCGACCGCCGGAGCAGCCGTCCGCACCAGGCTCTGTGTGCAGCACCGCCAGCTCCGAGGACACCTCCGTGACCGACTCGCCAGCCTCCGAGGTCGCCAACGCCGGTGCAACCGCCGCCATCGCGCAGTGCCTCGCCGAATCGCTTCGACGGGAGCGTCGATTAGACGAGCGACTCAGCGAGCTCAACCGGGTGTTCTCCGACCTGTCATCCACGGTTGCGGGCGTCAGCCTGGCTGCTCCAGTGGTCTGCGACGAGGCCATGCTAAGCCGGCTCGAGCGTCTGTTGGACCAGGTGCAGGAGCCCGAGCAGCCTGGGCAGCAGCAGCAGACTCAGACAGACGGGCCGCTGGCTCAACAGTTGGAGTACTATATTGAGCAGGTGAGTTTGCTTTTTTGTGTTTTATTTCAGTACAATATGTAGATTAGTGGGGCGGTAGTTTCAAATATCACATTTACTAAGGATGCCACGTAAGCTCTAGTGACTTTTTAACAATCTAAACGACTGCAATGCGACGGAGAGGCGGCTGTTGAGTCACGAATCGTGAAAGAGTCGTTGTGTTAGCGTTTAGCTTACTACTGACTCAAGTAGACTAAACAGAGTTGTTATAAATGCCAAATGCTATTCTAAATTCATCAAGTGACGCAGATGCGCTTCAGACGCAACTCAGCGATTCTGCAGCGACTCCGGCACGGCTCAGATACGACTGTACGGCCCCATAGTCATTAAATCAGCGCCTCAGAGTCGTTTCAGAGTAGACTAGAGTCACTTCTTTCCTGTTTTACCTGTGTTACCTACGACTCTAGGGCGACACAAGTGACTGTGGGACGGGTGAGGTTTTCATTAACTATTTTTGGACTTGGAATGGCCCCATTTTCTTGGGAATGCCACTTCCATGTCTGCAGTGTTTTCTGGTCACGGTAGTGTCTAATAGCTAGCTTGTACTGCTAGTCAAGGTTGAAATTCTGATTCAAGCAGAATTCAGTTTTTTATTCTTGAAATTCATTTGTTACCTAGGTGCGATTGCATGTCTGACACAAATACCGCTTCACACAGGCTGTCAGGCTGTCCAATCAGTCAATAAGTTCTCAGAGGTCTACGCTGGATGCCTCAGACGGCAGGCAAAGCAAAGCGGACTCGAATCCGGAAGATTTCAGCCAGGACGCTGACACCTCTGCAGGCGTTGCGTTCACGGCGGAAGGCTCGCTTCACGGGGGTTCCATGGCCGAGGGCTCTGTGACAGGATTGGTTGGGGTGAGCGCTGATCTTCCTGAACAGTAGTTCCTGAACTGCATGGTACCTGCCAATCGCAATAGGCAATTTTGCGTCTTGTAATAGACAATAAATCTGATCGCAAATAACTTACTAGCGAGTCTAGCGAGTCTGGGGCGACTCTCTTGTGACTTTTTAGCAACTCAACCGACTGCAATGCGACGGTAGACTAAATAGAGTTGTTAGAGTTGACGACTTTTTAGTGCTAATTTTTACCGCGACATCTCGTGGCCTTAGAGTCGTCATAGAGTCACTTCTCATGTCAGACATGAAGGGTGTCATGTAAAAATTAAATGCAGCTATAATGCTGTGCTGGGGAGAAAAACTGAGACGTAAAGGCTCTCAGAGAATAACTGAGATTACGGGGGGGGGATTCTGAGATGTCAAAGCAAAAGTCAGAAGCTACTTCAAAGTGCATGTACTTTACTCAATTTTTTTATTACATTCTTTGTTGGCTCGCCACGGGGGGCGCTGATAGAAGAAGAGTCATGTAAAAAATAAAAGTAGCACTATGTATACATAAAAGAAAAGTCATGTCGAAGTTAAAAGATTCATTTGGGAATTGCTACGATGTCAAAGCTTGGTGGAAATCGTTATAGTGCTGTGATTCTTAAAGAAGGAATCACTAAAATGTCAAGGCTTAAGGGAGAAGAATTGCTGAGATTTCAAGGCTTTAGGTTGGGTTAAAGTTAGGTTTAGGTCAGGTGTGGGTTGAGGGTTAGATTTTATCGGGTTTCAAGGTTAACAGGGGATTTTTAGATTTCAAGGTTTATGAGGGCCATCGCTGACATGTCAAGGCTTACGGGGGGAATAGCTGAGATGTCAAGGCTCACGGGGGTATAAATGAGATTTCAAGGCTAAAGTCAGAAGCTACATGTAGTTTATTGAAAACTTTTTATTACATTATTTGATGCCTCCTCAGGGGAGGGATCGCTGATAAAAAAGCGTAATGTAAAAAATAAAAGAAGCTTCATGTCGAAGTTAAGAGATTAATTTGGGAATCCCTACGAGGTCGAGGCTTGCAGGGAATCACTATAATGCTGTAGTAGTGCTATAATGACTCTTAGAGAGAATTACTGAAATTTCAATGCTTTAGGGTTAGGGTTAGGGTTAGGGTTAGGTTAGGGTTAGGGTTAGGCTAGGGTTAGGGTTAGGCTAGGGTTAGGGTTAGAAGGTTGACAGATATTTTTAGATTTCCAAAGGCTTATTGGGGGCATTGCTGAGATGTCAAGGGGGGAAGTTGATATGTTAAAGCTTGTGGGGGGATTACTGACATGTCAAGGCTTACAAGGTTTGACAGGAGATTTTTTAAGATTTCAAGGATACATGTAGCTTATTAAAAAACGTGTATTGCATTTCTTTGGCTCCCCAACGGGGGGCGTAGATTGCTAGTTTAAACGAAAATTGACATTTGAGATTTTTCGTTCGGTTCACACCCATGAGAGCCAGCCCCAAAGCACTGAGACTTTACATGCTTGACAGTTATTAAGTTATAAAACTGAATTTTCTCATTCCGCTAACTTATTGATCTGCTACAATTTCAGGAGCAGGACAAATCCAAGCCTGTTGAGCAGCGGATGCTGTTTCTTCCCATCCAATGCCAGAGACAGGATGAGCATTCAGACTCAGAGCAGCCGGCGGAGCTGTTGAATGTGTTTAACGAAGTGTACTTTCAAGATATTAGCTCGGATAATGAGCAGCCTACTCGGCTGTATGAAGAGTCGGATGCACAGAAGTCTGAGTCAGGCAAAGAGCAGATGCAGCTTCTCGATAGCTCACTTCTGCAAAACTATCAGGCACAGCTGGATGAGCAGCGGCAGGCGCTGCAGGAGCAGCATGAGAATCAGCTGAAGCAGCAATTAGCGGAGCTGCAGGATAAGCACCGCCAGGAGCAGAAAGCACTTGAGGAAGATTACCAGCAGTTATCGCGGAAGGACAAAGAATTGGAGTTGCAGTTGTTTGAGCAGAAAGAACGGGAGAATGCATTGCTAGAGGAGCAAGCTAGGCTGAAACAAGATTTGTTGTCTCTGTCTCGGCAGCAGAAGCTGCCGATGCAGGAGCAGCAAGCTCAAGACCAGGCCGTAGAGCCGTTGCAGAACCAAGAACAGCTGAAGCAGCAGTTACTGCGGCAACAGCAAGAGCTAGAAGAGCAGCACCAAATGCAATTAAAGCAACAGGAGAAAGCTATGCAAGAAAAGCACCAGGATGAGTTGCGGGAGCAGCTGCAACAGCTGCGAGACAAATACCGTCAAGAGCTGCAGGCGCTCGAGATTGTGACGCGCAAACAGCAGCGCAAGAAGCAGGAGGCGATGCAGGCTCAGCAAGAAGAGCAGCATCGGCAGAAGTATCAAAACTTGCAGTATGACTATGAGCAGCTCGAGAAGCAGCTAAAGAAGCTTCAAGAGCGGTACGAAGAGCAAGTAGAGCTGCGACAGAAGCAGCCTCAGCAGCAGTTGGATCAGCAGCAAAATAATATGCAGGGAAAACGGCGAGGCGAGCAGGTCATGCTTCAGAACCAACCGAGAGGACCATCTCGTGGGCAAACTTCTGTGCACCAAGATGAACAAAATCATATTGCAAATGAGCAGCAGCTGCAAATTCTGACTGAAGAACATCGGCAAAATTTAGAAGAACAAAAGAAAATTCTACGTCAAGAACTTAACCAACAGCTGGAGGAGCAGCAGAAGAAGCTCAGTGAAGAGTATCAGCAACAGCTAGAGGAGCAGCAGAAGAAGCTCAGTGAAGAGCATCAGCAACAGCTGGAGGAGCAGCAGAAGAAGCTCAGTGAAGAGCATCAGCAACAGCTGGAAGAGCAGCAGAAGAAGCTCAGTGAAGAGCATCAGCAACAGCTGGAAGAGCAGCAGAATAAGCTCAGTGAAGAGCATCAGCAACAGCTGGAAGAGCAGCAGAATAAGCTCAGTGAAGAGCATCAGCAACAGCTGGAGGAGCAACAGCTCGAAGAACAGCGTAGCAAGCTTCAAGAAGAATACCAAAATAAAGTAAATGACCAACATATTGAGGAGCAGGTGCTTGAGCAGCTAGAGTACTACAAACAACAGCTGGAGCAGAAGCGGGAAGAGTACCGAAAGCTGTTGGAGCTGCAGCACCATAAACATGAAGAGGAAAGCCTTAAGCAACGGGAAGAAGTTGAGTTGCAGCACCAGCACAGGGTGCAAGAGCTTCAGCAGCAGTTGAAAGTGCGTCAACAAGACTATCAAATTCAGCTGGAGCAGCAACGGCAAGACCTTCGCAAAGAGTTGCAGCAGCAGCAACGGCAAAGTCAGGAGATCGATTACCAAGATCAGCTAGAGCAGCTAAAGCAAGTACAGCAAGACGAGCTGCAGAAGCAGCTGCAGCAGCAACAGCAAAGTCATAAAGTAGAAGTTGAAAGACTGCAAAATTTGCACGAAGAGCAAATGCTTAAACTGGAGCGCCAACTTCGAAGCCAGCATAAAGTTGAGGAGTCGCAGGAAAATACCGAGCAGCAGATTGAGCAGCTGCAGGTTGAGCAGCAGCAGCTTCGTACTCAACTGATGCAGACGGAGATGCAGCTTGAACAGGAGCGGCTGGAACGGCGAGAGCTTGCTGACCAGTCTGGGCCTGATGGTGCTGAGCAGTGGCAGCTGGAACGGGTCAGTCTAGTTCGCGAGCACGAGCTGGAGATGGCTGAGCAGCTGGAGCGGCAGCGACAAGAATTCGCTGAGCAGCTGGCCAGCAGGGAGACGGCGGTCGCCAATCAGGGCGGAGCCGCTGGCTTGTCGCCGTTGATGCTGGCAGCAGCTGCGGTGTGCGGCTCCGCTGTAGTTGGAATTCCACTGTTGTCAATGCTGCTCCGTAAGCGACCGTTCTAGACTCATTGGTTGTTGCTATGTAGCTGGGGCGCTTGTTGCTGGGGCTATTTTTACCTGCTGTAAATTAATTCAAATTCTGGCATTTTTTCTATGTTTATTTGTGTTCCAAATCTTATTTTTTAGAGGGCTAATGATGATGATGTAAGCGAGTCTTCAGGTCTTCTGCCGGACAATCTGTCTTTTTTTAGTCTCTATATATGCCTGTATGTTCCACTATCGCTAATCCACAATTGCATAAATAAGTGCGGCTGATAACCATTTCAGTTAACTGGGCTGTGCCTTTGTTTCTTAGAGAAATCTGAATTTATATCATCAACGATGTAGTTCTGATCTATATTCATAACCCATTGAAAACGTTACCGTGACTCTGGGGCGACTCGTGTGACTTTTTAGCGACTTAAATACGACTTTTGAGTCACGAGCGCATCACGTGAGTTGCAAAGTGACGCAGTTGCGCCTTAAACGCAACTCAGTGACTCCATAGCGTCTCCAGCACGCCTCACATTACGGCCCCGGGGTCATTACAGAACCGCCCCCGAGTCGCAGACTATCTAAACGTCTCAAACTGACTCTTAGACAACTCTTTGACGAACTTTGGGGGGCCCTTTTCCATGACATCTCGTTTTAGAGTCCTCTAGAGTCACTTATTTCCAGTTTAGTTTCTTTTATAACTAGGCTGTGCCTTTCCTTTAAAAAACATTAAAATTTAAATCAATAACGATGCAGTTCTGATCTTCATTCATAATACACACTCATACACTGAGCTGCTGCTGGAAGCACAGATTCTAAATTAACTAGATGGGCCACTCAGGCGTCTATCATTAGAAAAACAGCTTTCTACTTTCAGTTCAGTAGCAAAGAAGAATACATAAGCTATTTTATAAAAGTAAAGCCAGCTGAAATGACTTTGATAAGTTTAGAAGCCTAACAAGCTTGCAGGCGTAAACAACTTGCTAATTGGTTCAGCAGTATTGTACATTGGCCAGTCCACTGAAATGTACATGGCAGCTTTAGGCTGGAATTCTGAGAAAGGCAATAAAAATTGGGGCGACGCGGGGGGGGGTAGTGTGGAAAGGCGCGGGTCGAGGGTGTAAGCGGGGGGGGGGTAGGAGTCAATAAATCAGCCTTGGCTTTAAAAATACATTAAAATGCTTCAGTTTAACTTACTACTGAACTGAAAGTAGCTTACACGCAAATGTGCTGAGTGGCCCATCTTAGTTATTCTAGTATCTGTGCTGACAGGTGCACAAAGCATTTTGCTCAAGGTGTGCTTTGCTTTCATAACATACTGATGTACCTTAAATTTTTATACACTAACTTCAGTTTTGCAGAGTACATTTTTCCTAATTAGTTAAAAAACAAACCTAAAATTTTTGCCTAAAACAAACCAATCCACACAATGTCTTCATGTTTAATATTTTTCAATTAATATTTATTTTTACTAGCGTGCTTCTACAATCCTTGCGGCTGGTTGAACTTCCTGTGATTTTCCTATTTCAGTTAATCGATAAAATTCCACCAACACACTGACAGCTGACAGACTATTTCGCCTTTTCTGTTTTAAACATTCCGTTTATTTATTTATATCGAAGTCATTTCAGAGTCTGTGGCAAACTTGTACGCTTTTCGTCTAAATATTCTGCTACTAACAGTAGTCAGAATGCGTTTTCGTTTTTCTAAACCGCGTGGCCTGTTTATTCAAACGCAGAGTTTCTTCCGCGAACGCATGCGGTCATTTCGAATGTGATTTTTTTCTGTTAAGTTTTTTCGCTTTAATTAATTACATATTTTTAATTACATATTTATACTTGGCACAAATTATATTTTTTTCTTTTTAAATAACCGTTTGTTTGGAGACTTGGTCATTAATTCACTGGCTCGCTAAGTTTCATTGGGTCACTTGACTTACACCTGTTGTTCATACCGGGTCACCCAGAACCCACATACCTGTTGCTCATACCGGGCCACCCAGAACACACCTGTTGCTCATACCGGGTCACCCAGAACCCACACCTGTTGCTCATACCGGGTCACCCAGAACCCACACCTGTTGCTCATACCGGGTCACCCAGAACACACCTGTTGCTCATACCGGGTCACCCAGAACCCACACCTGTTGCTTATACCGGGTCACCCAGAACACACACCTGTTGCTCATACCGGGTCACCCAGAACACACATCTGTTGCTCATACCGGGTCACCTAGAACCCACACCTGTTCCTCATACCGGGTCACCAAGAACCCACACACCTGTTGCTAATACCGGGTCACCCAGAACCCACACCTGTTGCTCATACCGGGTCACCTAGAACCCACACCTGTTCCTCATACCGGATCACCAAGAACCCACACACCTGTTGCTCATACCGGGTCACCCAGAACCCACACCTGTTGCTCATACCGGGTCACCCAGAACCCACACACCTGTTGCTCATACCGGGTCACCCAGAACCCACACACCTGTTGCTCATACCGGGTCACCTAGAAACACCGGTTCCGATTGCTTGACTCGCATGCATAATCCTCTAGCAATACTACTGTACAAACTTACGTACTTTCGAATATGAAATTCATGCGCCGTCTGGACTATCGCCAGGCCGGCCGCCTGCTCGAGCTGGTTGCCACCGGCCGTAGCGGCTTGAAATCCGCGCTTTACAAAGCCGCCACCGGGTCGCCGAGCACTGCCGGCGCCAACAACAGCCGGCGCCGAATGCTCTGCGCGCTAGTCTGCCGCGCCCTCCGCTCGCTGAACCAGCTCGAGTCCGCGCTGATCAACGCTGGCGTGCTGGACGCTGCAACTGGCCGGCCTGTTGTTGCCGACGGCAGTCTGCCTGCCAGCCGCTTTGAATGCCTGGTCCAGGCCTGCGACCTGCTGCTCCGGCCGGCGACGTCCTCGCATCGACCCCCAGGTGCGAATTTTCTCGTGACTAGATTGGGTCATTCTCATGACTAGATTGGGTCATTCTCGTGACTAGATTGGGTCATTCTCATGACTAGATTGGGTCATTCTCGTGACTAGATTGGGTCATTCTCATGACTAGATTGGGTCATTCTCGTGACTAGATTGGGTCATTCTCATGACTAGATTGGGTCATTCTCATGACTAGATTGGGTCATTCTCGTGACTAGATTGGGTCATTCTCGTGACTGGATTGGGTCGTTCTCGTGACTCGATTGGGTCATTCTCGTGACTCGATTGGGTCATTCTCGTGACTAGATTAGGTCATCATTCTCATGACTAGATTGGGTCATCATTCCCATGACTAGAATAGGTCATCATTCTAATGACTAGATTGGGTCATCATTCTCATGACTAGATTGGGTCATCATTCTCATGACTAGATTGGGTCATCATTCTCATGACTAGATTGGGTCATCATTCTCATGACTAGATTGGGTCATCATTCTCATGACTAGATTGGGTCATCATTCTCATGACTAGATTGGGTCATCATTCTCATGACTAGATTGGGTCATCATTCTCATGACTAGATTAGGTCATCATTCTCATGACTAGATTGGGTCATCATTCTCATGACTAGATTAAGTCATCATTCTCATGGCTAGATTGGGTCATCATTCTCATGACTAGATTGGGTCATCATTCTCATGACTAGATTAAGTCATCATTCTCATGGCTAGATTGGGTCATCATTCTCATGACTAGATTGGGTCATCATTCTTATGACTAGATTGGGTCATCATTCTCATGACTAGATTGGGTCATCATTCTCATGGCTAGATTGGGTCATCATTCTTATGAATAAATTGGGTCATCATTCTCATGGCTAGATTGGGTCATCATTCTCATGACTAGATTGGGTCATCATTCTCATTACTAGATTGGGTCATTCTCGTGACTAGTTGGGGTCATTCTCATGGCTAGATTGGGTCATCATTCTCATGACTAGATTGGGTCATCATTCTCGTGACTAGATTAGGTCATCATTCTCATGGCTAGATTGGGTCATCATTCTCATGACTAGATTGGGTCATCATTCTCATGACTAGATTGGGTCATCATTCTCATGACTAGATTGGGTCATCATTCTCATGGCTAGATTGGGTCATCATTCTCATGACTAGATTAGGGCATCATTCTTATGACTAGATTGGGTCATCATTCTTATGACTAGATTGGGTCATCATTCTCATGGCTAGATTGGGTCATCATTCTTATGAATAAATTGGGTCATCATTCTCATGGCTAGATTGGGTCATCATTCTCATGACTAGATTGGGTCATTCTCGTGACTAGTTGGGGTCATTCTCATGGCTAGATTGGGTCATCATTCTCATGACTAGATTGGGTCATCATTCTCATGGCTAGATTGGGTCATCATTCTCATGACTAGATTGGGTCATTCTCGTGACTAGTTGGGGTCATTCTCATGGCTAGATTGGGTCATCATTCTCATGACTAGATTGGGTCATCATTCTCATGGCTAGATTGGGTCATCATTCTCATGACTAGATTGGGTCATCATTCTCATGACTAGATTGGGTCATCATTCTCATGACTAGTTGGGGTGGGTCATGATCCAGTGGTCCAGGCTCAGCCTTGCGCAATGTCCTGCAGTGCCGAAGCCTCCCCAACTCAACAGGTGTTCATCCGCATCTTGCTGAGCGGCTTCGCGGGGTCCGGCTGGACTCGAATACTACTGACAGTAGCCAGACCCAGCCACATCAGATGCCCAGGTACGCTCGGATCAACCGCCTGCTGGCGCAGCCGGCCGAAGTTCGAGCCCGACTGTCTGCCGACGGCTTTGTCGCCATCGATGACGCCGAAGGCGGCGACGTGGACAGCCTGCGACCCGGCACCTACCTGGCCGCCGATGCTCACATCCCGGATCTGCTCACCTTCCCTGAGGCTGACTCCGCTCGCCTGGCTGTTCACCCGCTGGTCACCGGTGGAGCCCTCTGCCTGGTGGACAAGGCCAGCTGCCTGCCGCCTGTCTGCCTGCAGCCTCCGCCAGGCGCCTGGGTGCTGGACACCTGCGCCGCGCCCGGCAACAAAACCCTCCAGCTGGCCGCTATGGTCGGCCCGGCCGGTCGGGTTCTGGCCGTCGATCGCGACGCCCAACGATTCGGTGAATTGAGACGCCGACTGGTTGCTATGGGAGCCGGCGATCGGGTGCGGTGCCTGCGCTGCGACTGCCTGCAGCTGGGCGACCGGCTGAGCCAGCGGTGCAGAGACCGAATCACCCACATTCTGGTGCGTGCTGGGGGCTGTTTGACCTGCTGCCCTCCTGTCTAACAGCTGGATCTCATGTCTAACAGCTAGATCTCATGTCTAACAGCTGGATTTAATGTCTAACAGCTGGATTTAATGTCTAACAGCTAGATCTCATGTCTAACAGTTGGATTTCATGTCTAACAGTTGGATTTCATGTCTAACAGCTAGATCTCATGTCTAACAGCTGGATCTCATGTCTAACAGCTAGATCTCATGTCTAACAGCTGGATTTAATGTCTAACAGCTGGATTTAATGTCTAACAGCTAGATCTCATGTCTAACAGTTGGATTTCATGTCTAACAGTTGGATTTCATGTCTAACAGCTAGATCTCATGTCTAACAGCTAGATCTCATGTCTAACAGCTAGATCTCATGTCTAACAGCTAGATCTCATGTCTAACAGCTGGATTTCATGTCTAACAGCTAGATCTCATGTCTAACAGCTGGATTTCACGTCTAACAGCTAGATCTCATGTTTAACAGCTGGATTTCACGTCTAACAGCTAGATCTCATGTCTAACAGCTGGATTTCATGTCTAACAGCTAGATCTCATGTCTAACAGCTGGATTTCATGTCTAACAGCTAGATCTCATGTCTAACAGCTGGATTTCATGTCTAACAGCTAGATCTCATGTCTAACAGCTGGATTTCACGTCTAACATCTAGATCTCATGTCTAACAGCTGGATCTCATGTTTAACAGCTGGATCTCATGTCTAACAGCTGGATCTCATGTCTAACAGCTGGATCTCATGTCTAATAGATTTCACGGCTAACAGTTAGCTCTATTGTCTTTAGTAGGCAGGTATTTTAACAGCTCACTCTAACAGAACTATTATGTTTCTATCAGTTGACTGAATCAGTTTCTGAAAAACATTTTACTAAAAAAATTACCAGGTGGATCCGAGCTGTTCCGGTTCCGGTCTGACCGCTCGCAGCGTTGAGCGCCAAGCGCTTGACGGGGGCGCCGGCGCCGGTGCCTCGGATGCCGAATCGGCGGCAGCCAAAGAGCAGCAGCGCCTGGCTTCTCTGGCAAATTTCCAGGTAAGAAAAACTGTGCTTTTAATAAATATAAAAACAGTGATTCAAGGATTGGGCTCGCTATTCCACTGTGCAGGCAATGGTGCTTCGCTCAGCTCTGACCGACTACCCCAGCGCCAGGCGAGTTGTCTACTCAACCTGCTCGGTGCACTCGGAAGAGAACGAAGCCGTAGTTCAGGAGCTCGCCAACTCGTTCGCCGATAAAGGCTGGCGATTGGCCAGGTTGATGAAGTCCAGCTGGCCAACCAGAGGCTTGTCAGCATTCGACTGCGGGCCCATGTGCCTGCGGGCTGGGCCCGGCACTGACCGCACCTGCGGCTTCTTTGTGGCCTGCTTTAAGCGGGACCCAGGCGGCAGCGGGGCGGCTGCCAGGACTGCCGCCTTTGGTATGCGGAAGAGTTCGGGGAGACGGCGGAACAGAAAGCGCTGAGTGTGGAGGGAATTGGGATGCTGAAGTATCCTGAAGTGAAGCAGATAATTCTTACATAGAAGCTTTCACTGACAATACAATTGCTCAGAGAGTGAGCAGCATTATTTGAGTTTTAAAGTGAATGAAATTGTATGTAGACTGAGTTGTGGACAATGCCAGCAATTTAATATTTGATTGCATTAATATACATACTTCTCCGGCAACTGCCGCTTACTTGGCTGTTCAATCGAGCAGCGCTGTGACAAAATATTGTTTTGATTCTTCTTTAATACGGCGCACTTACATTAGTTAATGTCTCAGAATTCATGTATGAATAATGTCCAAGTCATGTACACTATCGTGGCCAATGATGGCCCTAGTGGTTGTGAACCTGCTAGAACTTATAAAGTTCCTAATAAGATTCTTCACTACCCCGAAAACTCGTGAGATTCTCCAGTATCCACCCCGAAAATCTCCCGTGAGATTCTCCAGTATCCACCCCGAAAATCTCCCGTGAGATTCTCCAGTATCCACCCCCAAAATCTCCCGTGAGATTCTCCAGTATCCACCCCGAAAATCTCCCGTGAGATTCTCCAGTATCTACCCCGAAAATCTCCCGTGAGATTCTCCAGTATCCACCCTGAAAATCTCCCGTGAGATTCTCCAGTATCCACCCCGAAAATCTCCCGTGAGATTCTCCAGTATCCACCCCGAAAATCTCCCGTGAGATTCTCCAGTATCCACCCCGAAATTCTCCCGTGAGATTCTCCAGTATCCACCCCGAAAACCTGTGAGATTCTCCAGTATCCACCCTGAAAATCTCCCGTGAGATTCTCCAGTATCCACCCTGAAATTCTCCCGTGAGATTCTCCAGTATCCACCCTGAAAATCTCCCGTGAGATTCTCCAGTATTCACCCCGAAAATCTCCCGTGAGATTCTGCAGTATCTACCCCGAAAACCTGTGAGATTCTCCAGTATCTACCCCGAAAATCTCCCATGAGATTCTCCAGTATCTACCCCGAAAATCTCCCATGAGATTCTCCAGTATCTACCCCGAAAATATCCCGTGAGATTCTCCAGTATCCACCCCCAAAATCTCCCGTGAGATTCTCCAGTATCCACCCCGAAAATCTCCCGTGAGATTCTCCAGTATCCACCCCGAAAATCTCCCGTGAGATTCTCCAGTATCCACCCCGAAAATCTCCCGTGAGATTCTCCAGTATCCACCCCTAAAATCTCCCATGAGATTCTCCAGTATCCACCCCGAAAATCTCCCGAGAGATTCTCCAGTATCCACCCCTAAAGTCTCCCGTGAGATTCTCCAGTATCCCCCCGAAAATCTCCCGTGAGATTCTCCAGTATCCACCCCGAAAATCTCCCATGAGATTCTCTTGGCTTAGTAATCGCTAGTCAAAAGCGTAGGCTGTATGATTTAAGCATTGTTGCCATAGCAACGCACCCACCCACAGGTCCCATGCTCAGCGCGAGCCAGCACAATGCCAACAAGCCACCAGCCGGCGCCTCCGCAGCCAATCAACGGCACAGTCTATCGCTCCCTGTCCGAGCAGCAGCTGCTCGTGCTCTCCTATCTGGACTGCGGATTCGGCGCCCTCTCTGTGCTGGCCTGCGCCGCTATAATTGGCGCCGCTATTGCGCGCGGCCGACTGCGCCACCCGGAGGTTTACCCGGTGGTGCACCTGTCTATGGCTGACCTGCTGGCCACCACCTGCTTGATTGTCAGCGCCGGACTGCACCTGACTGGCCACAATGACAGCCAGCCGTCTCTGCTGTGTGCCTACGCGACTGGGGCCACCACGGCACTGTTCGTGTGCAGCTTCGGCCTGACGCTGGCCTACGCCTATCAGGTCTGCGTTGTGGTGCTGCTTTTTGGAATGGGCCGCCTTGGCAAATCCTATTTAAATACCCTATTGGAAATGGCGTCTAAAATCTCCTCAAAAAATCTGCTAAACTCGGCCCTAAAGATCCTTCAAACCGGCCCTGAGGATCCTCTAAAACCAGTCCTGAAGATCCTCTAAAACCAGTCCTGAAGATCCTCTAAAACCAGTCCTAAAGATCCTCTAAAACCAGTCCTAAAGATCCTCTAAAACCAGTCCTAAAGATCCTCTAAAACCAGTCCTAAAGATCCTCTAAACCGGTCCTGAGGTTCCTCTAAACTGGTCCAGAGAATCCTCTAAAGTCTAAACCGGCCCCCAAACTGACACTCCCAGGTGTATCTGCGCCAGCGAACCGCCTCGCGCATGGCCTTTGAAGGCGACACGGGCGGCGGCATGAGCGATAGCGACGGCAGCGGCGGGTCAGGCGGCGGCTGTGACAGCGACAAAGGCCACTGGAAGGCACTCGCGGCCATCGGAGTGGCCTGGGCTGCACCACTGCTAGCGGAGGCCGGACTCTTGGCCGCTGCCACAGCGCACTGGTCCAGCGCCGGCCACGCCCACACGGGAGGCGGCAGCGGTGACGGCATCATCTGCAGCAGCTGCCTGCCGATATTCCGGTTCGACCAGGATCCCTGCTGGCCGGCCGACTCCGACAGCGCGTCGCCTCGAATGTGAGTTCGTTTGTTTGATTTGATAAACCAGCAAGTTGGAGCTACAATGGCCGCGGTTGGTGCGCGTTAAAGGCAGACAGAGGCAGACACTAATCTTAATCTATGGCATCCTCATTGATCTGTGGCATCTCTCACTAATCCATGGCATCTCACTAATCTATGGCATCTCTCACTAACCTGTGGTATCTCTCACTGACCTGTGGCATCTCTCACTGACCTGTGGCATCTCTCACTAATCTATGGCATCCTCATTGATCTGTGGCATCTCTCACTAATCTATGGCATCTCTCACTAATCTATGGCATATCTCACTAATCCATTGCATCTCACTAATCTATGGCATCTCTCACTAACCTGTGGTATCTCTCACTGACCTGTGGCATCTCTCACTGACCTGTGGCATCTCTCACTAATCTATGGCATCCTCATTGATCTGTGGCATCTCTCACTAATCTATGGCATCTCTCACTAATCTATGGCATATCTCACTAATCCATTGCATCTCACTAATCCATGGCATCTCACTAATCTATGGCATCGCTCACTAACCTGTGGTATCTCTCACTGACCTGTGGCATCTCTCACTGACCTGTGGCATCTCTCACTAATCTATGGCATCTCTCACTAATCTATGGCATCTCAATGATCTATGGCATCTCTCACTGATCTATGGCATCTCTCAGCCTCCCACATTAGCCTAAAATGATGCATAAAAGCTTGAACTTGGATATGAGTGAATGCGGTCAAACCCAGGAATCGAGTCCGACACCTCTGGCCCAGCAGAACACGAAACCCGCAACCTTTGCCACAGGTGGCTGAAGCTGGCCTTCCTCATCCCTCTGCTCTGCGTCCTGCTGGGCTGCTGCGGCCTGTACTGGCTGGCCGTGCGGCACCGCGACCTCCGTGACCGCCGACTGGGCAGCCTGACCGCCGCCCAGGCCGACGCCAGGCGTCAGATGCGTCGCCGAGTCGCCCTCTTCATTGGCGTCTTCTTTGTCAGCTGGGGCCCGACCTTCGTGCTGGGCAGTCTGAGTCTGGTGCTGTCGGAGGAGACAGCCGACAAGTTCTTCTGGCTGTACATCCTTCAGGCGGCCACGGCGCCGCTGCAGGGCCTGCTGAACACCGTAGTCTACGGCTGGCAGAGGCGCGCCTTTCTGCGCTCCCTGCTGCAGCAGCTGCCGCGCCGAGTGTCAATAGCCGCTGGCTTTGGCGGCGACAATAGCAGATACGCATCTTATAAAACATTCGCTTATTCTACTTAGCCCGCCAGTATTGATTGACTGACGGGCGATGATTGACCGTATTGATTTTAGCTCGTATACTGCATATAGGCGGACTGCGGGGTTTAGAGGCGGGGGTGGGTGGGTGACTGGGGGTTTGGAAAGGCGGAGTTGGGTGGGTGACTGAGGGCTTGGAGAGGCGGGGGTGGGGTGGGTGGCTGAGGGCTTGGAGAGGCGGAGGTGGGGTGGGTGACTGAGGGCTTGGAGAGGCGTTGGGGTGGGTGACTAGGGGTTTGGAGAGGTGGGGTGGGTGACTAGGGGTTTGGAGAGGTGGGGTGGGTGACTGGGAGCTTGGAAAGGCGGAGGTGGGGTGGGTGACTGGAGGTTGTAGAGGCGTTGGGGTGGGTGACTAGGGGTTTGGAGAGGTGGAGGTGGGTGACTGAGGGTTTGAAGAGGTTGAGGTGGGGTGGGTGACTAGAGCTGTCAGGCGGAGCTGTCAGTATTTTCGCATGTACATGTAAGATTTTAGATGTCACTTTAATGCATTAATGATTTGACAGTACAGATTTTTATGACTACTTTAGAAGATGTCTTTCTAATTTGCTTGTTTCGACATTTTGTATTGTTGATATTTGATTTGATTTTTAGCCGCGGTTGCAATCTGGCGCTGAGAATTCCAAGTGGTCTTTGTTCAAGTTAATCAGCAATATGCATAGAGCTTATATTCTAGACTTAAAATGCTCAATTACAGCACACCATATTCCAGCTTTGGTGCATGCCTTGTGTACTGAAGAGTACTTTTTGAGTTTTTGTTTACCACGTGCGCTATAATTTTTCTGAAGATTTCTAATTGCAAATTATAAACTGCATTAGACCTTGCGAGTATTCGAATATATTCAGCAATTTTTTAGCACTGCCCAGAGACTGCTGCAGTGAGAAATAATTATATGAAAACTTGTGTCTAGTATTCGATTTGTAAGTTTATTTGAAGGCTAGATTAAAAGTGCCATAAGTGCTAAAGGAAGTTGGATGCATAATATTTAAGTGGAAATAAAGTTGGATTTTAGAGAGCACAACAAAACCAGGTGCATACCGACCGGTACTGTATAAATCACTCATGGACGGACGGATTCGATCTGCAGTCTTCACGACCTGAATAAAATAAGGACTTAAGGCATCGCTGTGCTACTTATAGTACCCATTGAAATTGAAATGTAAATTGAGATTTATGCTAGTAGAAAAATGCTCAAAAATAAAGAGTCTCAAGCAGCCGCTTTGGGAGAAAAATCCCCCGCCGGAAGGCAGCGCCCGGCCGCCACGGAGGCGTGCACCCACTCCGGGGTGACGGCAATCGCGCCGCCAGGCCCTCGGCCGTCGCCAGAGTCCAGGAGCGTCACCAGAAAGTCCAGCTGGCCCTGGGGCGCGGCCGCCGCCGCCCCGGCCGGCACCGTCAGCTGCACGTCGGCATCGTAGGCAAGCAGGTAGCGCGCCAGCTGGTCGGCGTCCGCCTCCGGCAGGTCGGCGGCCAGGCCAACCCGGCAGCCGGTGAAAATGTCGGCCAAGGCGAGGCGCGGTCGCTTCGGCTCCGGTGCGGCCGCCGCCTCCTCAGCTTCGGGCTCCTCGGCCGATTCGTCGTTGATCTCCGGCCGCCGCTGCTGGCGCCGCTTTCTAGGAAAATAGTACACGAAGGCCGGCACGCCGCGCCTGGCCAGCAGCTTCTGCAGGTTGCGCTCCACGCCGTACCAGCCCAGGCCGGCGCTCAGGCCGTGGCCGAGCCGCGGCAGGTGGACGCTGGCCACGGCGTCCCGGGCGGCCGACGAGGCGGCGATTCGGCGAGGCAGCCGACGGGCGCTGAGCCGCAGCTTCTCCAGGCACTGCTGGAGAGCGCGCAGCTGGATTGGCCGGCCGGGCTGGCTGGAGTCCTGGGCAGTGGAGCAATTAATAATATTATTAATACTAGCTACCACTACAAGTAGTAGGAATGTGTAGTTATCATTAGTATTACAAGTGGAATATACTACTACTACTACTACTATTACTAATACTACTACTTCTACTAATACTACTACTACTACTACTACTACTACTACTATTACTACTACTACTACTACTACTACTACTACTACTACTACTACTACTACTACTACTACTACTAATACTATTACTACTACTACAACATTACTACTACTAATACTACACAGGAACAAAAAGCTTAAATAATTTATTTTTTCTTCACATTCCTAGGTTTCTTTATCATTGTTGTGTTTTTAAAATACTCACTAAATTACTGACAAACGCCCAAACACACCACCCCCTTTAGGCCATAGACAATGCAAAGCAAGTATTCAAAAGCTTGAATTTCGCACTAAGGATTGAATTGCCTGCCCATAGCATCTATATGCTTGGCAGCTTCCGAGACTGAATGGGAATTCTGCCATTTAAAAGTGCCCACCCTTGCCCCAAGGGTCCATGGGCAGCACGATCGATGGTTTCGCCAATTGGTTTTGGGCCATCGACAAATGAGCAAAAAAGGACAGGAAAGTAAAGACCGATATCTGGTGTCACAGGGAAAAGCGTTACAGTAACGAGTGTACAGGAGTTAACTGGAGGCATCTGGATGCAGGCGACAACGATAGTCCGCCAAATGACTGGTTGGCGCACTTTGCGTTGGCCGTCCAGATCACCGGATATGAACCCGATTGAGCACGTGTGGGATTTCCTGAAGCGCACGATTCGGTGCAACAATCTCTATCCCCCCAGAACATGGTCCAGCTGCGCAATGCACTTTCAGTCGCGTGGCAACAGCTTCCACAAGACTTTCTGCGGCGCCTTGTTCGGGAATGACTCGACGAGTGAGCAGTCTCTTAGACGCTCGTTGTTGCTATCTATACCTGTAACTGACTGCATTAGACATGTACACAGCGTGGAAATGGGCATGGACTTGTTTCGCTGTTCATTCTTTGTTGCCTTATTTTGATTGTCTATGGCCCAAACATAGTTAAAACCTTTCAATCCCTAATCGTTCAGCTAGTGTAGCCTTGTGTGCAGACGTGGACACTTTTCAATATTGCTGAGTGTGCATCAGCGGCGGGCTCACCTGGCACACCAGCAGGCCGCAGTAGATCTCGGCACCGTGCCGCTTGCCCAGCGGCAGCAGGTGTAAATCGCCCAGCCGCAGGTCGCCCAACCGGCTGGCCGCTTCGTAGGCGGCGCCGACGCCCGACTTCGGCCAGGCGGCGTCCAGCGCGGCGAAGACGCCGCCGGAGCCCCAGCGGCCGGCGTCGTCGACCGACTGGCAGACGATGGCGGCGCCGGCCTCCAGGCCCTCCTGCGGCTCGGCGACGTCCCCGATGACGTAGTTCAGCCCGAGACCGTTGTCTTCGCCGATGTCGCCGACGCCTCTCGTTCATCGTCGGCCGCCTCTTCGTCGCTGCTGTCCGTTGCCATGGCAACCGAATGCGACGTGTAGCCGGCTGCGCGCCACTCCGCCGCACGGCGCTCCTCCCGGCGTCGGGCCGCCGCCTCCGCCTCGGCGGCGCGGGCCGCGGCAGCCGCCTCTCGTTTGGCCCGACGCTCCGCTTTCTCAGCCTCCGTCAGCGGGCGCCGGGCCTGCCGACGCGATGAAGCGGCGTCAGGCAGCTGCGTCAGGGCGCCGCTGGCCTGCTGGGGAATGAATGGGAGCGACTGTCAGCGAACCAACTACTGACTAAGAGTAGTAGAGCTGTTTATGAGCTGTAAAACGGCTGGCTTTGTAAATGGGATCTGTGACAAAATGGGATCTGTGGACAAAATGGGATTATTCATAGTTGAGACCTTGTACGATACAAAGTGAAAACCCTATGACCTTCACGCGACCCACCTGTCCCCGCAGCCCCCGTCCAGCACCCGCCTCTGCCGTCTCCTTCACCCGCAGGTCGGTCAGCAGAGCCTGCAGCGCCGTCTCGTCCTTGGCCTCCAGCTGGTCGATGTCGGCGGCGCCGCTGCTGTAGTCCTTGCCCTCCCACATGTACATGTGCGCGGCCGCGGCCTCCTCCTCAGCAGCAGCTGCTGATGTAGCTGACGCCGCCGCATTCGATGCAGAGACCGACTTCCCAGCCGCAGGCGGTTCCGGGGGCTCAGACCAGACCCAGCGACCTCCCGGCTGCTCTGTTGGCCCGAGCACGGCGCCAAAGTCCACGCTGCCCACCGCGTCCGCGTCCTCGATGTCGTCCATCAGCTTTGATAGGCCGAATTTGATGATCTCGCGAAGCTGCGGCATGTCCGGGGGATTCGGGAGCGCTTGGTTAACCATGGCATTGGGATCTGGGATTAATTGGGATCTGTGATCAATTGGGATCTGTGATCAGTTGGGATCTGTGATCAATTACAATCTGTGATCAATTGGGATCTGTGATCAATTACGATCTGTGATCAATTGGGGATCTGTGATCAGTTGGGATCTGTGATCAATTACGATATGTGATCAATTACGATCTGTGATCAATTAGGATCTGTGATCAATTACGATCTGTGATCAATTACGATCTGTGATCAATTAGGATCTGTGATCAATTACGATCTGTGATCAATTACGATCTGTGATCAATTACGATCTGTGATCAATTACGATCTGTGATCAATTACGATCTGTGATCAATTACGATCTGTGATCAATTACGATCTGTGATCAATTACGATCTGTGATCAATTAGGATCTGTGATCAATTAAGATCTGTAATCAGTTGGGATCTGTGATCAGTTGGGATCTGTGATCAATTACAATCTGTGATCAATTGGGATCTGTGATCAATTACGATCTGTGATCAATTGGGGATCTGTGATCAATTGGGGATCTGTGATCAATTGGGATTTGTGATCAGTTGGGATCTGTGATCAGTTGGGATCTGTGATCAATTACGATCTGTGATCAATTAGGATTTGTGATCAGTTGGGATCTGTGATCAATTGGGATCTGTGATCAATCGGGATCGTGATCAATTGGGATCTCTGATCAATTAGGATCTGTGATCAGTTAGGATCGGTGATCAATTGGGACCTGTGATCAGTTGGGATCTGTGATCAATTGGGATCTGTGATCAGTTGGGATCTGTGATCAATTGGGATTGGAAGTTTCGAATCATAGGGGATTTGGACCTACAAAAGATAAGTTCCGTGAGGAATGGGGATCTGAGGGAAAGGATACACAATACTAATTCAATACTTGTTCATGACGATATCTTAAGATAGATGCAGCTGTCTCACCTGCTTCGAAGCATCAGCCTCTTTAGCCTTGTCGGCGTCGTCAAATCCCAAGGCGAATTTGCCGTGCCCGATGACCTGCTTAGTGAGGGCCAGCTTGGTCTCCGCGCGCCGCAGGATTATCTCCTCGATGGTGTTCTTGCCGGCCAGCCGGATTATCTTCACGTTCCTGCAGGTGCGAATGTGCCAGGCCTGATTACATAGTTGATTGCATAGCAAAAAGGCCTTGGCAACAGCTCGCATTGAATCGCATAGCAACTAATCCCCTTAGCAACAACCCACAATGAATCGCATAGCAACCAAGCCCCTAGCAACAACCTACAATGAATCGAATTTAGCAACTAAGGTCCTAGCAACGACCCACAATGAACCGCATTTAGCAACTAAGGCCCTAGCAACGACCCACAATGAACCGCATTTAGCAACTATATAAGGCCCTAGCAACGACCCACAATGAATCGCATAGCAACCAAGCCCCTAGCTACAACCCACAATGAATTGCATAGCAACCAAGCCCCTACCAACAACCTAAAATGAATTGCATAGCAACCAAGCCCCTAGCTACAACCCACAATGAATTGCATAGCAACCAAGCCCCTAGCTACAACCCACAATGAATTGCATAGCAACCAAGCCCCTAGCTACAACTCACAATGAATTGCATAGCAACCAAGGCCTTAGCAACAACCCACAATGCATCACATATCAACCAAGCCCTTAGCAACGACTCCAATCAAATCCATAGCAACGAAGACCTCAGCAACAAGCAAGATACTTGAATCCACAACCAACTGTGCACCTGGTCTGGCCAATGCGGTGCACCCTCGCGGCGGCCTGCAGGTCATTCTGCGGATTGAAGTCGCTGTCAACGAAGATCACGGTGTCCGCGCTGACCAGATTCAGGCCAACCCCGCCGGCCCGGGTGCTGAGCAGGAACACGAACGTCTCGGCGGTCTGGTTGAAGTTCTTCACGGCCAGGAAGCGCTCCTCGCCTCTGACGGAGCCGTCAAGCCGTTCGTACGTGAAGCCTGGGCGTGCGGTGACAGATTCGTGAAACTTGTTGCACCCCGATAGAATTAATTGGCTGTCATGCGATTCACAGCGATGCGGGCCAGCCCCAAGTCACAGAGAGTGTACATGCCTGACGGTTAGAGTCTGGGCTGCTGTACACCCTGCGTGAGCGTGTGCACTCTGCTAAGGAGTCAGCAGAATGGGCCAGATCGTATCAACCACAAGCCATCCAAAGCGCAGCAAAAAACAAACCTCTGTAAGTGAGATAGTCCTGCAGAATGTCCAGCATGTGAGTCATCTGCGAGAACATCAGCACTTTGTGCCCGTTGGCCTTCAGGTATTTCAGCAGGCGATCAATCAGGATCAGCTTGGCGCTGGCAGTAACCAGGTGCTCGCCTGGCTGGAATGGCTCCGGCTCGACACCTGCGGGGCGGGGATTGTGGGAGCTGGTGCAGTGACTGGGAGCTGGTGCGGTGACTGGGAGCTGGGGCAGTAGGGACTCAGCCTGGAGATCTGGGACAGTAGGAACTTAGTCTTGAGGATCTGGGACAGTAGGGGCTCAGCCTGAGGATTTGGGACATTAGGGGCTCAGCCTGAGGATCTGGGACATTAGGGACTCAGCCTGAGGATCTGGGACAGTAGGGGCTCAGCCTGAGGATCTGGGACAGTAGGGGCTCAGCCTGGGGATCTGGGACAGCGGACATTCAGCCCGGGGATCTGTGACAGTAGGGGCTCAGCCTGAGGATCTGGGACAGTAGGGGCTCAGCCTGAGGATCTGGGACAGTAGGGGCTCAGCCTGAGGATCTGGGACAGTAGGGGCTTAGCCTGAGGATCTGGGACAGTAGGGGCTCAGCCTGGGGATCTGGGACAGTAGGGGCTCAGCCTGGGGATCTGGGACAGTAGGGGCTCAGCCTGGGGATCTGGGACAGTAGGGGCTCAGCCTGAGGATCTGGGACAGTAGGGGCTCAGCCTGAGGATCTGGGACAGTAGGGGCTCAGCCTGGGGATCTGGGACAGTAGGGGCTCAGCCTGAGGATCTGGGACAGTAGGGGCTCAGCCTGGGGATCTGGGACAGTAGGGGCTCAGCCTGGAGATCCGGGACAGCGGACATTCAGCCTGGGGATCTGTGACAGTAGGGGCTCAGTCTAAGGATCTGGGACAGTAGGGGCTCAGTCTGAGGATCTGGGAATGTAGGTGCTCAGCCTGGGGATCTGGGAATGTAACTTTCAGACTTCCTAGCCCCAGTGCTAAAGTCAGTCTACAAACAGAAAAGTTACAGCAGGCAAGCTCAGCTCACCATCGAACAGGTAGGGATGATTGATGCACTTGCGCAGCTGCATCTGAATATTCAGCAGGCGGGTCTTGTTGCCGGTTGCAGTGTCGAATGCGTCTGCAAGGCGAATGAAGGTCGCTGAGTTCAATAAATGAATCTCTCTAAGGTCAGCTGGGGTCAAAGAAACCCTGTAAGGTCAGCTGGGGTCAAAGAAACCAGCTAAGGTCAACTCGGGTCAAATAAACAAGCTAAGTGCAACTCTGGTCAAATAAACCAGCTAAGGTCAACTCTGGTCAAATAAACCAGCTAAGTGCAACTCTGGTCAAATAAACCAGCTAAGTGCAACTCTGGTCAAATAAACCAGCTAAGGTCAACTCTGGTCAAATAAACCAGCTAAAGTCAACTCGGGTCAAAGTCTCAGGTCAAGTATTACCAATGTTTTTAGTCAAGATAGCCTTGTAGTATTTCTTCTGCAGAGCGGTAAGTCCGTGATACAAAATGACCTCGACTTTTTTTGGCAAACTTTTCAGCACGTCCTCTTTAATGCGGCGCAGCAGGAACGGTTTCAGAATCTCGTAGAGAGCCCCGGAATCTGCGGTAGGTTGCGTGTAAACTGTTAACAACCTGCCATTTCCACACCTGGCTTGAAGGAGCTCAGGCCACACACAGGTAACCACCTGTCTATCAAGGTCAACTCCATAGGAAGTTCTTACTATCATTAGAGGACACCAAATCGGTGACCTCGGCAATGAACTGGTCCTTCAACTTGAGCCGGAAAACCTTTGGCGCAACGAAGCTCAACAAGGTGAACAGCTCGTCCAGGTTGTTCTGAATCGGGGTGCCGGTCAGGATGAAGCGGCAGCTGACATTGAGCTGGAAATGGCGGGGTTTCCCGGAGGGTGGCAGGGAGTTTAAGAAGGCTACAAAACGCTAGTTGATAAATGACACTGAAGAGTCACTCACAGCCCGCAGCGCCAAGTGCAGCTGCGAGTTCGAATTCTTTAATCGATGACCCTCGTCTACAACCATGGCGTCGAATGAAAATTTGGCGAAAAACTCTTCGTCTTTGAGGCACAGCTGAAAACATTTGGTTTGAGGGCGAGTCTGGCGTTATCGATCCTCATCACCGCCAGCCTCCCAGTTCCTCATCACCACCAATTTCCATATCTTTAGTTGGTGGGTCAGCTTCCCAAAACTCAGTTCATGAACTACCCAGATCCCACAAAACTACCCCAGATCCTACAAAACTACCCCAGATCCTATAAAACTACACCAGATCCTACAGAACTACCCCAGATCCCACAAAACTACCCCAGATCCTACAAAACTACCCCAGATTCTACAAAACTACCCCAGATCCCACAAAACTACCCCAGATCCCACAAAACTACCCCAGATCCTAAAACACTACCCCAAATCCTACAAAACTACACCAGATCCTACAAAAAATATCCTTAGATCCTACAAAACTACACCAGATTCTACAAAACTACACCAGATCCTACAAAACTACACCAGATCCTACAAAACTACACCAGATCCTACAAAACTACACCAGATCCTACAAAACTACACCAGATCCTAAAAAACTACCCCAGATCCTACAGAAGTACCCCACATCCCATAAAACTATCCTAAAAAAACTACCCCAGATCCTACAAAACTACACCAGATCCTACCAAACTACCCCAGATCCTACAGAACTACCCCAGATCCTACAAAACTACACCAGATCCTACAGAACTACCCCAGATCCTATAAAACTACACCAGATCCTACAAAACTACCCCAGATCCTACAAAACTACCCGGCCGCAGAGCACCAAAACGAACGGGCCACCTCATAGGTGGACAGCAGCAGGGTCCAGTCCTCCCGCCGCAGCTCTGCCCGCAGGCGCTCCCTCTCGGCCTTGTCGCCGGTGTACACCCGCACGGTGAGCTGCGGCGCAAACTTGGCCAGCTCGTCGCGCCAGTTGTTCAACACGGACAGCGGACAGACGATCAGGGAGCGGCCGCTGACGCCGCCTCGCCGCCGCCCGCCGTGCAGGCCTAGCAGGAACGCCACCGTCTGCAGAGTTTTGCCCAGGCCCATCTCGTCGGCCAGGATGGCGCCGTGGCCGGAGGAAAACTTGGCGCCAAGCCAGTCGGCGCCGAACACCTGGTAGTCGCGAAGGGTGCCGCCTGAGAGAATCCGTTCGGGTTGGGAGATTTTTTTTACTTCGCCGGGTTAAAAACTCAAATCCTCTTCCAGGAATCAACTCCTGCTTCCGGTCATTGAATCCCGCTAAGCATTCCACTTCCGGTCATTGAATCCCGCTAAGCATTCCACTTCCGGTCATTGAATCCCGCTAAGCATTCCACTTCCGGTCATTGAATCCCGCTAAGCATTCCACTTCCGGTCATTGAGTCACGCTACAATGTAAGCATTCCACTTCCGGTATTGAATCCCGCTAAGCATTCCACTTCCGGTCATTGAATCCCGCTAAGCACTCCACTTCCGGTCATTGAATCTCGCTAAGCATTTCACTTCCGGTCATTGAATCCCGCTAAGCATTCCACTTCCGGTCATTGAATCCCGCTAAGCATTCCACTTCCGGTCATTGAGTCACGCTACAATGTAAGCATTCCACTTCCGGCATTGAATCCCGCTAAGCATTCCACTTCCGGTCATTGAGTCACGCTAAGCATTCCACTTCCGGTTATTGAATCCCGCTAAGTATTCCACTTCCGGTCATTGAATCCCACTAAGCATTCCACTTCCGGTTATTGAATCCCGCTAAGTATTCCACTTCCGGTCATTGAATCCCACTAAGCATTCCACTTCCGGTCATTGAATCCCGCTAAGCATTCCACTTCCGGTCATTGAATCCCGCTAAGCATTCCACTTCCGGTCATTGAATCCCGCTAAGCATTCCACTTCCGGTTATTGAATCCCGCTAAGCATTCCACTTCCGGTCATTGAGTCATGCTAAGCATTCCACTTCCGGTTATTGAATCCTGAAAAGCATTCCACTTCCGGTCATTGAGTCATGCTAAGCATTTCACTTTTAGTTATACCGCTAACCACCTAAACTCCGGTCAATAAAATCATCTACCCTCTCACTTCCGGTCACAAATGAAACAAAAGGCACTACTAACCCTTGATATGCTTAGCATAGAACTCTTCGCCAAGCGGTTCCGGCGCCTCGGGAATTCTAGCGATAGCCGACTTCACAGCGTCCATAGCAACGTTAATATTCGGCTGACAATTGGTACGACTGATATGAGTAGTTCAATCTGGCCGTAAAAATCTGGAGTATTATGTTAGGATAGTATACTGATTCTTTTAAAAATCAATAAACTAATAAACTAATCCTAGCTATAAGGTAAAAGAAAAGAAAAAAGTACTTTAAATCTACGAAACTACAATTTATTTGTCAATTAATAACCAAGGACCATCAAAAAAATCCTAAAAATATTTTTAGCATAATCAATTTTCACCTTTTTTAGCACGCATGGATGAATGAACGTGACTGGGCAAATTTGGAGACTGTCGATTAGATTAGATTAGATTAGATTAGATTAGAGGACAGAAAAGAGGACAGAAGTGGAGAGGCGAGGGGAGAGGGGAAAGAGGAGAAGGGAGAGAGGAGAGGGGAGAGAGGAGAAGGGAGACAGGAGAAGGGAGAGAGGAGAAGGGAGAGAGAGAAGGGAGAGAGAGAGAAGGGAGAGAGGAGAAGGGAGAGAGGAGAGGGGAGAGAGGTGAGGGGAGAGGAGAGGAGAGAGGAGGGCAGAGAGGAGAGGGAGAGAGGTGAGGGCAGAGAGGAGAAGGGAGAGAGGAGAGGGAGAGAGGAGAAGGGAGAGAGGAGAGGGGAGAGAGGAGAGGGGAGAGAGGAGAGGGAGAGAGGAGAGGGGAGAGAGGAGAGGGGAGAGAGGAGAGGGGAGAGAGGAGAAGGGAGAGAGGAGAGGGGAGAGAGGTGAGGGGAGAGTCGGAGAGAGGAGAGGGGAGAGAGGTGAGGGGAGAGAGGAGAAGGGAGAGAGGAGAGGGGAGAGAGGAGAAGGGAGAGAGGAGAGGGGAGAGAGGAGAGGGGAGAGAGGTGAGGGCAGAGAGGAGAGGGGAGAGAGGTGAGGGGAGAGAGGAGAGGGGAGAGAGGTGAGGGGAGAGAGGAGAGGGGAGAGAGGTGAGGGGAGAGAGGAGAAGGGAGAGAGGAGAGGGGAGAGAGGAGAAGGGAGAGAGGAGAGGGGAGAGAGGAGAGGGGAGAGAGGTGAGGGCAGAGAGGAGAGGGGAGAGAGGTGAGGGGACAGAGGGGAGAGGCGGAGGCGGGGGAGAGATGGCAGAGATTAGCAGAGATTAAGGGTAATAGAAAGATGAATAAATAACTCAATGGCAGTTCAGAAAGTGCAGCAGTTCAGCCGCTAGTAACAATCCGCCTGAAGGTAATGTTAATCCTAGGCTGCTGGACCCGCTTCCGCTTGGGCAGGGAGTGCAGCCAGTGACTGTTGGTTGGCGGTTGCATCGCCAGCAGGCTGCCGCCGGCCAGCGCCAGCTGCACCTTCTCGCCCATCAGCGGCTGACGGAAATAGAAATCCCGCTGGGCGCCCAGAGACAGGCTGACTATGGGCGCAGAGGGGTCGAGGTCCGGCTCGCTGTCCCGGTGCTCGCCGATGTAATTATCACCGGTGGCATACCGGTTAACCAGGGCGAAGTTGAAGCGGACGTGGCCAAGTTTGGCGTCGGCGGCGAGGACGTCGCGAATGGCGGCGAGGCTGGGCAGCCAGGGCTTGGCCGGTACTCTGGTGCCTGCGGGGTGAGTGGGTGAGTGAGTGAGTGAGTGAGTGAGTGAGTGAGTGAGTGAGTGAGTGAGTGAGTGGGTGAGTGAGTGGGTGAGTTGGTGAGTGAGTGGGTGAGTGAGTGAGTGAGTTGGTGAGTGAGTGGTTGAGTGAGTGAGTGAGTGAGTTGGTGAGTGAGTGGTTGAGTGAGTGAGTGAGTGAGTGAGTTGGTGAGTGAGTGGTTGAGTGAGTGAGTGAGTGAGTTGGTGAGTGAGTGGTTGAGTGAGTGAGTGAGTGAGTGAGTGAGTGAGTGAGTGGGTGAGTTGGTGAGTGAGTGGGTGAGTGAGTGAGTGAGTTGGTGAGTGAGTGGTTGAGTGAGTGAGTGAGTGAGTTGGTGAGTGAGTGGTTGAGTGAGTGAGTGAGTGAGTGAGTTGGTGAGTGAGTGGTTGAGTGAGTGAGTGAGTGAGTTGGTGAGTGAGTGGTTGAGTGAGTGAGTGAGTGAGTGAGTGTGTAAGTGAGTGGGTGGGTGAGTAAGTGAGTTGGTGATTGAGTGGGTGAGTCGGTGAGTGAGTGGGTGAGTGAGTGACTGAGTAGGTAAGTGAATGAGAGGGTGAATGAGTGAATGAATGAGTTAGTATAGTTATTTAGTTAGTTAGTTAGTTAGTTAGTTAGTGAGTTAGTTAGTTAGTCTGCTAGTTAGTTAGTTAGTTAGTTAGTTAGTTAGTTAGTTAGTTAGTTAGTTAGTTAGTTAGTTAGTTAGTTAGTTAGTTAGTTAGTTAGTTAGTTAGTTAGTTAGTTAGTTAGTTAGTTAGTTAGTTAGTTAGTTAGTTAGATTCACTTGTCAGTCAGATGCTGTGTGCCATTTTGCACTGCACTTGGCAATTTCATAGTTTTCATATACTCGTATTAGAAACTCTTATCACATTCTTCTCTCGCTACTCTTCAGTAGGCGATACATATAACCAATGCCCAAAAATTGACCATTGACAGCGTCAGGAAGTTAGTAAATCAGGACCTCAGCTATCAAGTCCCCCATCATACCCACCTGAATAGGTGTAGGCAACCCCGGCATCTCCATAAGCGCACAGCTGCCTAGGCATTGGGTGCCATTTGCCGAACACGAACACCTTGGCAATGTCCGGTCCATAATAGGTCACCTGGCGTTCGAGTAGGCGAAACAGCCGGCCAGCCATCTTGCTGGGCAGGTAGGCCGGATAGTAGGTCAGCCGCAGCTGGCGCCGCTCGATGAAATTCGAGCCAAATTCCGAAGCTCGCTGACCAGCTCGGCCTCTTCGGCGTCTCTCACAGGCATTGGATCGTTGCTATGGAAACTGGTTGCTATGGCTTTGCTAGGCGGAGGCGACGCTTTTGCTTTGTCATCCTCCGTGTCGCTATCCGCTTTACGCTTCTTTGTAGAAGACTGCAAAGTTATAGATTGCTGTCAGTGTAAAGTGATGATGTCATGCCATTTTAGCATGATGCCGTGTTCTAGTTGAACATGATAATGTGTGCCATTTGAGCATGATGATGCTGTGCCATTTGAGCATGATGCTGTGTGCCATTTGAGCATGATGCCGTGTTCTAGTTGAGCATGATAATGTGTGCCATTTGAGCATGATGCTGTGTGCCATTTGAGCATGATGCTGTGTGCCATTTGAGCATGATGCTGTGTGCCATTTGAGCATGATGCCGTGCTCTAGTTGAGCATGATAATCTGTGCCATTTGAGCATGATGCTGTGTGCCATTTGAGCATGATGCTGTGTGCCATTTGAGCATGATGCCGTGTTTTAGTTGAGCATGATAATGTGTGCCATTTGAGCATGATGCTGTGTGCCATTTGAGCATGATGCCGTGTTCTAGTTGAGCATGATAATGTGTGCCATTTGAGCATGATGTTGTGTGCCATTTGAGCATGATGCCGTATTCTAGTTGAGCATGATAATGTGTGCCATTTGAGCATGATGCTGTGTGCCATTTGAGCATGATGCTGTGTGCCATTGGAGCATGATGCTGTGGGCCATTTGAGCATGATGCCGTGTTCTAGTTGAGCATGATAATGTGTGCCATTTGAGCATGATGCTGTGTTGCCATTTGAGCATGATGCTGTGTGCCATTTGAGCATGATGCTGTGTTGCCATTTGAGCATGATGCTGTGTGCCATTTGAGCATGATGCTGTGTTCTAGTTGAGTATGATAATGTGTGTCATTTGAGCATGATGCTGTGTTCTAGTTGAGTATGATGCTGTGGGCCATTTGAGCATGATGCCGTGTTCTAGTTGAGCATGATAATGTGTGCCATTTGAGCATGATGCTGTGTGCCATTTGAGCATGATGCTGTGTTGCCATTTGAGCATGATGCTGTGTGCCATTTGAGCATGATGCTGTGTTCTAGTTGAGTATGATAATGTGTGTCATTTGAGCATGATGCTGTGTTGCCATTTGAGCATGATAATGTGTGCCATTTGAGCATGATGCTGTGTGCCATTTGAGCATGATGCTGTGTTGCCATTTGAGCATGATGCTGTGTGCCATTTGAGCATGATGCTGTGTTCTAGTTGAGTATGATAATGTGTGTCATTTGAGCATGATGCTGTGTGCCATTTGAGCATGATGCTGTGTTGCCATTTGAGCATGATGCTGTGTTGCCATTTGAGCATGATGCTGTGTTCTAGTTGAGCATGATAATGTGTGCCATTTGAGCATGATGCTGTGTCATTTGAGCATGATGCCGTGTTCTAGTTGAGCATGATAATGTGTGCCATTTGAGCATGATGCTGTGTTGCCATTTGAGCATGATGCCGTGTTCTAGTTGAGCATGATGATGCTGTACCATTTGAGCATGATGCTGTGTGCCATTTGAGCATGATGCCGTGTTCTAGTTGAGCATGATAATGTGTGCCATTTGAGCATGATGCTGTGTTGCCATTTGAGCATGATGCCGTGTTCTAGTTGAGCATGATGATGCTGTACCATTTGAGCATGATGCTGTGTGCCATTTGAGCATGATGCCGTGTTCTAGTTGAGCATGATAATGTGTGCCATTTGAGCATGATGCTGTGTGCCATTTCATTTGAGCATGATGCTGTGTGCCATTTGAGCATGATGCCGTGTTCTAGTTGAGGCTGAGCATGATGCTGTGTGCCATTTGAGCATGATGTTGAGCATGATACTGTGATTGAGGACGTGTTATATAAAAATTAGTATCAGAAGGAAAATCCGTGTTGTCATGCAATTTAAGTTTCATAATTCATACCCACTTTAATAGGATCCTTATCTAAAGCTTTATGATAACCACAGACGAGTCAACAAATAAGTCAATGAAGGTTTACAAACTCTGACAATGTTTATTAATTGAGTCACTCATGCGCAAGAAAATTCACAGAACAGTTTAGCCGAAACCAGTGTGACAAAACACAGAATTTTATAACGCGTGCAAAACGGTTTAAAAGCATAAAACAATTTAACAAACCTAGAAAGAATATTCGTTATAAAAAACAGCGCCTAGATTTTAATAAATTCTATGAAAGTAATGACTGTAGGTGACAAATAATGATTACAATAGCCATGTGATTTTGCAATCATGAGCCCGCGCGTACTAGTATGGCATGGAACTTTGCTGTTTATCAGCTCAACTCCCGGCTTGTTTAAAGAAGCAACAGAGGAAATTAAAGAGGAGACATCAATTGAAGTAACAGAAACAATAAAAGCATGCAGCTCAGTGGAGCAGTGGGTAGCAATCAATAATTCAGTAATGCAATTTAAATAAGCAACTATGATCTCAGATCTCATACAATGATCTCAAATCTCATCTAATGATCTCAGATCTCATCCCATTATCTTAGATCTCATCTAATGATCTCAGATCTCATCCAATGATCTCAGATCTCATACAATGATCTCAAATCTCATCTAATGATCTCAGATCTCATCCAATTATCTCAGATCTCATATAATGATCTTAGGTCTCATCCAATGATCTCCATCTCATCTAATGATCTCAGATCTCATACAATGATCTCAAATCTCATCTAATGATCTCAGATCTCATCCAATGATCTCCGATCTCATCTAATGATCTCAGATCTCATCCAATGATCTCAGATCTCATCTAATGATCTCAGATCCCATCCAATGATCTCAGATCTCATCTAATGATCTCAGATCTCATCTAATGATCTCAGATCTCATCCAATGATCTCAGATCTCATCCCATGATCTCAGATCTCATCCCATGATCTCACATATCACTCCCAGTCAATCCGTAGGCCGTAACAGCAGCACGGCATCAGTCAGGTGATAGAAACTCTGATACAGATCGCCTTCGCACAGGTAAGGCGCCTTGGCCCATCGCACCACTGCCCAGCCCTGCGGCCGGAGCACATTGCTGACTAGGCTGGCCAACTGCTCCTCGAATGTCGGCCCGCTGACCGCAAGAACCTGCGCGGGCCGGTTGCCGGGCGCGAACTCGCAGAACTGACGCAACGGCACCACGACGGCTAGCAGGAGGCGGCCGCTGCCGGGCCGGAGACGGCGCTTTGCCTGCGCCAGCAGGTCCAGGGGGGCCTCGCACCTGTCCAGCAGGTTGAAGCACCCGATCAAGTCGTAGTGAGCGTCCAGCTCCGGCTCGGCATCTATGGCCGGTTGCGTTGGCAACCAGGTGATTGGATCCACTACCGTGTAGCCGCGCTCGGCTAAGCGCCATGTCATCACCTGCGATATGGATTTGATCGATATAACACTGAATGTGCCATTGGTGGACATTGTGGTGGCAGTTAAACCCTCTCAGGACATCACGATAGGGGCAACAACCTCCGCAGACATTGTGGTGGCAGTTAAACCCTCTCAGGACATCACGATAGGGGCTAAACCCTCCGCAGACATGTGGTGGCAGTTAAACCCTCTCAGGACATCACGATAGGGGCTAAACCCTCCGCAGACATTGTGGTGGCAGTTAAACCCTCTCAGGACATCACGATAGGGGCTAAACCCTCCGCAGACATGTGGTGGCAGTTAAACCCTCTCAGGACATCACGATAGGGGCTAAACCCTCCGCAGACATTGTGGTGGCAGTTAAACCCTCTCAGGACATCACGGTAGAGGCTACACCCTCCGCGGACATTGTACAGGTAGACACACCGTCTCACAGAATGACAGTCACACTCTCCCCGAACATGATACGGGTAGCTAAACACCCCCTCAGACACTAGGATAGCAGACAGACAGTCCCTCACCGTAGCCATCTCGGTGGCGAACACTCGCCTAAAGTAGCCGGCATAGTGGCTGGTCACGTTGCCATCGCCGGCGCCCAAGTCAAGCAGCGAATCGAACAGCGGCTCCTGCTGCTGCTGGTGATCTCCAGAGTCGCTCCCAACGATGAGTCGTCGGAACTGTTCCCCGGACAGGACAAACATTGAGCCGCGTCGCAAGAAGCCATTGGCGCTAGTGACGGACATGAACATGCAGAGCAGGGGCTTGGCAACGCGATGGTACAGCTGGGTTAGCAGACGCTCAGACTTGGCGTAGCTGTTCTCTAGGAAGGCCTCCGTCTCTGCGTCCTGGTATAGATTGATAAGGGTAGGCAACTACCGGATCGAATGCGAACTATCTGGACTGACTATTGACATGGAGACCTGGGTCTCACTCCTTGTTAAGCTTTATATTTCTGATTAAACTACACTACTACTACTACTACTTCTACCACTATTGTTACTACTACTACTACTACTACTACCACTACTACTACTACTACTACTACTACTACTTCTACTACTATTGTTACTACTACTACTACTACTACCACTTACTACTACTGCTACTACTACTACTACTTCTACTATTACTACTACTACTACTACTACTACTACTACTACTACTACTACTACTACTACTACCACTACTCGTACTACTACTGCTACTACTACTAATCTGCCACTACACTACTTCTACTACACATTACAAACGCACTTGTTCCAACTGTACAAAAGCATCAGCCAATTCCTTCGGCAGCAGCTGCGGCTGTTCTAACCGATACCATTCAAGATGGCGGCTGTTCTCAGACAGGTGCTCGGTATCGAACTGCATCTTGTGGTAGGCGGCCCTGGCCCAGGAGCTGCGGAACCGATGGCCTGAATAAGCGAGGGTTGGATGAGTGGCTTTTAGAGAAGTTCTGTTAATGACTACAGCATTAGCACTTGACACAATTCTGTGGCGATTACTCACCACCTGTCTGAGTATTTGCTGATGACTCATCACCTGTCTGAGTATGGGCTAATGACTCATCACCTATCTGGGTCAGGGCTAATGACTCATTGCCTGTCTGAGTATTTGCTGATGACTCATCACCTGTCTGAGTGTTTGCTAATGACTCATCACCTGTCTGAGTATGTGCTAATGACTCATCACCTGTCTGAGTATTTGCTAATGACTCATCACCTGTCTGGGTCAGGGCTAATGACTCATCACCTGTCTGGGTCAGGGCTAATGACTCATCACCTTTCTGGGTCAGGGCTAATGACTCATCACCTGTATGGGTCAGCGCTAATGACTCATCACCTTTCTGGGTCAGGGCTAATGACTCATCACCTGTCTGGGTCAGCGCTAATGACTCACCACCTGTCTGGGTCAGGGCTAATGACTCATCACCTGTCTGGGTCAGGGCTAATGACTCATCACTTATCTGGGCTAGGGCTAATGACTCATCACCTGTCTGGGTCAGGGCTAATGACTCATCACTTATCTGGGTTAGGGCTAATGACTCATCACCTTTCTGGGTCAGGGCTAATGACTCATCACCTGTCTGGGTCAGCGCTAATGGCTCATCACCTGTCTGGGTCAGGGCTAATGACTCATCACCTGTCTGGGTCAGCGCTAATGACTCACCACCTGTCTGGGTCAGGGCTAATGACTCATCACCTGTCTGGGTCAGGGCTAATGACTCATCACTTATCTGGGCTAGGGCTAATGACTCATCACCTGTCTGGGTCAGGGCTAATGACTCATCACTTATCTGGGTTAGGGCTAATGACTCATCACCTTTCTGGGTCAGGGCTAATGACTCATCACCTGTCTGGGTCAGGGCTAATGACTCACCACCTGTCTGGGTCAGTGCTAATGACTCATCACCTGTCTGGGTCAGGGCTAATGACTCATCACCTGTCTGGGTCAGGGCTAATGACTCATCACTTATCTGGGTTAGGGCTAATGACTCATCACCTTTCTGGGTCAGGGCTAATGACTCATCACCTGTCTGGGTCAGGGCTAATGACTCATCACCTGTCTGGGTCAGGGCTAATGACTCATCACCTGTCTGGGTCAGGGCTAATGACTCATCACCTGTCTGGGTCAGGGCTAATGACTCATTACCTGTCTGGGTCAGGGCTAATGACTCATCACCTGTCTGGGTCAGGGCTAATGACTCATCACTTATCTGGGTTAGGGCTAATGACTCATCACCTTTCTGGGTCAGCGCTAATGACTCACCACCTGTCTGGGTCAGGGCTAATGACTCATCACCTGTCTGGGTCAGGGCTAATGACTCATCACTTATCTGGGCTAGGGCTAATGACTCATCACCTGTCTGGGTCAGGGCTAATGACTCATCACTTATCTGGGTTAGGGCTAATGACTCATCACCTTTCTGGGTCAGGGCTAATGACTCATCACCTGTCTGGGTCAGCGCTAATGGCTCATCACCTTTCTGGGTCAGGGCTAATGACTCATCACCTGTCTGGGTCAGCGCTAATGACTCACCACCTGTCTGGGTCAGGGCTAATGACTCATCACCTGTCTGGGTCAGGGCTAATGACTCATCACTTATCTGGGCTAGGGCTAATGACTCATCACCTGTCTGGGTCAGGGCTAATGACTCATCACTTATCTGGGTTAGGGCTAATGACTCATCACCTTTCTGGGTCAGGGCTAATGACTCATCACCTGTCTGGGTCAGGGCTAATGACTCATCACCTGTCTGGGTCAGGGCTAATGACTCATCACCTGTCTGGGTCAGGGCTAATGACTCATCACCTGTCTGGGTCAGGGCTAATGACTCATCACTTATCTGGGTTAGGGCTAATGACTCATCACCTTTCTGGGTCAGGGCTAATGACTCATCACCTGTCTGGGTCAGGGCTAATGACTCATCACCTGTCTGGGTCAGGGCTAATGACTCATCACCTGTCTGGGTCAGGGCTAATGACTCATCACCTGTCTGGGTCAGGGCTAATGACTCATTACCTGTCTGGGTCAGGGCTAATGACTCATCACCTGTCTGGGTCAGGGCTAATGACTCATTACCTGTCTGGGTCAGGGCTAATGACTCATCACTTGTCTATGACTTTATGTCCTATGACTATGCAAAAAAGTTTTTTGGAAATAAGTCATACCACCTCTATAACATGAGTCATAACTTGTCATTCACTCGGCCACATGGTGACAAAAGCAGACTCACCCTTCAGCATACTATGATTAGCCCCAGTTGAGCACTGGCTAACAGCCGGCCAAACAGTCAAGAGAGTTGCTAAGCCAACCGATACAGCGAACGCGATTAGCCCGGCGATGACGCCTGGAGATTTGGCACCTGGAATCGTGGATTAGCAGCTGCGGAACTGACCGCCAGCCGCCGCCGTGTCTGCAATTTTGTGGTTTTATAACAATAATTCATCGGCTACTTTGGATGCGTGCGAGTTGGCCTCGGAAAAAAATTCTAGCCAAATTTCATTACGCACTACTTTTAAGTACTAAAATCAGAGAGTAATAATATAATGCAGGCTCAACTAAACCGCAATTGTTGAAAATCTTTTCGTTCAAGAGTATAAGAAAACTCACAGGAAAAGAGAAGTTTCTATAGAAAGAGAAGCACTTCATAATATAAGGTTTAGAAAACAAGCAAGGACCAAAGCTTGGATTAAGACTACAAGGGAACCGCATTGGATTTGGATTCAGTGAAATTGATCCGGCAACACACACTAACGGACCGGAAATCGAGTTTATAAACTCGCAAAGCTCGCTGGGTCCGGCACCCTGCACTCACACAGAGCACACAACAGAGCCGGATATTCGATACACCTGGCACTGCAATCGCTACATTCCTTCTTCTATACGATACAATTACATATTTAAATATTCTGCTTCGGTGACGCCTTATATAGTCAGTGACATTTTATGCAGCTTGTACACAGTTAATATTAAACGCAGTCATACGCTTACAAGCATATAATGATTGGTAATAAAAATAAAAATAATAATATAGTGCGTGATGCTAAAAATAGAAACACACCAAGCAAGGACTATTGCTACGGCCCATTGTGCTTTGCATTCGCCCCCCCCCCTGACTTGTAGCTATGGAGAGGGAAGAGAGCATTGGAAAGGGAGGGCCCGCAGCACTGCTCCAGCAAGTACAAATCAGTCAAGTCGTCATTCACCAGAAACCGGCTAGGGGTGGAAGAAGCAGAGAAAAAGCACGGAGCATAAGTGAGGCGTGTCCAAACTAATCATCAAGTATACAGTAAATAGCAAGAAAACTATGTTGAATTTCTCCAATACATTATTAACGATAGCGACTAACTCACAATGCAAGAGGGCAAATAATTATAGATAATGAAAAATGAGTACAGCGCTAGATTCAGCTAGATAATGAGCTAAAACATCGTATGTATAAGCCGTAATCAGAGGACAATGCATGAAATTCTGTCAAAAGTTATAAACATTTCTGTTTGAAAACTAAAGTTGAATGAAAGATTGTTCTCGTGAAAACTGAGGAAAGGTAAAGTACAATAGAAAGGGATAGGAGAGGGACAGAGTAGTGTGAGGGGGGTAAAATAGTGAGAGTAGAGTGTGAGAGACAGACAAGAGAGGGAGACAGTAGAGTGTGAGAAGCAGACAAGAGAGGGAGACAGTAGAGTGAGAGGCAGACAAGAGAGGGAGGCAGTAGAGTGAGAGAGACAGACAAGAGAGGGAGACACTAGAGTGTGAGAGACAGACAAGAGAGGGAGACAGACAGTAGTGTGAGAGGCAGACAAGAGAGGGAGACAGTAGTGTGAGAGGCAGACAAGAGAGGGAGACAGTAGTGTGAGAGGCAGACAAGAGAGGGAGACAGTAGTGTGAGAGGCAGACAAGAGAGGGAGACAGTAGAGTGTGAGAAGCAGACAAGAGAGGGAGCTAGTAGTATGAGAGATGTCACAAGAGCTAGTAGCAACAAGGACATACTGTACTCAGCCAGGCTAAGCTATACGGTGAGTTAACAGTCCAAACAATAGAGCTAGAAACTCAACAAGAGTTCTTGCACATCGCCCTACTAGAGATGTTCACACAGACTAAATAGTAAAGCTCAAATAACCAGAGCTAAAAGATGGTTGCATAAAGGGTGTGGCCGAGTTTAGCCTGGGCAACAAAATTAGTTGGGCCCACACCGACTACACTTCACTAAAGTAAACCTGCTAGTAAGGCACTCGCACTGGAAATAGGTTATTATACAATATGTACACACATATGCCTAAACGGGACTCTAATTTTAATGTCTAAAAATAGCAACAAACTTTAGAAAGTTAATAAACTGAAGAAGGCATGCAATAAATTTAATTCCAAATTTATAACCGTTGATTGCTGAAACGAGTTAGCATAGGCCAATTAAATCGCTTATATATTTATATAATCTAATTGAAACTTTCATAAATATTAACAAACAGATGATAAACTACTCCTACAGAGAGTAGCCGGTAACAAATGTGCTCAGAGTCACGTTCGACAAACCTGCAATGACAGGGAGACTGCATGGCGGCATTGAAACCTTGATTTATGAATTAGCAGGCTTCAAGTATTGACTAGCTGGCCGCCCTGGGACTTCCCCAAGATCCTGATTAAAGCGAGAAACAGATAAAAGACGCAAAACGAAAATCTCACAGCCGACTAACGAATAGTAGAAGCCGAGAATAAATAATAGTTATAACTCGATAATGGAAACATTGAGTAAATGTAGATAAGCTTGCAATAAATTTTCTGTGAGTAAACAAAATCATTCCCGAAATCACAGTCGGCCACAATAGCCTCGAAGCTTTGAGCGCTGGACATTGGAGAAAATGATAGCAAGCCTTCGGGCCTGAAGTAAGCAAGGAGTATTCAATAAAATTCGATTTCACCTGCCAACACGAATGCGATAATTGGCAATTAAAAATTTGCTGAATTCACAATGAACCAGCTTTGCAGCAAAATACAGTAACAGGCTTTGGAATATGAAAATGTAACTAATTCAATTGTACGGTTTTTAATGATGTTAAAGATCTAGGGAGACTGGCGGTGGCCCAGCAACTGAGGATCTGGGAGGCTGGCCCAGTAACTGAGGATCTGGGAGGCTGGCCCAGTAACTGAGAGGCTGACCCAGCAACTGAGGATCTGGGAGGCTGGCCCAGCAACTGAGGATCTGGGAGGCTGGCCCAGTAACTGAGGATCTGGGAGGCTGGCCCAGCAACTGAGGATCTGGGAGGCTGGCCCAGTAACTGAGGATCTGGGAGGCTGGCCCAGCAACTGAGGATCTGGGAGGCTGGCCCAGTAACTGAGGATCTGGGAGGCTGGCCCAGTAACTGAGGATCTGGGAGGCTGGCCCAATAACTAAGGATCTGGGAGGCTGGCCCAGCAATTGGGGATCTGGGAGGCTGGCCCTAGCAACTGAGGATTTGGGAGGCTGGCCCAACAACTGAGGATCTGGGAGGCTGGCCCAACAACTGAGGATCTGGGAGGCTGGCCCAGCAACTGAGGATCTGGGAGGCTGGCCCAGCAACTGAGAATCTGGGAGGCTGGCCCAGCAAATGAGGATCTCCAGACTATTACATGATCACACAGAGACCAAACACAGTAAACACATACAATGAAGGCGCTAGATATTCTAAAAAACAAAAACATACAACAGAAGGCGGCTTTGGTACACGAGCATAAGCAGATAAATGATAATAATTTATTAGCCTCAGCAGACTAAGCGTAGTAAGCGATAAATGATTATTAAAGCTCCAAATGGCTTCTTAGACTTTTATTGACCAGAAATTACGGACTGATAGACGCTGCCAGTACAGAGACAGAGCACACTGATACCTCAGTCCCGCCTCACAGAGAAGCCCGACTCCAGCGCTGTCAAACAGTCGGCGCTGACTCGTCTAACCTCGTCGATGCAGGCGCCGGCTCGCTGCTGCCAACGTCGGGCAGCGGCAGGCGACGGCGGCCTGTCGGCAAGGCAGGCCAGCAGGCTGCCGGCGGCCGACACGACTGGCAGCAGGCGGCACAGGACTCGAACTCGGCGCGCCCGCTCCGACTCCGTCAGTGCCAACGGCCGGCCAGAGAAACGCGCCTCAGACGCGGCGCCAAGTAGGGCGCGCAGCGCCGGCCGCAAGCCGCTAATGGCGAGTTCAACCCGGCCGCGACAGTCGGCATCGGCCGGCCGGTTGTGCGCGGTGCGGACGGCGTGCAGCAGCAGGGTGGCACCGGCCGTGACGGATCGCAGGCAGAGCTGCAGGGCCTCCCGGTCGGCTGGCTGGCAGGCGGCTGGCAGCGCCTGGGGCCGGCAGGCGGCGGCCAAGTCGCTGAGGGACCGCGACAGCCGCTCGCATTGCAGCACCAGGCAGGCGCCGCCGCTGTCAGTGCCGCTACCAGAGCCGCCGCCGCTGCCACTGACGCCGTTGCCAACGAAGCTGACGCTGCCAATCTCCACGGACACGGCCACCTGCAGACCGACAAGGGCCGCTTCGATGCGGTCGCAGTGCAGGCGGACTTGATGGAAATTCAATCGCTGCGGTTGCAGATGCTGCGACTGCTCCGTCAGCTGCTGGTCCTGACGCCACCGAGCAATCGCAGGCAGAGACGCCAGCGCGTTGCCGGCGGCAGCGGCTGCCAACACGGCGCCCTGAAGACGCTGAACGCATTCGGCCGCTTCGCTGTCGGCTTCGGCGGTCGGATCGGCCGAGACGGACAGTAGGCGGGC
This sequence comes from Macrostomum lignano, assembly GCA_002269645.1. Classification (NCBI taxonomy): domain Eukaryota; kingdom Metazoa; phylum Platyhelminthes; family Macrostomidae; genus Macrostomum; species Macrostomum lignano. The sequence goes on along the minus strand of NIVC01000089.1, from coordinate 710,372 downwards.
TCTGAGAAGCTCGGACAGCAGCCGGACACTGTCCAGCTCGCGACGTAGGCGCGCCTCTGTGTCGGCCTCGTTAAGGGCGGACTGCCCGTCTCCGCTCACGCTTTCGTCTTCCTCGGAGGCGGAGGCCGTGGGCCAGACGTCCCAGGTGAGGATGAGGCGCTCAGCCGCTAGGCGGAGGCTGCAGGCGCCAACGGCACAATGAACGCACAGGGCTGTGGCGGCCTGGCGCAACTGACGACTGCCGCTTTGATGTGCAATCGAACCGCTGGAAGCTTCGCGCTGATGCTGCTGCTGCAGCCGCGGTGGCTGCAGTGGCAAACTGGCAGATTTGGCTTCCCTCTGCTGCTGCCAAGCTGATGACTGCGCCGGGCGAAGCTGAGCAGATGATGGCGCAGAAGAGTTAGCTACAAACAGGCGATGATCTGATAGATTTTCAACAGACCGATGCTGCTGCTGATGCGGGCGGTACTGGTTCTGGTACTGCTGCAGCTGCTGATAAGACTGCGGCCTGGCAGCGCTGGTCTCGTTGCCAATGTAATCAATGCCAGATGCTCCAGAAGAAGATGAAGCCAGAGAAGCTGTAGACTGAGACAATTTAAACTGCTTTGAGCAGAACAGGCCGCTGAAACCGCCGCCACTGCTGATCATTGACATGGGCCGGTCCTGAGGGTTTGGCAGAGCCTGCTGCTGCTGCTTGCCATTAGCCAGCGACTTGCCCATGGATTGTCGCTTAAACATTGGCAGCGGTGGCTGGCCTGCACACAAAGCATTGGCAGCTTTGGTTAGCGCAGCTGCCAAGCTGAACTCAAGTTTTTTCTGGATTTTTGTTGCAGAAGATTTTAGACAAGAAATTGTGGAACATCAATGGAAAATTAGAAATTAGTGACTAATATATAGATTATAGAAATGATAATGGAATACAAAAATTATAGGTATAAAATTTGTTTCTATAATTAAAGCTGAAATTTCATTTCTAAATCAATTATAAAAATCAGATTCTATAAATTGGAGAGTTGCCATCATCTCAAAGTATATTTCTATGTCAGAGTAATTTGGCTTTAATGAGACTACACTCTTACTCTTAAGAGGATACTCTTATTATATTAACAAAGATTAAATATAGAATATTTACCTTGTTTCTACAAAAAAAGTTAAATTGAAATTTCTATTAAATTTCTATTACTAAGGTATTGATCTATTATATATTGCAATTAAATATGATCAAACCATTTAACCAGTCAAACAATGATCTTTTTTCTTAATAAATGATTTCAATTTAAATAGTGGCAATGTCTTAGCTTCCTGCATTAAATTATATTTAGCCATTTTTCTTCATTTTAATATAAATCATGGCTTAGATTACCTTGTACTACAATTATATATTTACTTCTTACCAAGTTGCAGCTATCATATTATATGTTATCTGCATTCTTTGATTTGAATGACCTATAATTGTGCATACAAAACATTACCAATGGCATTTAGGTGCATATAAAGACAAAGTTCTATGGCCAGCATGGGCCATGGTACCAATTATAACTTTTTTGATTCTTATCTTAATTATTTAATAAGTTGAGCTTTTTATACTGATTTTACCTAGAAAAATACTTTAGTAGCTTGGCTTCCTTCTTTTATACTAGGTGACCTAAAGAATAAGATATACCATTTACCATTTAACTTAAGTTAAATTTAAGAGCTACACAAATAAGTTCCCTTAAGTTCACAAGGCGTGTCAGATCTTAGTTTTACAAAATATTTTTCGATGCCTAAAAAAGTATTTAGGCCCCTATCCTTTCGGTTATATTATGCTTGCTGATTTTGTTATATTACGCAAGTGGTTAAGACTTAACTCAAGGTATTTAAATGTTAATGCCGTGATTCCTGGCGGACGCGGTTATCTAAATTACGGCAGGAATCACTTATCTTGAACAAGTCGAGAGGGTTGCTGTTGAAAAATAAATCACACGTGAGCAGGTGTTCTTGGGTGGCTGATCTTTTAGCCAATGCTCCTTCAGGTGTTGACGGTGTTTCGTTTTCCCTGTAATGAGATATGCCTGGTCCTCAGAGGCAGTGCACCGAAACTAATAACTTGAAATATATTGTTGGCAATCAGCAGAGTTGCTATTTTTAAGGTACATGTACTACTACCTTGAATGCACAGAAAACTCACATACTAGAGGATTTGTCATGACTACCGATCTCATCAGGAGCATTATTATGTGGATGTTTTTGCTCTCCATTGCTGTCCATTTTGTGTACATGCATGCTGTTCTAGCTGTGCTCGGGCACAAATTTAGGACTCGGAACTCGGAAGAGAGGCAGGTCTTCTTGGCTGTGTCTCCAAAAAACAACACTTGTTCCAATTCAGGAACAAAGCATACATGTAATATACTGTTTTATTTCCTGCCCTTGGGGCCCTCCTAAATTCTCACCGGACATAACAGGTTCCGGCTTTTCATTGATTGGATGGTTCGGTGCTCTGGCCGTTATTTGCCCGTGCATCGTACTGGCAAACACTGACGAATCAACGTCGCCTTCGCCGACGTCGCCGGATGCGCATATATCCTATAGTGCTGTGACACATGCCGTCGTCGTCGAGTTTGATGATTGTGAGGCTGCACATCGAAGCGACCGTGTCCTTGGCTCAGACATCCGACTAGCCAGCTTGCCGCAAGCCTGCGGGCGTCGAACGCGCACTCTCTCACTAGTTGCGAACTGCGGCGGTGGCAATCGGCCTTGGTTTCGAGTTCCGCTTCTGCCGATCTCGAATGCCTGCGGCCGCTGGATGAACTCTCGGCCGGCTCGGCTTCAGCATTGAGAGCGAGGTCGTCATCTTTCGCCCCAGCATCAGCTCGGCTGGAGAGACGCCAGTGAGTGCGTGCGGAGTCGCCCTGTACTAGGCCACAGGAGCATCCAGATGGCGTCCTTGAACTCGTAGCCGTCATCCAAGTGGCTCTTCAGCCCCTCTTTGAGGAACCTGTTAAGACGTTCAACGCCGGAATTTCCCTGACGATAATAGGCTGGCGACCTGCGGTGCTCGATGCCATGGTCTTTGAGGAATTCCTCGAATTCGGCGAACGTGAACTGGGGCCCACCGTCCGTATTGATGACTTTCGGGAGTCCCCATCTGGCGAAGAGCGATTTTAGGATATATGATGCGCTGATAACAATCGAAATTACGTCACTGATGATAGACAGGCAAACTTTGGCCACTATGGTCACTCCACGGCTAAGACGGCCATCTAGTCGGTTTTAACAGCACTCTTGGAGGCTTGAATAATTTTTCACTGACTTCGCACGGCTCGCAATTCTTGATAAAGTCCTCGACGTCTCGATCGAAGTTGGCCACCAGACAGTTTCTCGACAGTGCTGCTTTGTCCGGCTGATCCCGAGATGACCAAAGTGAGCCATTTTCAGTAGTTTCTCCTACAGCGCCGGTGGAATGACTGCTTTGGAGCCTTTCGAGGACCTCGAAGGCTCACCGAGGACCTTTTTAGAAAGTTAGCAGCTTTGCTTCCAGTTGCTTACTTGATTCTGACCAGCCACTCATCTGCATCACCTACTGCAGAACGGTGTCTTCCCGAGTTGCGGCGCTAGCTGTTCCACGGACACCAGGTTAAGTGCTCCATACAAGAGGATCGCATTGACAGCCTGCACGATCGCCGCAAAGGCTGTTGTCTTCAGCTTCAGCTCCATCGTGCTGGCATCGAGACGGAAAGTCTGGGCGATGTCACAATTTTCACAGCGATGCACTTGCTGCTGAAGCCGTAGAACAGATCAGACTGTTTGCCCAGCGATGGAGTCGTACATGTAGAGGCCTGTGCCCGGTGCAGGCCGGGGTGCATGCTCAGAAGGGTAGTCAACGCAGGGTGTTCCGTCTGCAGCTCGAAATTTCGGCCGAATAGAAAGACGTTAAGAGTTAGGACGTAAAGACGTAGGACGAAAGACGTAGGACGAAAGACGTAAGACGTAAAGACGTAAAAGTTGTTGTGTGAGTAAAAAATATACCAGACCCTGAAGATGGTCCTTGTTGGACCGAAAAGCATCGAAAGAATATAATCTATGTTGACTTTCACTTTTATATTTCTTTGCCTTCTAAAGCGTGCTACCTTACCTCAAGAAATTTCATCGTTCGCACGCGACAATGCACACCAGAGCATTGCACTCGGAGCAGAATACTTGCGTTCTGCCGCGTTCAGCGTTCTTGAAGCAACAAGGCGGCAGTTGCCTTGCTTGTCTTGTTGGGCGAGGACTGCGCCAATTGCAGTAGCTGAGCTGTCACAGGCGACGATCGTGCGGTGCACAATTGTACAATCACAAGTGCACAGTCTGTGTTGAAGAACTTCAAGTATGGGGGCGATACGATCATCGACTTCAGAGCCTCATATGCTTGCTGCTGCTTCGTCGTCCATTGCCACCGCACTCTCTTCCGCAGTAGCTGCAGCAAAGGCTCCGCCACAGTCGACAGGTTGTCCAAGAAGTGGCCATAAAATTCACCATTCCGAGAAACGAGGCGAATTCCTTCTGACACTTTGGACTCTTTATGTTTGTGATGGCGTCCACGTTGGATGTGATCGGTCTGAGGTCCTCACTAATGAAAACATAGTAGCCAAGGTACTCTGGCCCATTGGCATTTCTCTAGTTTCAGTGTGATGTTGTGCTTCTTGAGACGCTCAAGGACTGCCAGGACAGCCTTCTCGTGCTCACCTCTCGTCTTTGAGTGGACCACGATAAAGTATATATCGATAAAGTGATCTTCGATCATCGATCATCGATCATCGATAAAGTGATCTTCTCCAGCACCTTCGATAGAACTTTTTGAAATTCAATCGGCGCACTATTCATCCCGAAGCAGACTCATGTGTATCTGAATAGGCCTTCGTCGGTGATGAACGTTGTCAGATTGCGCGAGTCTTCAGCCAGCTCCAACTGTAGGTAGGATGAATTCAGATCAAGCTTCGTAAAGATTCTTGAACGTAAAGAAACTCCGCAGACAGCTGCTCGAATGTCGGCAGTGGGTGTTTGTCGAGCACGATCGCCTTGTTCGGGTTTCTGCGATCGTTGCAGATTCAGTTTGCCGTTCAGCTTGGGAACCATCACCAGGTTCGACACCCACTCCGATGCGTGCACCTCCTCGATGACACCTTCTGACAACAGCTTCTAGATTTCCTCCTTGACAGCTGGCTCTTTGAGACTGTGGGTCACTTTCCGCAGTGGTTGAGCTACTGGTGGAACAGCTGGATTAACCTTCGGCTTGTGCACAAATCCTGCTGTGATCTTGCCGAGGCCCTTACCCAAGTATTGGAACTTTCCTGGCACCCAGCTGGGCATGCCGTCAGAGGCCTCCTTGCGCACCGGCTCACCCTCTTGGCTCACCACTCTGAATGCAGCTTCGCCGTGAGATCGTCGCCCATGATTTCAGAGCCGTGCTTCACCAGCATAATCGTAGTTAGCGTCGTGAACTCGAAGCTCATTGTACTCAACGGGAACCTGCATCTCGCCGATTACGGAGATGTCGCCGCCGTTTGAAGGCCTTCAGCCGCTTCGACGAAGGTTGCAGCTTAATTCCGCTGAAGAGCCGTTTGCACGCTACTTTCAAGATGATGGTGACTTTTGAACCAGTATCCAACAACAGTCTCAGGGGCTTTTCCGCAAGCTTCACTTGACAGAAGGTCTTGAGGCCTTTGTTAGACTGGATGGTCGACAGGGTGACCTTGTCTTGGAAACCTCAAACCTTGCCGGTAGATCTTCAGACTCGCTCGAAATGGATGAGCTTCCACAACCTCGGAATTTCTGTTCTTGCGCTGGACACTTGACCCCTGGTGCGTGGCTGGACTGTCCACATTTGCCACAAGCACTGGCTATTTGCATGGACTGTCGCTTTGGCTTGGCGTAGCTTTTGGCTGCAGATTTTGCAGCTGACTGGTACATCACCTGGCCAACTCCGATGGAGTTTCCGGTCGTCACAGTGGTGCGCAGTGAGCTGGCCTCTCGCATTCCAGTTTCCAGCTGCTTTTGCCAGCTCCACAGCGATTTCGAACGCCAGTTCTTTCTCGATGAGCAGCCGTTCTCTGATTCTGTCACTGTGCACCTTCTCAACCCAACTGGTCTCGCCCTTGTCCGAGATCTCCCTTGTATCTCGTCCTTGAAGCTGCCGAACTCGCAAGTGTGTGGACAGAGCTTGCAGGGCAGCTACGTAGTTGGCTACCGATTCTCCAGGTCGCTGTGCCCGTTGGCGAAATTGGTACCGCTCTGCGACCATACATTGACTCGGGTGGCGAAGTGGTCTTCTAGCAGCTTTTCGGCCTTTCAGAAATTTTGGAGGCGGCTGCTGCAGAGACACAAAGACACAGGCTTTTGGCTCGAACTCTGCGGACACTGTCGATTTTGACTGTCAGATCTAGACACCCTAAACCACAGATACTATATAACTAGATAGGTCACTCCCTATCTCGCTGTGGGGATCAAAAATGATACTCTCTTAGGACAGTAGTGTAAATGCAAATTATAAGAAACATTTTTATCAGTGACTAAAATGAAATCGATCGGGAGTTTTCAACCATATGCACAATCTTCTACAGTGTACATTCTTGACTCAAGGACTACTTAAGTAGAAGGATGCAAGACTCAGAATTGGCGAAAATTTCATTGATGGCCGATTTTTCAATGTATCTCCTGTGTACGCTATTGATTGTAAGATGCTTATTTTTGCGCAGAATAGGCAGTAACATACGCCCTTTCATTTACGAGTAAGACATCAATAAGTTCATAAGTCATGTAAAAATCATAGAAGCGTCATTTACAAAATCATAGAAGCATCATTTAAAAAATCATAGAAGCGTCATGTAAAAAATCATAGAAGCGTCATATAAACAATCATAGAAGCGTCATCATTTAAAAATCATAGAAGCGTCATATAAAAATCATAGATGCGTCATTTAAAAAATCGTAGAAGCGTCATGTAAACAATCCTAGAAGCGTCATGTAAAAAATCATAGAAGCGTCATATAAAAATCATAGAAGCGTCATTTAAAAAATCATAGAAGCGTCATGTAAACAATCATAGAAGCGTCATGTAAAAAATCGTAGAAGCGTCATGTAAAAAATCTTAGAAGCGTCATGTAAACAATCATAGAAGCGTCATGTAAACAATCATAGAAGTGTCATGTAAACAATCATAGAAGCGTCATTTAAAAAATCATAGAAGCGTCATATAAAAATCATAGATGCGTCATTTAAAAAATCATAGAAGCGTCATTAAGAAATCATAAAAGCGTCATTTAAAAAATCATAGAAGCGTCATATAAAAATCGTAGAAGCGTCATGTAAACAATCATAGAAGCGTCATTTAAAAAATCATAGAAGCGTCATATAAACAATCATAGAAGCGTCATGTAAAAAATCGTAGAAGCGTCATGTAAAAAATCTTAGAAGCGTCATGTAAACAATCATAGAAGCGTCATTTAAAAAATCATAGAAGAGTCATGTAAAAAATCATAGAAGCGTCATGTAAACAATCATAGAAGCGTCATTTAAAAAATCATAGAAGCGTCATGTAAACAATCATAGATGCGTCATTTAAAAAATCATGGAAGCGTCATTAAAAAATCATAAAAGCGTCATTTAAAAAATCATAGAAGCGTCATATAAAAATCGTAGAAGCGTCATGTAAACAATCATAGAAGCGTCATTTAAAAAATCATAGAAGCGTCATATAAACAATCATAGAAGCGTCATGTAAAAAATCGTAGAAGCGTCATGTAAAAAATCTTAGAAGCGTCATGTAAACAATCCTAGAAGCGTCATGTAAACAATCATAGAAGCGTCATGTAAACAATCATAGAAGCGTCATGTAAACAATCATAGAAGCGTCATGTAAACAATCATAGAAGCGTCATGTAAAAAATCATAGAAGCGTCATGTAAAAAAATCATAGAAGCGTCATTAAAAAATCATAGAAGCGCCATTTAAAAAATCATAGAAGCGTCATATAAAAATCGTAGAAGCGTCATGTAAACAATCATAGAAGCGTCATGTAAACAATCATAGAAGCGTCATGTAAACAATCATAGAAGCGCCATGTAAAAAATCATAGAAGCGTCATGTAAACAATCATAGAAGTGTCATGTAAAAAATCGTAGAAGCGTCATGTAAACAATCATAGAAGCGTCATGTAAACAATCATAGAAGCGTCATGTAAACAATCATAGAAGCGTCATATAAAAATCATAGAAGCGTCATGTAAAAATCATAGAAGCGTCAAGAAAAAATCATAGAAACCTCATTTGAAAACTAATGAAAGTGTCATTTAAAAAATTAAGAAGCGTCACGGTAGAATAAAAGAAACGTCATGTCAGACATGAAGGGTTCATGTAAAAATTAAATGCAATTATAATGCTGTGCTGGGGAGAAAAACTGAGACGTAAAGGCTCTCAGAGAATAACTGAGATAACGGGGGGGGGTTTCTGAGATGTCAAAGCAAAAGTCAGAAGCTACTTCAAAGTTCATGTCACGGGGGGGGCGCTGATAGAAGAAGAGTCATGTAAAAAATAAAAGTAGCACTATGTATACATAAAATAAAAGTCATGTCGAAGTTAAAAGATTCATTTGGGAATTGCTACGATGTCAAAGCTTGGTGGAAATCGTTATAGTGCTGTGATTCTTAAAGAAGGAATCACTAAAATGTCAAGGCTTAGGGGAGAAGAATTGCTGAGATTTCAAGGCTTTAGGTTGGGTTAAAGTTAGGTTTAGGTCAGGTGTGGGTTGAGGGTTATATTTTATCGGGTTTCAAGGTTAACAGGGGATTTTTTAGATTTCAAGGTTTATGGGGGCCATTGCTGACATGTCAAGGCTTACGGGGGGAATAGCTGAGATGTCAAGGCTCACGGGGTATAAATGAGATTTCAAGGCTAAAGTCAGAAGCTACATGTAGTTTATTGAAAACTTTTTATTACATTATTTGATGCCTCCTCAGGGGAGGGATCGCTGATAAAAAAGCGTAATGTAAAAAATAAAAGAAGCTTCATGTCGAAGTTAAGAGATTCATTTGGGAATCCCTACGATGTTGAGGCTTGCAGGGAATCGCTATAATGCTGTAGTAGTGCTATAATGACTCTTAGAGAGAATTACTGAAATTTCAATGCTTTAGGGTTAGGTTAGGGTTAGGGTTAGGGTTAGGGTTAGGGTTAGGCTAGGGTTAGGGTTAGAAGGTTGACAGATATTTTTAGATTTCCAAGGCTTATTGGGGGCATGGCTGAGATGTCAAGGGGGGAAGTTGATATGTTAAAGCTTGTGGGGGGGAATTACTGACATGTCAAGGCTTACAAGGTTTGACAGAAGATTTTTTAAGATTTCAAGGATACATGTAGCTTATTAAAAAAAACGTGTATTGCATTTCTTTGGCTCCCCAACGGGGGGCGTAGATTGCTAGTACAGTCCTATATACTAAAACAATCATCTAAAATTGCTGATGTTATTGTCAAAATAAACAAGAAAAAAACGTCAAAAGAGACAAAATTGCAAAGTGGAAAGGTAGCAGAAACAGGAAGAAAGACGACTTAGCAGGCGACGACATCATCGGTGGCGTCCAAGTCCAATTCGTCGCCGAATTCTTAGTCGAGGACGTCCAGATCCGCGGTTGACGCTCCAGGGCCGGCTTTTGTGATATGACAACATTGAGCGGCGACGATGGCAGTGCCAGCTGCTGCTCGTGGGCGCGTTTGGCCCTCGGCGGTGTCCTTGGTGACGACAATCGGGGTTGGAAGTCGTCGTCGTCGTCGCCGAATAGTTCTCGTTTAGTTCTGCTGCTGCTAATCGGCTGGCCTGGTGTCTCTTCGTCACTGTCCGGGACCACGCTCGCAGTGATCATAACATCATTGTCGTCGTCGGCCGCCGCCGGGCCAATAGAGCCGGGTCGCTGCGAGTCGGTCACTAGCAAAGATGCTCTCTTCTGGCTGCCGCTCGGCTTCCTCACACGCCTTGATCAAGTCATCGACATCTTCGGTATCTTCGACATCGTAGTTGTCTATGTCGCACCAAATATATATTTATTTTTTAATAGGGAAGTGCACTGAAATAACTGAAACAGCAACAGCAACAACTGGCGCACGGCCCGCATCATACCTCTTCTTAAGAGCGGAAAGCCCGTCAAGGACATAGGATCCTACCGCCCGGTTAGCCTAACCTCCAGCTTAGGTAAGTGGATGGAACGGGTGCTTGCGAACCGAATCAAGCATGTTCTGGAGTCCACCGGCGGTCTCAGCGAAGCGCAAGCGGGTTCAGAGGGGGCAGGTCCACGGAGGATCAACTGCTCCGGCTGTCCCAATCGATTGACGACGCCTTCCAAGAGCGAAAACTAACGGTTCTGGCGCTGTTCGACTTTGCGCGCGCGTTCGACAAGGTTTGGCGTGACGGGCTGCTGATCAAGCTGCTTAAAGCTGGCATTGGCCCAAAAACGGTCAGATGGATACAGAGCTGGCTAGCGAACAGGCTGGCGTGCGTCCGGGTCGGCGACGTGGACAGCAAGCGGGAACTTTTCCGGCAAGGGCTGCCGCAGGGATCCGTGCTTTCGCCGCTGCTCTTCATCGTCTTCATCGATGACCTTCTCAGGCAACTTGACGCTATCCCGGACCTGCAGGTGAGCGGCTATGCGGACGATCTAGCCACCTGGACCAGCAGCAGAAGAGTAGCGGAGGCCTTGTCCACCCAGCAGAAGGCGGTTGACACCCTGGAGGCTTGGAGCAAAGCATGGCTGCTACCGGTTGCCACGGGGAAATGCTCGCTCACCCTCTTCTCCAGTGACCCGGCGATGACCCCGCAGAGGGCCGGTGCCACGAACGTCGTGCTTCAAGGGCAGACGATGCAATGGGTTGAGCAGCCCAAGTTCCTCGGGCTTACGTTTGACAGACAGCTGAGGTTCACAGCGCACGCTGACAATGTGATCCACAGCTGCCGGAACCGCCTCAACCTAATGCGGCGCCTCGCAGGCAGCTCTTGGGGCTGGCAGGCCGAGCTGATCCGCAACACCTACGTTGCCCTCATCCGGAGCAAGATGCTGTATGGGGCCTGCGCCTGGATGCCGTGGCTCACTTGCGCGGCCTGGCGTAAGCTCGAAGTGGTGCAGCACAGCGCGGAACGCATCATTACCGGCGCGGTCGCCACCACCCCGGTTGAGGCCCTACGCTGCGAAAGCGGGATGATGTCGATCCGGGAGCAGAGCGAGGTGATATGGAGCGCAAAACTGGACCGATGGCTCAGGCTCGAGCACAGCTCGCCAAGATACCGCCTCGGCACCCAGCAGACCCGGCAAAGGCTGAAGAGGCTGGGTTGGAGAGCCCAGGCCAGGAAGGGTCTCGCCAACACCGGTCTAGCCGAGGTGGCTAGGCTAGAGGACATGTCGGACCTCCCCCCGTGGCAGAGTTGGAGAGATAACATCAGCTTCTTCGTATCCACCGACGATGCCAGGAAAGAGTCGCGCGCCGGAAACCTTGAGATGGCCCAAGCGAAGATCAACCAGGCCAGCTCAGACCCGGACATCACTATCTTCACGGACGGATCGGTGCGGAGGGAGGGCGGCGGCAGCGGTGCGGTCATCTATCGGAGCGGGCGTCTAACAGGAGAGCAGGTCGGAGATCAGATCAGCCTCCGGAGGGCAGCCGGGCAGCCGGCCTCCTCGCTGCAAGCCGAGCTCACCGCCCTAGAGCTAGCGGTGGAATGGCTCAGCGAGCAGCCGGCGTGGAGAACTGCGCTAATAGCTTCCGACAGCAAGAGTGGGCTCCTCGCAGTGCAGGGCCGAGGCCGCAATCCGATCGCGACAAAGATCCGCCAGCTGCTATCGAGGACCTGCCAGACCGGACGAGTGATTGCGCTCTGCTGGACGCCGGCCCACTGCGGTCTGGAAGGCAACGAGGCCGCGGACGAAGTGGCCGGCGGCGCGACGACACTGCCGCAGGCGGAGGCCGGAGTACTGGCGAGCGTTGTCCGCAGACGACTGGCAGCCGAGACGAAGGCGGCCAGCCAGAACAGCAGGTACTGGTCGCACGAAAGATCGAAAGACACCTATGGCCACCTCGGTACGGCCAGGCACCCAGCCTACAAGAACAGGGCGGAGGCGGTTAGCTTTATTCGATTCCGCACGGGCCACTCGCTGGAGTTGAGGGCCTACTGCCGGCGGATAGGCAGAACCACCGACGCAATGTGCCCGGCGTGCGGGACCGAAGAAGAAACGGTCGTACATGTGAGCAGTCAGTGCCCGGCCACGGAGATCAGGCGAAGGCTGGACGGGCCCACGGAGCTGCACCACCTCAACGAGCATCCAGAGGTGGCGCTCCGGTACTGGGCCTGGTACCGCACCAAGTGGAAAGAGAACGATGCAAACTAGGATGTTCGCGCCTTCAGCGCAAACAACAACAACAACAACAACAACAGCAACAGCAGCGACTAAAGCGTTGTCTTGGTTTCCTTTCTCCTACATATATGACTGGGCACCGCTGTTAATTTTGTTGTCTATGGCTAAAAGACCCTTTTGCTTGACCAAGCAGAAGAAGAGAGCCATATCTATATATATATTTTTAGGAAAAAGTGCTAGGCATCGCTGCGGCGCAGTGCTATTAATATGTTTTGTCTATGACACGAACTCGACAACTTGAATACTGCTTTACCATGCACGCATGCAGAAAATGAATCTCTTCTAAACCTGCTTTACCATGCAGAGACGCTTTACCATTGATTCTTTATTTTGGCTATTTTTCACTACTGATGGCTGGTCCTAAGAGTAGCGTGAGAGTAAATTAACCGAGTGACCTATCTAGTTATATAGTATCTGTGCCCTAAACTATTGGATTCTATCCAGCTTGTTGTGATGCCAATTTATTCTACTGCTGTGCTGGGGCCAAGGACAACTTGATATCTCAGGACCGGAAACGAGCCAATTCATGGCGAAAAAAGTATGAGGCTCGTTTAAAAGCATTGTTCTATGGCCCACCCAAAGCTACAAAAGCGAAGAAATCTGAGCTGAAAATTGAATTCTTCGCATGCACTTGCAATTGAGAGAGAGAACTTTTATTCTCGCTGAAACTAAATATCATGCCGAGAAAATGCAGCGTCATTTTCTGTTGTGCAAACTACAATAGTAACCGTGATCGGAATGTTGCAGTATTTTCGTTTCCAAAGATGCAACTGAACGAGAGGCTTGGCGACTGTCACTGCCTAATCAACTGACGGTAAGACTTTCTTCAAATGTGCTTTGTGAATCAGATTTAGCCTGTCCACATGAATTCATTAACAATTTTGTTGTTGTTTAGACCGTGACAGACTACATGGGCGAGTGTGCTAAGCACTGGTCTCAAGATGCACCAATGATAAAAAAGGGAAGAAATGAAAGGCCGCTACATCCACCATCAGTTTTCGACGGAGTCCAGCAGTCCTGCCTCGTTCAAACACAAGGTTTGTGAATTTCTACTGCTTTAATTCAAATATTCGAGCGTATTTGCACTCCATCAAATAGGGTCGAAACGAAACACTAAGATGCGTGCTTGGATATTGCAGTGCGTGCCAGTCGACATGCTGAGGGAAGGGGCGTGCTGTTGTCCGAACGATGACTTTTCCAAGATGAACTATGAACTAGTAGAATTTCGAGAGCGTGACATGCTGCCATCGTGGACTGAATTCCGAGCATCCATTCACTGTTCAGACGTCATCAAAGCACATCAGCTTATTGTTACCATTGTTCAAGAGGAGGTGTTTATCTTCTCGTTAAGCGCCAATGCCGAAATGGTTCTGCGGGTTTTCGTTTCACCAAACTATTCCGTGCGATGCTTTCGGTTACACTCACCAGTTGCGGCTTGAGATCTGCTTGGATTTCAACCAACATTAAAATATTGGTCGCAACTTGAAGCTATCATAAATCGTTGTAAAAACTCTACAGTGGACGTCGAAAGTGAGGTGAAGGCATTATCTAAGAACCTTTCTATTGCCTTTAACCACGATGGAGTTGTACCGGACACATCGGTTACATTCATCCTGAAGCTACTCGAGTTCGCCACAACGCACCCAAACAATCGACGATACGACATTGCCACTATGCGCCAATCTGCTTTGCTTTATCTGATTAGCAGTTCTGCACACGCGCATGCACAGACGCTCCTTCCTTTGCCCCACCAACGCACATTACGCACTCAGTTGGCTGGTCTAGGAGAGATTGGCACTGAAAATGATGCACACGAGATCGTAAAGGTCACATTTGCCAAACTGAAACCGCAGCATAAGTCTTGTGTGTTGATTTTCGATGAAATGTATGTCCAGCCATCGATTCGCTATCGGTGCCAACATCTGCTCGGCCAAGCGTCAGACAATCATAACAAAACTGCTCGAACAGTGCTCGCAATAATGTTGAAGCCATTGTTCGGCGGTAAGCCATTTGTTCTAAGGCTGATACCAATTTTTCATCTTGGTAAGTAGCTGTTCAATTTTGCTTGCCTCTGTTTCGGATGCTTCATTTCGCTGCGATCACCGTCATGTGCTTTGCGAGTGCGGAATTGTTTGCTGCCGTTGGCGAGTTTTACTTCCCTGAAGCAGATGTTCTGGGGATGCTGCGTAACATGTAATAAAACTATTCAAGATTTAAGAAAACCGACCCTGCAGCCGCCTTCTGACTGCCTATCAAAAAGTCAAATATGATACGAGTATACATTGGCAACTGAAAGCATGCGCATACGGATGGGCCATAGAACAATGCTTTTAAACGAGCCTCATACTTTTTTCGCCATGAATTGGCTCGTTTCCGGTCCTGAGTTATCAAGTTGTCCTTGGCTGGGGCACAAAAGGACTTGGAGCTCGCGGAAGAGAGATAGGGTCTTCTTGGAAGTGTCTCCAAAAATCAAAACTTAATTTGTTCCCCATTCGAGAACAATTATAGCATACTGTTTTATTTCCTGGCCCTTGGGCCCTCCTCAATCCTTACCGCAGCCATAGCATGTTCCGGCTTTTTATATATACCGGGGGAGCGGGGAAATGCGGGTACAAGCTGACAGAGCGAGTCTAAAGCAAGGACTATAACGAAGTGTTCCAGTGGTCCTTAGTCAAAAGGTTGTATGACTCAGCGTCTTTAACATACAATGTCTCATTCACTAAGTTATACAACAACGTCATTCCCTCGACTTAAGTGGAATACCAACAGATCAGCCCCTTAATAAATTCTTACATTTAATTCCAATAGCTACTCTAGGTGCAGCCCTTTAATTACCTATAGCCTGCATGATACCCGTGAAAGCCCGACCTGCAGCTGGTTCCCCTATAGCTACTATAAAAGTAACTGCGTGCAATTATGTTAGTTTTTCGTTAAACCGAACTTAGCTTCCGAATAAACTTAGCTTCCAAATCAACATATCTACGAAAGTGCATAATTTCAAGCGGTTTATTAAATCAATTATAGTTGTTCCTACACTTTTCGTAACTTCGGACTGCATTATTTGATCCTTAGCGATCTAAGTTTAATTAATTAATTTAGTCTTAGGGTCTTCTCTGCGAATTACAGCAGTGTGGTGGCAGCAGACGACCTACTAAAGTAATAAATTAAAAAATCAACCACTCGACAAAAACTAGCTTGTCCATAGCATCTAAAAACCCTGCAGCAATCCTGGCTGCTCGGCATTCTGATGGACGGCATCATCTTTGACCACTTAGCCACGGCCACTGCAGTTACCCTCCCTCTCAGCCTAAGAAACTCAGCAGCTAGAGCCCCATTGCACTCCTAATTTGTTTAAATTGACTGGGACTTCTGAAAATTGAGCACCGATTTGAAGCGACTAAAGAAGTCACTGGCCACTAAGCTAAGCTGCAATTAAGTTTCTGCTTCTCTTCGTTTAAAAAGTACCAGTGCATTTTCTCCCGCATTACGCGAATATCTGTGTATCATAATTTCTTTAATCGCAAACACTTAATGCCTACCTAAAACTTTGTGATAGTCTAATTTCCTTCGTCTATAAAAAAAATAACCCTCATCTTTAATACCTAATAATTGCCTGCAATCCTTACATTTGATATCAATTTTTTTATTGCCTGATTAACACCTATATACTTTTTTGTCACCTACGGGATCAATTGAATTGCTATACATCAAGTTTATACAATATTTGTTTTTTAATTCCTTACTTAAATACTTTTTGCTTCGTTAGTCGCTAAAGATCGTTTAAAGTTTCGTAGAAAAAATTTAGGCACTCTTTCAAATACTATATTATTGCTCGTTCTTTATGCATAAATAGATCTCCTTCTACTCTTGAGTCTTGAACTATTATTAAATACATTGACATATAGGGTCCTAGTCATTTCGTCAACTGGCGTTTCGTCAACTGGCCATTTCGTCAACTCGGTTTTATCACTGGTCGTTTCGTCAACTAGCCAATGAAGCAATCTCAAACCTCAGTCACTTCGTCAACTGGCCAATAGGAAGTGTTCCAATATTGGTCACTTCGTCAACTGCCAATAAACTACCCCCCGCAGCCGCAAAAAGGTAAAACTGAACCCTGAAATAACTAAGTCAACAGGCTAATTAATATTCATACCCTTCTGCAACATCTGCCGGCTTTCGATTGATGCGTCTCTGTTATACGCTTGTACATGCACTAACAAAATATAATGCGCTCATGTGTTTGAAACGTGTGCAGCACGACGGGGTTGAGATCCCGTGTTACACATTTGTATATGTTAAATCTTGAATGCAGAAGTTAATTAAGAATTAGTACATGTAGTTGAGGAGAACCCGGACCAAAGATAACGCTTGAAGTGGCTGGGTCCTCTATTCGCAAAACACATATAGAAAGCATTCCAAATCAAGCTATTACATACATGAATGTGGTCATGTATGACTGCGCAGCAGGTCGCTTGGAGGGAACAGGTCGGCGCGGTGATACAAAAGCTGCGTTGGTCACTCGCGTAGGCGATCTTAACTTGAATTAGGCGGCGCGCAGCAGGCCAGCGTGCGCCGCGTCAACTTGTTGCTCGAGCGACTTCATCAGCGTCCAGGTCTTGACAGTGTACAGCAGGACGGTCTCGATCACCGCCTCGCCTGGAACAACGCTGCCCTCTAGCGGTCAGCTGTACATTAAGCTGGTCTCGGACTGCAGGACTCCCCCAGACTACATATAAATGTACTGTAGCTCAAGCCAGTAGTGTCGGAACATGTTTCAGAGTGGGGGAGGGGGGGGCTATTTGATGGGAGGGCCATTGCACATAATTTCTTCTAATCTAAGGGCACCCAAACTCCTGCTGTTATATGAGTTTGTGGCAATATGACATAACCAGCCCAATATTCAATTCTGTGTTGGAGTAGCCAAAAGTCTAGCTGAAAATGCTCAAATTTTCAACTAATTCAAACATTGCGCAACTGTACTGCACTCATTTCAAGGACTGCGCTTAAGTGACTTCAGTGGTCCTTGACTAATTTATTTAGTAAGTCATAGATATCTCAAATGAATGAAAATTGCAAGGGCAAGACCAGTAATTTTCTGGATCTCTTGGCGCTGTCTATTCTTTTAGCTTTAACCTCTCTCCTCTCCTCTTCCTTTTCTTCTCCATTCTCTTCTCCCTTCCCTCCTCTCTCGATCCTCTCCTCTCCTCTCTCCTCTATTTCGTCTCTCCTCTCCTCTCTCTTCTATTTCATCTCTCCTCTCCTCTCGATCGATCCTCTCCTATTTCATCTCTCCTCTCGATCGTATACTCTCTTATCCTTATTCCTTCGCCTCTCGTTTATTCTTCGAGTACGCCAGCTCGTATTTCTCTTCTCTATTTCCTATCCTCTCTCCCTCCTTTGGCTTGCAATCATCAGGGACTCCTGGGTGCATTTTGCTTAGGGGCCCAGCGAAGCGGACCCAGAAGGGCAGTCATTTCGCTAGGTTCTCAATCTGGCCCCTTGAGGTAAAATGTTTGCTGACCCTACACGTAAAAGCACTAGGCTTAGGCACATGGCCAAGTCTTGTGCAGCTACATGAGCAGGAATGCACGAATCAAGAGCACGCCGCTGTGGTGGTACTGCACCCAATATCGCCGATCGGTTTGCGCGTCTGCCTGTGCCTTTGCGTCTGTCTGCTCGTGTCTGCTTGTGCCTTCTTACAGTGAATTGTACATTTTAGTGTTAAGCATGACAGGGAGTGAGGGAATACCTTATACATGTACGGCATGATCGATCGATGAGCGCGCGTGAATCGTGCGTAATTATATACTCCGATCAAAAGCATTACCGGATATCAAAATTCGCTGCGGGGGCTTCGGCTGACTGTGCACAGCGGGGTGGAGGGGTGGGAAGGCGCGTCCACTAATTTTCACGACTCCATATATAGGGGACTTTATAGCAGTCCTCGACGCGTTTTGATAGGAGAAATACCCGTGTTATGTAGTCGCATGTATGGTCGCATAACACAAATACTCAAAATTCATTAATGCCCGGACGCATATGAGTATGAGTGCTCATGGGGTGCCGCATTTGCATAGAATATTTGCATCGAAACATTTAACCTAATGGACATGCAGTCTGGTA
The DNA here is from genome assembly GCA_002269645.1 of Macrostomum lignano. Taxonomy (NCBI): domain Eukaryota; kingdom Metazoa; phylum Platyhelminthes; family Macrostomidae; genus Macrostomum; species Macrostomum lignano. The sequence goes on along the minus strand of NIVC01000089.1, from coordinate 691,843 downwards.
TTGCAAAATTGCAAAATTTGTTCGTTTTTTAAAAATAAGGCAATTAATAAAACAAGTCATCGATATAACAATAATTGTAAGCTATACAAGATATGCAGCTGTATCAGCTACATACGTATATCATTCATGTAATGAAAATTTTAGTCACTTCGTCAACAAGCAAATGGGAAGGACCTAGGCATTGGTCACTTCGTCAACCACCAGTAAAGTCGCCCCAACACTTTGGTCACTTCGGGGCTTTTCATATTACCAATTCCAGAATCAGAATCGGTTCGGATCTTCCAAGAAAAACAGCAGTAGGCCTATAACTATTTAGTTCTGTTGAATGTTTGACTGCCTTAACAACCTCACTTAACACAATTTTTACTTTCTTCTTGGCGATTGTCATTCAATAATAAAAACTTTATAGCACGCATATCCCTCTAGTTATGGAGACAAAAAGTTATACTTCACAATTTGGTTCTGGTTCTGGAACCAGAACAAGCAATATGAAAAGGCCCCGAGTCGACGAAACGCCAGTTGACGAAATGACCATCACCCTACTCCCCGTCCTTTTGACCGTCAAAGAGAGTTGAAGCCAGGACCACTGGACCAGGACTCTAAGCCTAGGTCTATATTGCTATTGGTAATAATAAATAATAATAGGTCATGGATATATTTTGTGTGCGTGTGAGAGAGTTTACAGTAGCATGCTTGCAATATACTGAATAGTATCGTCGGCATGACGATGGCTAAGTCTTTAAGCTTATAAACTATGTTAAAAGGGTGATTAAAACTGACTGAACAGGCCAAACTGTTGTTAATTTAGAATTGGCGTGACTATTTTCATTTATCATTATTGACATTGTTATTAAGAATGGGCCTATTCCTCAATGCCCTGATCTTGGACTCTGGTTTGGTGGGATGAACTTGAAGAGATAATGCCAAAATAAATGACAATTTATAATCTGCCCATATTAGCCCCATATCAATCTTCATTTGTACTGTAGGCCCTAATCACCCAAGTTGCTCACTTAATCTTTGTGACTCACTGCATAATGCAAAGACCAAGACAAGAGTTTTTGTTTTTATCACATCAAGGGACAATATCAAAGATGTGTTTTTTATTGTATTATGCAGTTAATCACACAAGAAAAGTGGTAAGACATCAAGTATCCTATCCCTTATTCAATTGGTAAGTCCTAAGTAGGCCTATGCTATCTATATATAAAAGCTACTTAAATTAAACTAAGTTAGGTCCTATAGGCCTATGTTAGTTGATAAATATCTCTTATAATTGTATAAAAATATTCTAATATTTGAGTCAAGTAGAAAATAACTTTATTAAAACATACTACATTACTACATAGAAAAATAGCAATTTTTTATTAATAAATGAATTTAATCAAATTAATGCATTCTATAGCTTGATTAAATATTTTTGATATGCTATGACTAATGCAATCCAATATTTAATATAATTAGTTTGTTAGGCTTATTATACTGTACATCATACATGTGCAACCCCCTGATTTACACTAGCCATGTGACTTACTTTTTGACCAAAAATGCAACTTACCTATAAAAGAAACCCTAATGCAATTTTGGGTAAATGGCAAGAATAACTATGACTGTCTTATAAGAACTAAATGCCTCGTCATCTAATTAGTACTACGTCTGTATTCTTTAGGCTGGGCATTTTTGCAACTTACCCCTGGTCTACCACAATTTACAGTGGCCAGATTGGCCAGGTCAGCTAGCAGTTGTGCATGTATACTGCACATTATATAATATATAGTATAAGCCATATTCTTTATATTTATATATAAATCTATAATCTTATATAGCAATTTTCTTTTTCATTTATTAATTTTTTCATTTAAAATAAAATAGTTGCAATTTGAAATAATGGAAATTTTTTAAGTTCTAAGACCTTTCTAATACAAAAAAAGATTCTCAAAATAGTACAAAAATAGGCTGTTACGACTTTCTTAGTTTTCCTCTTTCTCTCCCGCTGCCTTCTGATTGGCTTTCTGTTCTTGTCTGTCTCTTCAGTCGCGCACTCTACCCCTCTCTTTATTACCAGTATTCAAGCCTCTAAGACCTAAGTTAAAGTGCTATAAATATATCAGTTTGGGCCCTGCACCCACTTGCTTCTCTTCTATCTCTGCAATTTAAATATAGTTTATTTTACACTATTATTTTCTCCACATGGCACCCAAACTAAAATAGAACCTAATATGTTGTTAGTTTATTAAGTGCCAGCTTGGTTGGCTGGCTTTGTTTGTCATGTATCATCTTGTCATTGTCTCATTGTCCCGTCATTATTGCTCAATCACTTTGTCTGCTGTCTGTTGGCCTCTTAATCGTCTCATTTGCCAGCCTCTCTTTGCCTTTTGCCACTTGTGAACAAGTTCTCAACTCTTTGCATAATGTCTCATATCTCAATTTGGACTATTGCCTTTGGAGTTAGAGTTGGAGTTGGCCCAGTGGCATATTCGCAGCTCTACTTGGGCTGTCGGTCTTTGCTTCAGAGTTGGGCTGGTGGCATATTTGCATCTCTACTTGGGCTGTCATTCTTTGCTTCAGAGTTGGGCCAGCAGCATATTAGCAGCTCTACTTAGGCTGTCAGTCTCTGTTTTAGAGTTGGGCTAGCAGCATATTTTCTGTTCTACTTTGGCTGTCAGTCTCTGCTTTGGAGTTGGGCTGGGGGCATATTTGCAGCTCTACTTGGGCTGTCGTTCTCTGCTTTGGAGTTGGGCCAGCAGCATATTCTCTCACTCGGCTGTTGATCTCGTCTTTGGGAGGCAGTGCCAGCAGCATAGTCACAATTAATCTCTGGTCATCATCATGTCTTTAGAGTCTGTGTCAACAGTCAATCTCACTGGTCTCTTGTCAAATTTTCTTCACTCAGTTCCACTCCTTTCTTGTCAATGTCTCCAGTCGTCTCTAGTTGTTCTTTTTAACAACTTGATTCTTATCTCATTGCATCTCTCATACTCAACTGACAATATTTTTAACATTCTTTTCTGTACTTTACATGTACCAGTTGTCTTTGTTAAAAATTGCAAATTTTTAAGGGGGAGGGCAGGTCCTCCAGGCTCATCTCTATTCTGTCTATTAAGTCTATAGTGTAATACAATTTATTCTTTTCAAAGTCTAACTTGTCAAAACTCAACTTTGCATGAAATCAACAATTTTGTAGCTTGAAATATCATTTCATATTCGTATTGATATTGTATTAGACTTTTCTGATGGTTGTACACCTTTTTGAATTTGTTGTCCAATTAAAACTCTACTTAGTCCAATCTAACTCACAATTCCCATTGCTACTTGAGAATTAAAAAATGTTCCATTTTTGAGGGGGTGTCGCAACTTTCTTAGTCATTTCTTTAGTTCACCTTCACTTGTCTCTGTTTACTCTGTTTTCACTCTCTGTCTTGTTCAATCTTGTTATTCTTTCTCTCTCTCCCTTGCTGCCTTCTAATTGGCTCTCCATTCTTGCTTCTCTTCAGTTGCGCACCTTACCCCTCTCTTTTTTACTAGCATTCAAGCCCCTAACACTTAAGTTAAAGTGTTATAAATATACTGGTTTGGGCCCTGCACCCACTTGCTTCTCTTCTGTCTCTGCAATTTAAATATAGTTTATTTTAAACTATTATTTTATCTACATAGGATATGATAGAACTAATAGGAACTTATTATAACTGTATGTGGTCAAAATTAAGGCTTAAAGAAGATTTGTAGTGATAGAATAAATAGCTTAAACTATATTTAAGGCTTTCAGGTCAATTTAGTAGCTAAGCAATCTTTAACTACACCAAGTCAAGTAACAAGTAAGCCTATAATTCATAACTAATTGCTTAGCAGGCCTTATGAAAAGGACATGGGTACAATATAAGGCAAAATTCCAAGCTATATAGGCCTAGTACAAATGTTGTTTACTTCTATCATACCCCCTTAGAGCCTTATACATTTGAACCATAAATGGTTGTTGTTCTGAGTTCTGAGTCTTAGAGTTTTTCAACATTACAAAAGTTTTGCAACCTTGTTTTATTGTTTCTTGTCATTTTATGATATAATTGTTTTATTTCAATTTAAAAAAATTAATAAATGAAAGGTGTAAATTGTCATATATACTATATAAAAATGAAATTTAATGAATTAAATTAAAATATATAATATATGCTTATTGTTATATTGATGCATAATCTATTGCAGTTTGGCCTAGACCAAAGGTAAGTTGCAAATTTGATTACTTATGACTTTTATTTTTGACAAAAATTGATTATGAATTGAATATTTCTATTTTGTTTTTGGTTAAGTCATAAAACTAAGTTGTATAGCTAGTATAATCCTAGAGATTGCATGTGCATATCTACTATAGTTATATATGCACATATGTCTAATAAGCAATCATCTGCTATATGTAAAGCATATGCCATGTGGCATATATATGCAACATTCCCTAGTCCAATATTGCATATAGTGTACATGCTACCAGTAAATGCAATCTGATCTCTTGCAAGTGCATGCAAGGCACAAAATCGGCACTAGTGATTTCCTATAACTTGAGATATTTGTTAGCTACAAATTTAGCACCACTCTACTACCTCGTAAATCATTTTTAAAGTGCTATGAGTGTAATTATAATAGATAGATATAGGTAAATGTTAAGCTACCTTCAGTGCAAAGTTAAATATATTTGAACTATTTCTTTAAGGAATGCTTGTAGAGCCTAGGTAATGCAGTGGCTATTTGTTAGTCTAGCTGAAATCGCACGCCAAGTCTCTTTAAATTTCTTCCTTTGTTGTTCACTCTGACTTTATCTTCCATTGGTGCCACTGCTGCTATCCTGCCGCCATCTTCATCAGTGTCATCACCGCATAGCTGTAGGCTTCGCTGACAGCCAGGCAACCGCAGTTGGCACTGGCGGGCAGCCAGCATGGCATTGACGGCCAGAAGCAGGGCGCAGGGCGCGCTCACTAGCGCCGCTAGCAGGCCTGGCGCCGCTGCCACCAGAGCCGAGCGTCGTTCGCAGCGCATGGCGATATGGTGTCGTCTACCCGGATTCGGGTGCAGCTGGACTGATGTCACTGGCGACTCCTCAACCATCTGCAATATGAACTGGGCCGGCAGGTTGTCGATGAGGCAGGGCAGCTGGCCTAAGCGGCAATTAATTCTCTGAGCTGGGCTGTCAGTTGCGTAGCGCACCGAGTTCAGGCCGATTGAGAAGGCGTAGTTGTTGCGACTGTGAGCTGGCGTTACCGGATGCGCGTCTTCTAGACACGTTAGCTGCACTATTAAAGTGCCCGACTGACTCACATTGTACACCGCCACAGTGTTGATGCCTTGCACCTGCGATGGATACGGTGTCTCTGATTAGCTACTGTGTATCTCTGATTGCATGTAGTTATGGATCAGACAGAGAGTGCTCAGATTGCTCGGATTAGCTATGGATTAGCACATGCTTGGGCGCAACCTAGGGATTCACCCGGCCGTTTCTATTGGCAACACACACACGTAAGTCGCTATTGGACAGAATAGTAGTCACGTGACTGCTCTCAGCCAATAGCGACTTACATGTGTGTGTTGCCAATAGAAACGGCCGAGTGATTCCCAAGGTTGCGCATGTATGGATTGGCAGCGAGTACTAGGACTCATTTCAAAGAAGTGAGCAACAGCTAGAATCCCATGAGTGTGCCATTAAAGCTGAATTTGCTCAGTCTCATCAACAGTGAATCTATCAGCAGATTCCAGTGCCTTAATTCTCTCACCTCATCAGCCAGCAGCAGCTCGCCATACTCCAGCTTGTCTTGAGCAAATCCTCCGCCATCGCTGTCTGATGCAGTCAGTGGATGAAGCTCCAGCTTCCTGCGCAGCAGCAGTCTCAGCCTGTGCCTAAATGTGGCAGTCACCGTCAAGCTGCTGGCAGCCCCGGCCACCGGCAGCTCCCAAGCGATGTCCACGGACTGTCGCGGCCCTACTGCCGGGCTGTTAATCAGGCCGCTTGTTGACCGATTGATCCGCTCTGTCAGCCAGCGGTCGGTGGCCAAGCCGGGGTTGAACAGATCCACCTGGCTCGTCGTTGGAGGTCTCGAGAGCGCTTTGAATATAAAAAATTGTGTGATAAACAATTTCAGTCTACGTTAAAGTCTTAACTTTCCTTATTTGCTACACCGTACCGCGCCAAACTCTTGAGTCGAAATAATTGAATAGCTGTCTAGCAAAATAAAAGTCAGGACTGTGTGTTTGTGTCTGTGCCCCGTCTGTGTATACGTGAGGCTGCTTGTGCCCAGGACCCAGCAAAGTTTCATGGCTGCGCGTTGACTGTCGTGTGCGGTCGCGGTCGGACACGGCCTTGATTTACGGTAGTTTCCAAACCCTAGCATTGCGTCGATATTTAAATAATGGCTACAAAAATCACACGAGAAAAATCAACGTAACTCCCCAATCCGACCACATGTACGTGCGAAGCCAGAACCCACATTGAAGATTCATCGAATGGATGGTATTGCCGGTTAATGTGCTTTCGTTTTGCTTTGTTTAAATGTTCTTTTTAAACTTGATGTAATGAGAATGAATTCACAGTCGGCTTTGTATGACTTTTTTCAATATTTGAAAGTCAAAGGGAGAGCGAAACTTTTTCTCGGTAACGTATCACTCAGAAATCCATCTAATTAGTAAGGCCTTGATCAGCCATCTCTACATTGTATCAGCTTAGCTCGTGTACCGGCAAATAAGTTTTTTAAGGTCACTGATGGCTACCAAAGGTAATCAGACAACATGCTTTCCCGCTTACCTTCGCCGTCCGTTAAAACCTGGCTGTTACGAGTATCGTTGGCCACTACATCCAGCGACACTGCGCCGCACAGGCCGGCCCAGCTGCCCAGCCGCATCACCAGCTGGTCGCCAGGCGCCGCCTCGAATCGCCAGTCGCGCAGAGCGCTGAAGCCGGTTGCTGCTCCGGCCAGGGCTGCAGCCGCTGCCAGCCAGGCCAGCAGCACCGCCTTTCTCTGGCAGCTGCGCCGCGACGGGCTGTCTGATGCTTCATCATTGTCGTCAACACGGCGACAGCCGGCCAAGCGGAAGAGGGCGAGGCAGGCCAGCAAGGTGAAAGGAGCGAACAGGCAGCCGGCGAGTAGCAGGACGATCTCGTCTCTTTCCTGGCCTTTCGGCGACGCCGAAGCGACTAGACTTGCAGCAGGCATCGTTCTCTGTTGTTCTCAACAAGCATTTTTCAGTCGGTTACTTTTATTTTAGTAAGTTGTATCTTCATTTGCATAGTGGTCTTTAGGCATGTAACCCAAAACCGGATGCTACAGAGAGCGAGTCAGCTTGTTTTTGTGAAATTTTTGTGCCTTTGATCACGCATGAAGCTAGCTTGTGTTGTAGTTTTATAGTTCTCGCGGATATGTCTGACTTCATCGAGCTACATGTATGTACCCGACAGCGACGGCTCAGATGCGTTTGAACCTTGTAATTCCTCTTCTCGTATAAAAATATAGCAAAACCGTTGCGTGTGTAAACTGCGATAGAGTCCGCACTTTGTACCATTCGAAGACCTGAAATTTTGATTTTTCTACTCGTATCTTCGTGAAAGCGACCATTTAGCGATATAAAGCTGATACGTGGGAGGCAGAATTCTATTCACGTACACGTCCGTTTGGTAACATTGATTAGGTGTTGATTAGGTGACTAGATAACGAGGCAAAGAAACCACGCAAAATTCAGAAGATCAACTCGCAAATCAAAAAATGAGCAGCTTACAACAACCTTTAAGAAGACCTCCGGCTTCAGTCGATGTCGATGCCAACGAAGCTGACGCTGTACCGGCCATGCAAACTGATGGCGCTGATTTTGTTCAGGACTCATTGTTCCCACCTGCAGCCCAGTTAGGAAAAAGATTGTCCCTAAGGAAATACTCCATCGGCCAAGGGCTCGAGGTAATTTCATAATTAGTCGAATATAGCTCAGTAAGTCAAAGAGCTCAAAAGAGAAGTGCCTATTTGGTGGGTCAAAGAGAGCTCAAAAGAAATGGCTCACTTGGGCCAGAGCTCAATACGCCCGTATGTGAGATGTTAGAACCAAGATGTGAGAAAGGCAAGCTTTAGGCTTTGATCTTGACTTGAACTTTTAAAAATAACTTCATCCCTGACTATTACAACCCCACTGAACACGAGCGTATTGCTCGGCCCGCGACTTTCTGGGCTACTGCAGACCGAAACGACGAAAGTCAAAATCGCCGCTGCCAGCAATGCAGACGGTCGGAATGAGGGCCGCTAACATTTCTATTCGATAACCCTTATTGTTGCTGTTCAAATTTACAATTATTCGGGAACGCAAACACTTACCGTTTATTAGCTAGCACCTGTACGAGCGTATGTACCACTCAAGTCCTTAAGTTCGTGAACGGCGATAAGCCCCTACACGAAGAGTTAAATATTCAATCAACAAAAACTTCCCAATTTTTGTTGAACTGCAGGGACGTGACATTTGGTTTGTAAGCCACAAGCGAGCGTCAGTAGAGGGAATAGGCTGTCGCATGCAGTGTGGGAATTCCGCAGACCGGATTTACCTGCACGCGCGTGACCAAATCCAAAAAATGAAACTCTTAGAAATTTTTTGCTGACTGTTCAATTTTTTCTGCTACGAGTTTTCTTAAAGAACCGAAACACTATCAAATTGCATCGCTAATTTCAAAAAATAAGAAAAAAGAAAAGTCCAAAAAGTTTTAGCGGCTACACTTCGATCCGACTCCAAGTGAGACTTGTTGCTGAGCAACCGTATTTTATTTTGTGAATTCAGTAAACTATATGGACTTCAGCATTTGCTCTTCGTTTAGTCGGCCTTGCGCATCTCGAACTCGATCTCGAAGCAGCTCATCAGACGGTTGGAGTCGCGGTTGATCAGCTGGGCGCGGACGCGGTACTGGCCCTGAAATTTCAGAGAGAATTTATTGTAATCCGAAAATTGAACTGCTGCGCAAGTTGAACTGTATTTCTAGTTAGCTCAGGCATAAAACTCAACCAACAAAGTACTGAAAACAATGGAAGCAGCATTTTGGCTTGATGGTTGCTTTATGGATCTAGTAGTCCGTGGAAGATGGATGTCGTGTCGTGAACGAGTACAAGTCGATGCGTACTGGATATGATGGATGACTGAGAATTGGTGGGTGCTGAATGATCGCAGGTGCCAGAGATATCATAGTTGAGTCGCTGAATTCAGAAACTCACAGAGGCGATGGTGGCCAGCAGCGGCGGCAGGCTCGGCAGGTCGATGGCGCGGTTGCTCACGTTGACCTCAGCCGGGGTGAAGGGGCACAGACGGTCACCGGCGCCATCAACGCTGTCGATGAGCTTGCGAATCTCCCTGGACAGCTGGGTGCCGACTCCGGCCCAGTTCTCACGCTCCATTCGGTCCAGGATAGAGCACATGCGGTCGTAGTTGCTGCGTGAGATAAGTGTCAAGTTTATTAGTAATTTCTTACAGCAAAATATCCTGTGTGGTTGTATGTTGCTTGAATTGTCGCCGCTATACCCCTTTGATACTTCAAAGACGCCGTAATCTAATGTACAACATACATCGGTCCAATTGGAGGGGGCAAAGTAGAACTAATTCGCACAAACCCCTAGTTCGATTCTGTGTGCAGCCCCATTTATTAAGGGCTTGGGTGTTATTTTTACTGGTCTGGGTGTCGTCCTGCAATTCACGTCCATGAGGATCAACCTTCAGGATAAAAAGTGTACATCCCTGACGATCAAAAAGGCACAGCATTCGCGCGCTTGTATGTGCTCAGGGGTCAGCGGAAAGGGTAGAATTGGTCACCACTGACTTTAGGGACTGACTTTAGGACTTTTGGGACGATTTCGCCAAAGGCGAAAGGACCCTGCGCCACAGTGGCCTAGCTGCTGCGAATATATTTATCATTATGTATTTGATACTTCGGTGGCTGCCGATACCTAGGTCGCATAGGAGACGATGACACATTCGGTTTACAGTCCCCAAGCTCTAGCAGTCCTTTAACTATAGCAGTCCCTAAACAGTCCAGAGAAGAGATGAGTTCATCTGCGGCTCCACAGTGCATCGGTGGACATCTTTAAGCCGAGGCTCCCCCCCCCCCCGACTTACCAAGAGCCAAAGTTGAACAGGCAGGGGATCTTGACCTCTCCGACAGCAGACTTCAGGAAGACCTCCAGCTTCAGGTCGAGGTCGCTGAAGCTGCGGGTGACCTTGCCAGCGAAGCTGACGCTGGATCGGCCGGGGAAGCTGATCAGGGCGGGCCTCACGTTGGCGCTGATAACGTCGAGGTCATTGTTGCCACCTTGAAGTCCAGAGAGGAGGTGAAGTTTGATTAAGTCAGACCGGAATATTTATTTTGTCATAAATTGTGTCACGATAACTCACCGCAACGACGGAAGCTGAACGCGCTGCTGCCGACAACGCAGACAGCCAAAATCACGGCTAGGAACTTCATTATCTTCGAGAGGCGATAAAGTGGGTTGTAGCTGAGGATAGGTTAAGCCTAAGCTGTCTCTGGTCCGAGTGAGCGAGTTTGCGCTCCAGCTAGCGCCAGTATTTATGCTTTCAGAGAAGCCTGCAGAGGCGAGATAAGCTAAACGTACCTTGATCGAACCACTCATTGCATCGAAAAATGCGGTGGGTGGAACCACTCGCGCAATGAGGACTGACACACGTAATTAGCACGCAAAAGTATTGTTATTTTTAGCAGAACGAGCCACTCACAAATGGCTGGTGGCGCGATGCCGTTAGCCATACTGCGACCTCTGTGGGAAAGCTGAAGTCTGCGCGCGAGTTCAAACCCCAATCCAACTGTGTTGCATTCATGACGGCTTGGCGTGGCTGACAGTCCTTCCCCCGCTCGCAACAGGGTGATCGTGATTTTCCTTTGTTTTTTTCTCGTCTCCAGGGGCAAGTCCTAAGGTACCTTATTGTCCTGCAAAAATATCTAGTAATGTTGTTGAATAGTAACAATGTGCATGTTGAATACTGGCTATGCTTAATTCACTCTAGTTTGTTTTAACTTGGATTCGTTCTCTAATAGAAAAAGAGTTGCCACATACCAGATACTTTTACTGTTTTCTGAAGATTCTACGCACACAACCACAAGACACTGGTACTGTTTGCTTGAGTTTGCATGTACATTTTACACTACCGCAGTGTTGATGCCTTGCACCCGCGGTGGATACGATGGCTCTGGTCTAGTAGCTACATGGAACTGAGAGCCCTGCGGTCTCCGATTGCATGCAGCTATGGATCTGTCAGAGTGCTCAGATTGCTCTGACTCGCTACGGAGGGACAGCAAGTACCAGAAAGGTTTCTTAAATAAATCAGCGATCAGAATCCACCTGCCGACCGACTGGTCTGCTGTCAGCCAGCGGTGGGGCCAAGCCGGGGTTGCACAGATTTACCCGGCTCGGAGTTTGTGTTGGGGGCGCTTTGAGCATAAAAAAGATTTCAGTCTGTCAGAATCCACACATTAACTCTCGAGTCAAAATCATTTAGCTCTATTTCAGAGCACGCCTCAGTAGACATTTTTGTTTGATTCAAGCCGATGAGTCACATTGTGTACATTAATTGTCATGAACATTGACATGAAAGTTAGGACCATGTGTGTGCCCCGTTTGCGTATCCGGGAGGCTGCTTGTGCCCAGGGACCAGCAAAAGTTGTATGGCTGGGAGTTTGACTATCGCCTTGATTTGCGGTAGTGTCCAAAAGCATCGTCTTGAGTCTCTATATGAAATAATATATATAATACACAAGTCCGATTGCATGCACGTGCGAAGATATGCATCGAAGAGACTATATTGCCGGTTATTGAGCCTGCGTTTTGTTTCGTTTAAATACTGTTTATAAACTCGACCTCGTGACCATGCCAACCCAAAAAATGAAACTCTTTTGGAGATTTTACCTGCTATCTGCAATTTTTTCTGCAAGTTTCGATAACAAACAGAAACACTGTCAAATTTTGTTGACAATTTAAAAAATATATTCCGAAAGTTTTAGCGGCTACACTTCGATCCGACTATACAAGCGAGACTTGTTGATAAGCAACCGTATTTTATTTTGTGAATTCAGTAAAGTATATGGACTTCAGCATTTGCGCTTCGTTTAGTCGGCCTTGCGCATCTCGAACTCGATCTCGAAGCAGCTCATCAGACGGTTGGAGTCGCGGTTGATCAGCTGGGCGCGGACGCGGTACCGGCCCTGAAATTTCAAAGTTGAGGATTGTACTCAGTATTGTACTCAGTAAATTGTACTGCTGAGCAGGTTGAGCTCTATTTATATTTACTTCATGCATACAGCCCAACCATTGGGCTGGAAACAATGGTACCAGCTAGCAGAAATTTGGCTTGAAGGGTGCTTGATGAAGCGGGTGGATGAGTTCAGCTGTGCGTTCTGGATGCTGTAAATGAGTGCGGGTCGGTGTGTGATGAATGTCGTGAACGAGTGCCGGTCGACGCGTGCTGGATATTGTGGATGACTGCGGATAGGGGGGTGCTGGATGATCGCAGGTACCGGATGTGATGGATGAGTCGGTAAATTATGAAACTCACAGAGTCGAGGATGCCCATCTGCGGCGGCAGGCTCGGCAGGTCGATGGCGAGGTTGCTGATGTTGACCTCAGCCGGGGTGAAGGGGCACAGATGGTCACCGGCGCCTTCAAGGCTGTCGCGGATCCTCCTAGACAGCTGTGTGCCGACTCCGGCCCAGTTCTCACGCTCCATGCGGTCCAGGATGGAGCACAGGCGGTCATAGTTGCTGCGTGAGATAAGTGTCAAGTTTATTAGAAATTTCTTTTTACAACAAAAATATTTTGTGAGGTAGTATGTTGTTTAAATTGTCACCGCTACCCCTTTGATCTATTTGTATTTTGTACTCGTAATTGCATTCAATACTTTTTTGCTTTGTGCTCATTAAATTCGCAAGTACGAAATAGCTCGTACATAGACGTACACTCTCTTGCCCCCCCCCCCCTCGAGACTAATTTCTGCTCTATGTTTAAATTGGGCGATGAGAGAGTAAATGTTTTGAGAAATATATCGTCAGCCGTTCTATAGTGGTCCAAATGGTGAAATTCAACTACATGGCACCCGAACAGGGAAAATCTCTACACTAAATGAAAACTCACTCAATTCAATTCGGCATCAATTCGGCCCCCAGACAGGAGTTCGAATCTGCAGTTGTACCAACTCTCTGATTCTATCAACTACGTGTCCTTCCTGGTCAATCTGCCCCGTATCTGATTACCATTATCAATACGCATTATAAATCCTAGCTTAGATTTCTGCGTTTTACATTTAACTGATAGCTATAGGCTTTTAGTAGTCAAACCTTTTCGCCGCATTTTTCTGTAATTAAATTTGATTACTTTTTGTTTCCATCATTTTTTCTTTCGTCATCTTTCAGAAAATGCACCACTCAAGCATCTGCCTGACTACGCATACCGGAAACAGGGTTGCCCCAGATCCTACTAAGTAGACAAAAAAGAGGCCCTCGGACATCTGAAATCCCTGCTTCTTCAAACTGATAATAGTACAACGAAAGTGGCCGTGACTCCCGAGAGCACCCCTGTCTCCAACAACCAGTCCTTTGTCGCAGTCCTTTGTCGTCCACTCTAATCCTACCGTGATCATGCCAACTGCTAAGTGCATCATCGTCAGTTCGGATGGGAAGACTGATATGCTGATCCGCGCGATATTCGATACAGCCAGCAATGAAACCTACATCAGACAGAACTTAAGCCGACAGTTGTTTTTCAGCGGAGGCAACTGAAGTGCTGAGTGCCAACACCTTTGGATCCAGCAGCGCCGAGTTTACATCGGACATAGTACGCTTCCGCATTCGAAGGGGGTTTCAAACGGTGAAGATTTTTTTCCTTGAATGGCTACACGATTCCTTAGATATGCGAACCCAAATTATCTGTGACTCAAGACGCACATCCAGAAATTCAGCGTCTTGATCTTGCTGATCGGTTTGATATTCGGGATGCCAAAGAATAAATCTCCCTTCTAATCGGTGCCGATCGTTTCTAAGACCTGGTAGACTGCAACCTCGTTAGAACCGAGAGCGGAAAAAGACCGGTCGCAGTAGAGAGCAAATTTGGCAATGGCAGTGGCAAACTGAGCATCTCAGACAGGACCGGCGAATCATCTACGACGTGAACTATGCTGGTGAGTCAAGGGATACTTGATGAATAAAGAAACGGCCGGGTCCAGCTTCTTGCTACTATTGAGAGTTTCAGTAAGATCGCTATATGTAACTAACTTGCCATTCAAAGAAGGATCTCGAGAAATCTTACCCGACAACTTCAATCTTGCCCACCGTCGTTTAAGTACGACAGTCGAAAAGCTACGCCAGAAGACAACGACAAAATCCAGCAAGAACAGCTGCAAAACGGCATTAACGAGTCGGTGCCGCCTAACGACGACGCAGAAACTATCAGAAATTATCTTCCACAGCTGCCGGTTGCAAAGGAAGACAGTTCCACGAAGCGTCTCCGAATAGAGCTAGCACGGCCTTACAATAAAGACTCAAATGTGCGCATTCTACGTTACGTACAACTCCTTTTCGGCCTCGGTAAGCAGCCCGTTGATTCTTTAGGGGGAACTCCTGTTTCATCTTCGGAACAAAGAGAGGCATCGTCATCATCAGCTTGAGAGCCAGTAAATGAACAATCTTGCTACCGGGACTTCGTCAGTCAACTCAGAGGTTGAACTCCTCAAGCAAACTCAAGCGGTCTTGAGCAGTTCTTGAGCAATCTTGATCACTCTCCAGCCCCAGATGCACCTCAACCGCCGAGCTCCGCCAGTCGCCCAGGGCCTTGACGACCGGCAGCGGCACACCGGCGCGGAAGGCTAGCGAGGCGCCAGCCGCGTCGAAGGCTGTGAGGAGACAAAGCCAGGTCTGCCAGGCCGGCACGGTGGACGACGTGCTGAAACAGGCGACAAGTCAGAGGCGTCAGGCCGCCGCTGTTTCGGTAGGCGAAGAGGTGGGCAGCAGCGGCGCGGTCGGGCTGGTTGATGCGCAGGTGGTGAAGCAGCGCTGCCACGGGGCAGAGCGGGTGCTGAGGCGCGGCAGGACAACGCGGTGCACTCGCTGGCGGAACTGGTTCGTTTTGGAGCGCCGAATGTTCAGGATGGCCAGATCCGGTGATATCTGCAGGTCGCCGCAGGTGACCGCCTCGCCGGCAGGTGGGAACGGTTTCGAGCAGCACAGATTGGCGCGGCGCAGGAGGCCCCAGAATCCGACCAGGACCGCCGCCCAGAAGGCTGCATCTTGAGGCTGCTGCAGGCGCAGGGTTCCTCGCAGTTTGAGGAGGTCACCCAGAGTGATGGACTCCTTGCGCGCCGGCGGCTTGGCGAGCTTGAGGAGCAGGTCGATGCGGGGGTCGCGAGGAAGGCCGCGGCCGGTCTTGAGCTTGCAGTGCAGGTCTGCGGCGTTAATGTACGCACCGACGCTGGCATGCGAGGAGAGGCGGTCGGACAGCGCGATGATATAGTGCGCAACCTGCTGCAGAGACGGTCTGGTGCTGTCGATGCGCATCCAGGAGTCGATCTGGCAGCGGTAAGAGCGCGCGGTTATCTCAGCGAAGGCCAGGTGGCAGAGCTCGCGGTAGCGCTTGCTGAAGTTCGCGCTCGGGACTTGAGGCGGGCGATCTGTAGAGCGAGAAATTTGCAGGTGGCTGGCGAGAGGGTGTGCTCTCTAAGGTTGCTAAGGTCAACGTAAATAGAGCCAAAGAGCCGGAGCAGGAAGTTTGTCAGCTCGCTGATGTCATCGGCTCGGCTGCCACTATCAGCGAAGATCTGGAATGTCCCGGGGACGTGGAAGGCCTGGCCGGAGAGATCGCTGTCAGAGTAGATCACAAGTTGGCTGCCCGGTAGCAGCTGCTGCTGGAAATGCAGGGCCGTAAGCACTGGCACGAGACTTTCCTTGAAGTTGATGTGCAGCGGCTCGATCTCGGTTGAGTCGCGGTGCCAGTCCATGATGAGCCAGCTGGTGATGTCTGGGCCGCGGATGATGCCGCAGCCGCCCCAGTTGGACGCGTCGGACTCGATGGCCCAGCTGGGCCCGTGGGAAAGCCAGATTTTGCAGCTGGGGGAGGCGGCCAGGCAGGCGTCCCACCAGCTAAGGATCTCACGGAGATCATTGTGCATGCGCAATTTGTGCCGCTGCTGCTTCAGGTCGCTGAGCTCGAGCAGGAGTGGTCTCAGGATGCACCTCCCGATGCGGACCACCTGGCAGACCCAGTTGATGCGGCCACAGAGCGATTGGAGTTGGCGCTTGGTGATGCGCTTGCGAGAGAGCGCGGACTGCAGCTGAGACTTGGTGGCGTCGAGCTTGTCCTTCGGAAGCTCCAGCAGGCCGCTGACGGTGTCGATGAGGAAGCCCAGGTAGACCAGTCTGGTGCACGGCGCCACCACCTTGCTCCAGTTGATGGAGAAGCCAAGCTTCCGCAGCAGATTGAGCAGGGTGTCGAGAGCGAGCTGGCAGTCGTCCTTGCTGGAGGCTGCTATGGCGAAGTCGTCGAGATAGCTGCCGATATCGTTGAAGCCCCGTCTCTGCATCATGCGCTTGACGGCCTGGAAAACTTCCACGGAGGCAGCAGCGCCAAAGGGGAGCCGCGTGTCGCAGATGTTCGAATCGCTGCGCTGGTCGCTGAATTTCCACTTCAAGCCGGTGAGCCGAAAATCGTGCGGGCTGATGCCGACACTCCGGTAGGCATTGGCGAGGTCGACTTTGGCCATGAACCAACCGGGTTGCAGCTTGGCGGTGAAGTCACTGACGGTCTCGAACTTGATTCGGTAGTCGGAAGAAAATCGGCTGTTTAGGGAGAGACCCGGAGGGTTAGAGCAGTCGTGGATGAGTCGAATCTTGTTGTTGCCCTTCGGAATGGCGCCAAGGGCGCTGATGACCTCCGGTTTGTAACTTACTTGAACGTAGCGGCAATTAGGGACTTCCTCTCGCACCTGCTGCTCGACCAGCTGCCGGTAACTGTTGACTGATAGGTAGTTCTGGATTTCTGACATAGTTGAGGCTCTTTCTGACGGGTCAGGGCAGGTGAGTTGGAAGCCGTTGCGGATGCCATTCAGCAGGAATTCGCGGTCAGGATCGTCAGTCAAGGCAAGGGGCTCCGCAACTTACGGCTCTGTTGGCAAGGCTTGTTCTCCAGCTCAGCCTCGATCTCAGCAGTCTGGCGTTGAAGAGTCCTCAGCCGAAGCAGCTTCTCCTGACGGGCGATCCTCTGGTCCAGATCGTCGGTGCCCTGCGGGGCGCCAGCCTCGTCTAGGGTCGCTTCCTCATCGTCGTCGCTGCTGCTGGTGCTGAATCGGTCGATTTCGCTCGAGTGAGCGGCTGTTGGCCGTCTACGTTGCTTGGCTTGATTTGAGAAACTGGCTTGTTCCAGTCTGACTTGCAACTCTCGCTTGCGACCGCCACTGGGCAGTCCCAGTTGGCGTAGACGGTCTCTAAGCTGCCTTGCAGTCATTTGGTCAATTGAAATCTCGGCTATTGCAGTTGCAGCCTCAGCAGCACTCACGCCACTCCGTACGATAAAAAAAATTTCATGCAGCGCGAGAAAGATGAGGCAGGCTGAGTAAAAGCTAGGTGATATAAACCTCACGGCGGATGGGTGCAGTGCAGAGGGGGGTTGACTTGGGGTGGGTGTTTACAACCAATCAGCAAACGCCGATTGGACACATAAATTTGACATAAATCTTCGAGAGGCGATAAAGTGAGTTGTAGCTGAAGATGGGTTAAGCCTAAGCTGTCTCTGGTCCGAGTGAGCGAGTTTGCACTCCAGCCAGCGCCAGTATTTATGCTCTTAGAGAAGTCAGAGGTCGGAAGAGCTACATGTAAGTATACGAGTACCTTGATCGAACCACTCATTGCATCGCAATATGCTGTGGGTGGAACCACTCGCGCGATGCGGACTCACGCACTGACGCACACTCACGCAAAAGTAATGTTAATTTTAACAGAACGAGCCACTCACAAACGGTTGGTGGCGCGATGCCTTTAGCCATACTGCGACCTCTGTGGGAAAGCCAAAGACTTACTTGAACAGGCTGCCACACACACAAGACACTGGTACTCCTTGCTTCAGGATGCCACAAAGAGAGAAGACACTCTCGCTACTTGCACGAGTGAACAAGCACTGTACAGGCCAGATGATGAAATATATTAAAAGTACAGTGTAGAGTTTCAAGGAATTGGCTGTGTCTGGCTCCATCCAATGGGAGGCTGGCAGGAATGGGAGCGAGCTTATCGCAACTGTAAAAGATTAGCCTTATTGCTCCCACTGAGCCAAGACTAGCTTCATCGATAATCCAGCCTCTAACCCTTTCGCCCCCGACGCCATGTGGACGCTGCCCTCGGGAAGTCGCGGAGGCAGCGAAGTGGTCGATGCCCCGGCGGACATGGTTGACTATTACGGCATACCGCCGCCGCAGCCGATGTCGCAGTCGGCGACGACAACACTGGAGCGGCCGCACAGACTCGTGCCTTCAGCGTCGGGCTACGCCTGGTCTGCGGCCTCCAAAACCGACCGACTGTTGCTACTGAGACAGCAGCGAGCGGCGGCAGCCGCAGCGGCAACAGCAGCCGAAGCATCCGCCAATTCGACAGTGAAGGACCGCGCGTCCGCAGTCGGCACAGCCAGAGGTCTGCGCTGCCTCTGGGCTGGCTGGGTGCTGATGTGCTGGCTGAGCGGCATGTGCGCCGCAGCCGGCTTCCTGCTGCCCTACTGGCTGAAGGGCAGTCGGTCCGGAAGTGGTCAGGTGAGTGTACTTTTTTGTTGGGAAAGTTTGGGAAAGGTTTCAATCAAGGACAAGTTAGCAACTTTGTCGGGGTGGGGAGGGGCAGAGCAGGTCAGCGGTAAACGCGTCCGACTCTCGCGCCCAACGACCCCCTGGTTCGATTCCGTTCGCGGCCGCATTCATTTGGGGCTTGTGCGCACGGAAATTGGCCGGCAGGCTGTCTGCGATTCACAGCCACGAGGGCCAACCCCCAAGGCACAGGGAATGTACATGACTGACGATTAGAAAGTATCTAATCGATTAGACGACAGCATCCTCGCGTTTATATGTGCTCCGAAGTTAGTGGAATTTGGCTTAACCTACAGATATGACGGTTCACACTAAATTCCTAGGCTCCTTCTTTTCTAGTGGAACGATAGTCTATGGCCAAACCTCACTAAAAAACTAAGCCTGAGAACTCAAAACGAGGCCTGTTAACCGGTTAACAGGCCTAAGAACAAGGCCTGAGAACATTTTAGAACGACTATAATTTGTCAGTTAGTCCATTAGAAGTATTAAACTATCAACAGCAGTAAAGACCGATTCATTCTTGCCGATTTACTCGAACATGATTTCTACGCTGTTGGTGTCACCGTGGACAGTCATGCGCACCTTCTTGGTAGTACCCTCAGACACGAAATCTTGCTCATTGGTCCGCCCATTGGACTCCACGGCTCCTCCGGCGTGTAGAGCGTAGGTCATACGCGAATGATCCTGGACGTCTAGCCGTATGTACCTCTCTATTGCGTTGGACGAATGTCCAGTGACGCGGGCTATATCGTCCCTAGCCAGTCCAGCCCGATGCAACGTGCTGGCACAAGTCTTCCTTAGAGACTGGTTTGAGAATTTACCATCCGTAGACACGGGTTTGGTGATATTCGCCACAATTGGAGTCGAGAGTATGCCGGCCGATAGGTAGACACAGATAGACCGCAGGCGTCTCCATGAAGCAGTTTGGTTTGCCTCTCCTGAAACCAGTCGTCAAATTGCTTTAGTGCCCATCGTTCCTTCCGGCGTGTCGATTCCGGCACAGCAGCGTCAATCCTTTCAGCAACCTCGTTATCGGACAGTAAAGCAAATCTAGAAGCCTCGTTTTCTCTCAGTTCAATGTCATTCAACCAGTCGAAAGCGAGTTCCAAGTCGTGTTCCATGATTCTCAGTTCTCTCTGATTTCCTCTAGCTGCCCAAACCTTTCCTTTCTCGCTTTTAATTTAAGCATCGAATCTTTTACTTTAATTTTTGTCTATGGTTAAATGTGGGGGGCTGCGCCCCTCACACCCCCGCTTTTGACGAATACCTCTCTCCCACTCCCAGTCGCTTCCAATATCTGTAGATTAAGTACGATCTTCGTCTGTTCTTTTGGTGTCTATGGCAGAAAGACCTCGGACGCAATTCTAAGGCCTCGGCTTCGCCTCGGCCTGAGAACAGCGTCCTCGGCCTTTCTCTGCCATAGGAACCAAAAGAACAGACAAAGATTATATACAGAATTGCCTCAGCGCCTTCTGAGTCCGCAGCCCTCCTGAGCATAATTCGTTTTTTTCCCAGCCGGCGGGTCAGCTGGGCTGGCCATAGACTGTAGCTGCCATTTTAACACTCTGCTATGCAAAGACCTTTCCCTGCCTAGAATGTAGCGTATTGTCTATGGGTTGACTTTGACTGTACAGTTTACTGTACATTGGAGGATACTCGAATGAGCCTGACTGACCAACCCCCAAGTGTACGCAATACGCGATATACGCAATTCTGACTTCATTTTCTGTGTTCTTTTATGTCATCCTCGGGCTAAAGTCGATGAAATCTCTTCAATTAACCGTATAAGAAAATTTATTACTCCAACTAGCCGCATCGATAATATATCATTAACTGCGCCTCTATAGTCTAGCACTGACTTAGCTCGTTTCGTGTAGGCTTACAGACAAACTGGGCCCACCTATACAACGTACTGCATTCCCAGAACATAAAAATGGAATTACAGGACCACGGGGGCAGCTCTGCACTCCCTGCTTCCTTCCCCACTTCGCTGTTCTACCCCGAGCAGCATTAGCATTTTGCTGCCGAACTCCGTAGTGGCGTCGTCCACCGCATGCGACTGCTATTAAAGATTTACGATCTTCCTTCCTTTCTTGTTGCTGAGGGCCTCGGCATAAATAGATCGGGTGACGCGGGCAGCCAGCTCTACCCGGGGAAGGCAATTATTTATTTGAGTCTTATCTTTAGCCTTATCCCTAGCTGGGCGAATGCAGATAGCATCTGGCCCGATCCCAGCTCAGAGGGATCTCGGAGACAAAATGACACAATCGCTGGGCCTGTCACGTGCAGCAGCCACAGCTTTTCCTCTCCCCCCTCTGTGAGTGCACGGCTCAGCCTGCTGGCGCTCATTTCTCTCTGAGCCCCCATCCACTGGCCTTGTTGATATGCGACTGAGGCTATTTGCATATTTTATTCTACTCTGAATTTGGTTGCTAATTTGGCTTTACTTTCTGCCCAAGCAGACTTTTTGCTATTTTGTTTGGTCTGATGCAGTGAGATAAAGGACGGAAAAGTTGATTCGGAATGTATAAATTTATAGTATGGATTTACTAGTCAGTTAGTATGCTCCTATGCTACCGTGAGTCCAGGAGGTGGATGGTCGCTCGCCCGGTAGCCCTTGGGTAGCGGACGAGCTAGCAGAGATTCTCGGGCCTGAAAACGTCGGAGAGGTCCGGGCTTGGGCCGAGGTAGGCGAGCCTGTCCTGAGTAAAGGCGGGGCATTCACAGATGAAGTGCTCCACATTCTCGACACCAGATAGGCAGAATGGGCACTTATCGCTGAGCGGTTTTTGTCCCTGGAGGCGGCGATGCCTGGCAAAGCAGCCATGACCCGAGAGGGCCATGGTCACCGCCCTGATGTCCCTGTGGTTGAGTCCAAGCAGGGCCCTGCGGATGGCAATGGAAGGTCAGGGGAAGGCGCGGGATTGCCGGCAGTCGAAGCAGCTCACAGGTTAATTCGAGAGTGGAGACAATCCTATGCTATTTTTGTCAATAGTCAAATGGCCTAATGGTCCACCAGGATTGGTTTATTGGTCCAGTAGTTTGATATTCTAATAATAGGTTAATAATCAGATGACCGAACAATTTAATGTTCTGATAATAAATATTAATTTATTGGTTTAAAATTCTCGTGAATCGACACTCGCGTCTACTCGTATAATTTTCTAATGATTATTTGCACAATTACGTCATGATTTCATGGTCAATTAACTGTCTATTGTCTATAAAACTACTTGCGAGACCAGTAATTATCTTTTACAACCCTCTGACTGGCTGGGCCGTCTGTCTCATTTTGACAACCCGCCCGTCCCGCAGACCAGCGACCTGGGCCTATTCAGACTGTGCGTGTACCCCGCCCAGGCACCCGATGGCACCATTCAGCTGGCGCTGGACTGCAGCCACTACCAGCACTTCATGAACATCCCCAGCCCGTGCTGGCGGGCCGCCTTCGTGCTCATGTCCACCGCCTGCTGCCTGCTGCTGCTGCTCACCTTCTTTCTGGCCTTCAGCGGCTTCCGGCTGGCCGTGCTGCGCATTCGCCAGGTGATTGGCGTGTGCGCCGCCGCACAGGGCCTGAGCGGTGAGACTTCTGTCTGTCTGTCTGTCTGTCTGTCTGTCTGTCTGTCTGTCTGTCTGTCTGTCTGTCTGTCTGTCTGTCTGTCTGTCTGTCTGTCTGTCTGTCTGTCTGTCTGTCTGTCTGTCTGTCTGTCTGTCTGTCTGTCTGTCTGTCTGTCTGTCTGTCTGTCTGTCTGTGTGTCTGTCTGTCTGTCTGTCTGTCTGTCTGTCTGTCTGTCTGTCTGTCTGTCTGTCTGTCTGTCTGTCTGTCTGTTTATCTATCTATCTATCTATCTATCTATCTATCTATCTATCTATCTATCTATCTATCTATCTATCTATCTATCTATCTATCTATCTATCTATCTATCTATCTATCTATCTATCTATCTATCTATCTATCTATCTATCTATCTATCTATCTATCTATCTATCTATCTATCTATCTATCTATCTATCTATCTATCTATCTATCTATCTATCTATCTATCTATCTATCTATCTATCTATCTATCTATCTATCTATCTATCTATCTATCTATCTATCTATCTATCTATCTATCTATCTATCTATCTATCTATCTATCTATCTATCTATCTATCTATCTATCTATCTATCTATCTATCTATCTATCTATCTATCTATCTATCTATCTATCTATCTATCTATCTATCTATCTATCTATCTATCTATCTATCTATCTATCTATCTATCTATCTATCTATCTATCTATCTATCTATCTATCTATCTATCTATCTATCTATCTATCTATCTATCTATCTATCTATCTATCTATCTATCTATCTATCTATCTATCTATCTATCTATCTATCTATCTGGTCTCTTTGCAGTTGCCCCATACACCCGCGGGTCTGTCCTTCACAAGCGCTCGCAATCCTATGCTTGCAGACCAGTTGTTGCAGTTTCTTCAGCCAAGAGGTAAACCCTCGATGCCAGAGTCCCAGTTTGCAAGGGGAAGACATTTTTTGGAAAGAGGATCCAGCTTCTGCGCACAACTTCATCCTCATCTGCGCAGCCCGGCCGACCTCATGCAGCAATCAGCGGGATCCGGACACGCGCAGAACCACGCGGAAACAAGGGCGATGCGATTAAAAATTGGAATATCCGTCAGGATTTGTAAAGCTCCTATCTTGACTTCGAACTTTCTTTTGCCTGTCCGTCTTCTTCCTTCTAGGAGAGAATTAGAGCCGGATCGGGGAAGAGAGGGCAAATCGAAGGATGGATTGCTGTTGTAGTGCGCAGAGACCAGCACGGCGCCTCATCAGTGATTGATCACTGTCCACTGGGGCCGATTCATTGAGTCCCGCTTTGAATCGGAGAACTGAGCGGCTCAAACGTCTCGGGTTACTTTAGATTGAAGAATCTCATTGTTCACTCTGGTCCAATTAGGCCCAGTGGACGAACTCATGAACAATTAATTGAATAGATGCAAGTTAAGCAGATGTTGGGCGCGGTTAGTAGCCTGATTAAAGTTTTCAAGGCAGCCACAGTCAGAGGCAAATTACACTGCACTGAGTTCGAGTTCAGCTTTAGTACAGCTCGAACAGACGGGAATCAGAGGAATATCCCCCCTCAACTCTAATCCCCAGTAACAGTTTTTTTCCAGCCGTAATTTTTGACCCAATTCCAAGCCCACAGCCAGCGGCTTGATGGCCAACTGTTTAAAACAATATTTCACCTCCCTTGGCTATCCTGTGAAGCAGAACAGAATGCACTCTTAGCTAATAACAAGCTATTTAACTACAAAGCGTGGAGCAGAGGGAGTTTTTACACTTGCGCCTGACGATGAGAGCGTCGGGGCCGCTGTGCACCCTGTGGGAGCGCTCAGGATTCAGCGGAACAGCTGGCTGCGGGTGCGAGCTGGGCTTTTTTAGATGCTTTGAGCGCTTTTTTAATTGGCGACACTTGGGGAAGTTTCCCACACCCCGGGGTTGCGC
>NIVC01000089.1:632500-662500 GCA_002269645.1 Macrostomum lignano | reverse complement strand
ATTGATGCAGCTGGATGCTGATTGATGCAGCTGGATGCTAATTGATGCAGCTGGATGCTGATTGATGCAGCTGGATGCTGATTGATGCAGCTGGATGCTGATTGATGCAGCTGGATGCTGATTGATGCAGCTGAATGCTGATTGATGCAACTGGATGTTGATTGATGCAGCTGGATGCTGATTGATGCAGCTGGATGCTGATTGATGCAGCTGAATGCTGATTGATGCAGATGGATGCTGATTGATGCAGCTGAATGCTGACTAAATTAATGCAGCGAGATGCTGATGGGGTAGCATTTCTCAGGTGCATGGAGTGATCCATTCTTAACCTACAATTAAAAAATAATTAAAGGCATATTTTCACTAAAACATTATTAGTTACTATAAGTAGTTGATATTTTGCTTAGCTGAAATCGACTTTGTCATGCTATAGTTATCAACACAAGCTAATCTTCATTAATTTGCCATGGAGCGAGGTGTAAATCGCTTGCGTAGCTAACGCTAAAAAGTGCAGACGTCTGTACTTCCCCTGTACTCTGTCTGATCCGCTCGCTCCATCAGATTCACATTTAGTAGCAGCGTTTCAAAGCGTCGAATAATCAATAAACTGTACACAATTCTATAACTATAAAGATTTTATAGTTCTGAAATAAAAGAATTTTCTAGCAGATGGAGCACCCGGCTAAAGAATTCGCGAAGCCTTTAATACTTCTGCTTCGGTCTTGCGGGAAATGAATTTCTCAGAGTGAGCCTTCTTGTTCACTGAGTCAACCTGAGTAGGTTCGGTTCTGCTTATTTCTACTAGTATTTGTCTGTCTGTCTGTCTGTGTCTGTCTGTCTGTCTGTCTGTCTGTCTGTCTGTCTGTGTCTGTCTGTCTGTCTGTCTGTCTGTCTGTCTGTCTGTCTGTCTGTCTGTCTGTCTGTCTGTCTGTGTCTGTCTGTCTGTCTGTCTGTCTGTCTGTCTGTCTGTCTGTCTGTCTGTCTGTCTGTCTGTCTGTCTGTGTCTGTCTGTCTGTCTGTCTGTCTGTCTGTCTGTCTGTCTGTCTGTCTGTCTGTGTCTGTCTGTCTGTCTGTCTGTCTGTCTGTCTGTCTGTCTGTGTCTGTCTGTCTGTCTGTCTGTCTGTCTGTCTGTCTGTCTGTCTGTCTGTCTGTCTGTCTGTCTGTCTGTCTGTCTGTCTGTCTGTCTGTCTGTCTGTCTGTCTGTCTGTCTGTCTGTCTGTCTGTCTGTCTGTCTGTCTGTCTGTCTGTCTGTCTGTCTGTCTGTCTGTCTGTCTGTCTGTCTGTCTGTCTGTCTGTCTGTCTGTTTTATTGCCTGTCTGTCAACTCTCATTTAGCGCTAAAGTACTGAAGCCTTTTATCTCGGAGATGCATTTTGCTGAGAAAGTAGTATCATGCGCGTTTTCTACTCCATACATTCGCAGATGAAGAGATCGTAAACAAAGCAGAAAATCGCATCAGTCACTTATTTGTTTGAAATTCAACTTTTTATGAGTAGGGCAGGCTAGCGGTGCGGTGTAGCCATTTTGGGAAAACTTCCCATAGGACTTGGGAAGCTGCATCAGCAACAGCGGCTGAAAATTTCAGACTTCCGCGCCGTGGCCCCGTGCAGGCAGCCCATATCCCACGGCAGAACAGAGCAGCTGAGCTTGTTGGGGGTCAAAATTCATAATGCCCCATCATTGACCATCCATATATAAGCTCTGAGAGCTGCTATTAAAATTGCTTTCCATGCCTGCCACAGTGGGCGCTCACTGCTGCAGGGCTGGGGGATGCAACATGGAGGGGTGGTGGATCCCGGACACAGCCAGCTTCTGCCACTTCATCATCATCTGGAGCTCCCCATCGCGGCCCCGTGAGGCTGGGCAGTGGGTCCAGCATGCATGCTATTTGCTGATAGTTAACCAGACCTCTGGGGAGTCCGCAAGGGGGGATGGAGCATTTTTTATTCTAAAAAACTCCCCCCGACAAACACTTTAATGCTGGGGTTCCAGCCAGTCAATTTGGGAGGCTTTCCCAGCTAACTGAGGCTGCTGGTATCGCGCGATCTTCGGGCCTTCTCAGCAGAGTTAGTGGCCTAAACTGCACTCTGCTAAAAGCCTGGCGAACAGCTGGTAGCTGGAAACTTTTTCTCATTGTCGAAGCGCGTGAAGGAGGTGAGCGAGTCCTGAGAGGTTGTTAACTAAGGAAGCAGGGCGGAGCACCTCAGAGGTCAGGTGATCTTGACTTGACTTGACTTAGCTGCAGGATGGTGCGTAGACACAGCGGGGAGGCGAGGTTCGCCCATTCCGCTAGCCCTTGAAGCAGAAGCGTGTGGCCGGTCAGGTCGGTCCGCCGCTGAGCATCTTTATTGTCGGATTCGCAAAAGGGGCAAATGTCACTCTTGAGGTTGCCTCGGAGGAGGAAGCGGTTACCTGGCGAGGTAGCCATGGCCGGTAAAGGTCATGACGAGGGCCCGAATATCCTTCCCGTTTTGGTTCACAAGGATGTTCCTGAGCTTGCGCGTGACTGTACACCCTGTGTGAGCGTATGTTTGAGTGCGTGCTGAAGTACAGTACTGGAGTACGTGCTCAGGAGTCAGTGCAGTGGGCCAGAATCGCCAGTATGTAAAAGATTTTATTTAAAAAGACTGCATATGAAGTCAACCGGACACGTGAGGCAAAATATCATGTTGAAAATATTGCGATGGTACTAGGTCATAGTACACTTCATCATACTGTAACGGATCCCCAACTATCCCTCAATTAAGCGGTCGACAGCTTCGATGACGCATCCGTATCAACGCCAGACAAACAGTGATGATCAGCAGCAGCAGCCCAGCGGAGAGAACACCGGTCTCACCAGCAACCGGCCGGTGCGAAAGCTGGCGCACTGCTGCGAGTGGCTGCGCAGGCAGTTCCCGTTGTCAGCCAAGGCCAAGGTTTGCTAGCACATCCATTTCTTTCTGTGTTTTGTGCAAAGGTGGTGTAGTCAAGGGGGCTGTAGCTAAGGGGGTTGTAGCCAAGGGGGCTGTAGCCAAGGATGCTGTAGCCAAGGGGGTCGTAGCCAAGGGGTTGTAGCCAAGGGGGTTGTAGCCAAGGGGGTTGTAGCCAAGGGGGCTGTAGCCAAGGGGGCTGTAGCCAAGGGGGTTGTAGCCAAGGGGTTGTAGCCAAGGGGGCTGTAGCCAAGGGGTTGTAGCCAAGGGGGCTGTAGCCAAGGGGGCTGTAGCTAAGGGGTTGTAGCCAAGGGGGCTGTAGCCAAGGGGTTGTAGCCAAGGGGGCTGTAGCCAAGGGGGCTGTAGCCAAAGGGGCTGTAGCCAAGGGGGCTGTAGCCAAGGGGTTGTAGCCAAGGGGGCTGTAGCCAAGGGGGCTGTAGCCAAGGGGGCTGTAGCCAAGGGGTTGTAGCCAAGGGGGCTGTAGCTAAGGGGTTGTAGCCAAGGGGGCTGTAGCCAAGGATGCTGTAGCCAAGGGGGCTGTAGCCAAGGGGGCTGTAGCTAAGGGGTTGTAGCCAAGGGGGCTGTAGCCAAGGGGGCTGTAGCTAAGGGGTTGTAGCCAAGGGGGCTGTAGCCAAGGGGTTGTAGCCAAGGGGGCTGTAGCCAAGGGGGCTGTAGCCAAGGGGGCTGTAGCCAAGGGGTTGTAGCCAAGGGGTTGTAGCCAAGGGGGCTGTAGCTAAGGGGGCTGTAGCCAAGGGGGCTGTAGCCAAGAGGGCTGTAGACAAGGGGTTGTAGCCAAGGGGGCTGTAGCCAAGGGGGCTGTAGCCAAGGGGGTTGTAGCCAAGGGGTTGTAGCCAAGGGGGCTGTAGCCAAGGGGTTGTAGCCAAGGGGTTGTAGCCAAAAGGGCTGTAGCCAAGGGGTTGTAGCCAAGGGGGCTGTAGCCAAGGGGTTGTAGCCAAGGGGTTGTAGCCAAGGGGTTGTAGCCAAGGGGGCTGTAGCCAAGGGGGCTGTAGCCAAGGGGTTATAGCCAAGAGGGCTGTAGCTAAGGGGTTGTAGCCAAGGGGGCTGTAGCTAAGGGGTTGTAGCCAAGGGGGCTGTAGCCAAGGGGGCTGTAGCCAAGGGGTTGTAGCCAAGGGGTTGTAGCCAAGGGGTTGTAGCCTAATGGTTAGAGCGTCGGACTCACGACTTGAAGGTCAGGGGTTCGATTCCCGATCCCAGTCGGAATAATGTGTCCTTGAGCAAGACACTTAACTCTGCATTGCTTCAGTTCACCCAGCTGTAAAATGGGTGCCAGCTGGGGTAATTGAGGGTGTGTGTGGCGACCCCCCAGTCCTTGGACTGAACAGCCGTACGCAGCCTTCAGATGCGCCGCGCAATAGCTGCGGCTGAGCTGTCGGTTGCACATCTGCCTGTTAGGGCAGGTGAATAAATAATGATAGCTCGTAATAATAAGCATAGTCATAACGCACCAGGACCGGTTTAGGAGTTTTTAGTCGTTGGCATATCGAGTATACGAAGAAGTCGCAACGGTCTTAAACGTGTTGATCAATATTGCTTGAAACACCTTTGCGGAATCTCACCTGGTGGCTAGAAAAAACAGTCACTGGAAATCAAATCAATTCACCTTACAGGTCACCGTCATCGGCGGCTTCTGGGGCCTGCTCACCGGAGTCGAGCGGTCCATCATCCTGCCGACGCTCTGGCTGTACCTGTACACCCGCTTCGACCTGAAGACCAGCGTGCAGTTCTACGGCGCCACCCTGGCCGCCTTCAACGTGTCCGCCCTGTTCTGCACCCCGCTGTTCGGCTGGCTGTCGCGCAGGAATCTGCTCCGGGTGAAGCTGCTCATCATCATCGCCAATCAGCTGGAGATCGTCGGCAACCTGATCTACTTCGCCGCCTCCCAGCCCTGGCTCATCCTGCTGGGCCGATTCGTGGCCGGCGCTGGAGCTGGAGCGGAGCCGCCGCTGTACGCCGACGTGGTCCGAGTGACCACCAAGAGAGAACGCACCTCCGTTATTGTGTACCTGCTGCTGGTGCGACAGTTCGGACTCATTGCGGGTAAGAGCATAGTCCGCAGGTCTGACTTCAGTCAGGTGTCCTCGTACGAAAAAGAGATTTGTGGCGGTGTTCAAAGCCCACTGCAAACTATTAACTGACTGACATCTCTGGGTTCTTACTCCTCTTCATCAGGTCTTAGTTTTCACCACTGGGCTATGAACTCACCGGAGAAAGGAGAAAGGAGAGAAAAGAGCTGAGAAGAGACACAAACCTTGAGCGGGCTGGATTGCTACAAAGTATTTTGAAGTTTCAAAAGACCCGAGGGCCGGATAGAGAGGCTTCGCTGGCCTCATGCTTTTTTTATATATCTATAACCGTTGCATCGAAACGGTACAGCAGCCAGTCTTTAATCCACGGAGGAGCACCTCGTGGAAAACCGTCCATAGAGAAGTTCAGTCAGTTGGGCAACAACGCCACTCCCATCCCGTAACCACCAGGCCCGGCCCTGACACTGATAATTCATCCGGTGCGCTACCGGGTGCAGAACTTTGTCATCAACGTGTACAACACGCCCGGGCTGCTCATGGCCTTTCTGTGGGCTGTGCACACGGTGGCCGTCATCGTGGTGTACCCCTACATCAGCCACGACCGCATGCAGCCGGACGGCCAGGCGGCAGCCGAATCAGCCGAGCCGACCACCGTCAGCGCCAAGTCGTCGCGCGCCGCCTCCAACGAGAATCTCAGCGCCGCCGATGCCGCCGCCGCCGACCCGCCGCTGTCGCTGCCGCCGACGGAGGCCAGCGAGGGAGGCCGCTGTCGCCGGCTGTGCGACCGGCTGACTCGACAGCTTAACTCCGCCAAGGTGCGCATGTTCTTCAAGCCGGACACCTTCGCAATGCTGTTCGTCACCTTCTCCAGCTACTTTAGCCTGATGGCGCTCGAGTCCGTCCTGTTGCCGGTGGCTCAGCGCTACTTTGACTGGGACGAGCAGAACACCAGCCTGGTGTACCTGGGCGCAGGCATCCTAGTCATCTTCGTGTACCTCCTGGTCCGCTACCTGTCCTCGAAGTTCCTCGACCGGCTGCTGTTGATTCTCGGCGTCGCCTTCCTCATCGCGGTGTACTTCTGGAGCTTCGTCACGCTGATCTTCATCAACAACCACCAGAAGTCGCTGTACATCGGCCTGCTGCTGACCGGAATCGTTGGTCACGTGATCGGCATCCCGTTCGCCATCGCCCTGCCCGACAGCATGTACAGCAAAGGCCTGCCGCTTGGCGAGATGGACATTGCGCAGGGCATCTTCAGGTCCGTGTCCGCTCTGGCCATCCTGGTGGGCCTCCTGATCGGCGGCACCCTGCAGCGGCTGGCCTGGCTGGTGTTCCTCATCATGATGGAGCTCATGGTGGTGTCCCTGCTGCTCATCTCCAGGGCCTACAGGTGGCTGGACTATCCCAGCGAGTTGAACAGCCCGGGTGAAGCGGCAACAGCGGAGACGACGACAACCGCTGCCGGCGAGGCTGACGCATCTGGCAGGAGCGGCGATTGACCTACATTTTTTTGTCTTGCGTGATTAAAAAACTCGAATAAAAGGAAGCTGCGTGCGTGCAAGATGAGAAGTTTTCAGCTTTCTAGCTTTACCCCCGTTGAAAACGCTGTCGTGAAAAAGAGTCGCTAAAGAGTCATTGCAAACAACTTCGTTCTACTATTTTGTTGTGTTAGCGCTAAACTTTCTACTAACTCAAGTAGGCAAGTAGAAATGCTATTTTAATTTCATAAATTAACGCAGGTGCGCTTTAGACGCAACTCAGCGATTCTACAACGACTCGAGCACAGATCTGACTCTACGGCCCCAGAGTAGTTTTAGAAATGCAGGCAATAAAACACCTCAAATTGACTCTTAGGCGACTCTTCGAAGAGTTTTTGGCAACTCGTACCGCGAAATCTCGTCGTCTTAGAGGGTCGCTTTCATAAGACCGAAATTTCATAAGACCGAAATTTCACAAGACCGAAACTTCATAAGACCGAAATTTCACAACGCCGAAAACTCAAAATGCAGGGCCCTTCACAAGACCGAAACTTCATAAGACCGAAAACTCAAAATGCTTATGTACTCGTACTGTATGACATTTTATTTTATGCGGCCTTACGAAATTCTCAAGGTTACGAGGTTCTCAAGGTTCTCAAGCTATTTTTATAGACGTTGGGCAAGCAGGGCAAATTTTCCAGACGGAGTGTCCATTCAAAAAATGATACTAAGAACCAAAATTTTCAAAATCCCCTTCAAGCTCACAGTTGCATCCGGCATGTTGCTGTCTTCCATTCAGACTCCATCCCGAGAAATTACTGCATCAGCCTTCACGACAAGCGCGATGTCCTTACTTGCCCCCGTTTGCAATTCGAGAGCTTAGGAAATGAAAAACTTCGATTCTCTCCAAATTCTATGCAACGAAAACCGGGCAAACAGTCATCTTCTGATAAAAGATTTAACTTGACTAACTCGTGCAAAAATATATATTTAGCTGGTTTTACTGCGACCCAGTTTCACTGTTTCAATTAGAATTGTCTTCTCAAAACAATTTATTGTCATTCTCCGCTCCCTAATTTGAAGATATATTATATAGTCCAACTTGCTACAAGTATTACTTATATACCAAGTAGTACCTACCTGTAAGTACTTTGTCCATCAGTGATATTTCGTGTTGTCAGTTGACTACAATATTGACATTAAAAGTTGGCAGTAAATATATCTTTAGAAGGCCATAGCAGCTTAAATCTGGTTCAGTTTTTTATTATAAACATTTCGTACTACTACAGTATTCAGTAGTATCGGTAAAGCATTAGTTTCGTCAATTCTAAAGCAAATTCTGAATTGTCTGTCAGTATAGCATGAATAGTAGCATACATTTCTGATTTAAACTAGCAAAGTTACGAGTAGTATTCCTTAAGTACAATTTTTATTTCTTTTAGTTAACTTTTCGTTTAAGATAGATAGATAGATAGATAGATAGATAGATAGATAGATAGATAGATAGATAGATAGATAGATAGATAGATAGATAGATAGATAGATAGATAGATAGATAGATAGATAGATAGATAGATAGATAGATAGATAGATAGATAGATAGATAGATAGATAGATAGATAGATAGATAGATAGATAGATAGATAGATAGATAGATAGATAGATAGATAGATAGATAGATAGATAGATAGATAGATAGATAGATAGATAGATAGATAGATAGATAGATAGATAGATAGATAGATAGATAGATAGATAGATAGATAGATAGATAGATAGATAGATAGATAGATAGATAGATAGATAGATAGATAGATAGATAGATAGATAGATAGATAGATAGATAGATAGATAGATAGATAGATAGATAGATAGATAGATAGATAGATAGATAGATAGATAGATAGATAGATAGATAGATAGATAGATAGATAGATAGATAGATAGATAGATAGATAGATAGATAGATAGATAGATAGATAGATAGATAGATAGATAGATAGATAGATAGATAGATAGATAGATAGATAGATAGATAGATAGATAGATAGATAGATAGATAGATAGATAGATAGATAGATAGATAGATAGATAGATAGATAGATAGATAGATAGATAGATAGATAGATAGATAGATAGATAGATAGATAGATAGATAGATAGATAGATAGATAGATAGATAGATAGATAGATAGATAGATAGATAGATAGATAGATAGATAGATAGATAGATAGATAGATAGATAGATAGATAGATAAACAGATATTTGGAGGTGTTAGCCAGCAGTTGTTAAAGTGAATAAAAGACCATACTCTTCAATCTCAAGGGGCTTCGATAAAACATTGGTTCGACTTGGATATCCGATCTTGCGCAGAAATTCTGTTTACAGAATTCATCGACTATCCAGAAAATTATCTGCTTACCCCCGGCAACAAAAGTGCATAGCTATGGGGCTGGCTGTGCAGTCTATGCGACCTGACAGTGAAAAACAAGCAACAACTACGAAGGCCCATAGCAACTAGCTGGGCCGGGTGTGCGGCAATTCTCTGCAGTGCAGACTCGTCGATACGCGGCCTCTGTCTGAATGAACCAGGGGATTCGCGATGACTTACGAGTGCAGCCAGACTGCTGCCTGCAATACAGGTGGGCCCGCTTCGGCCCGGGAGCGGGGATTTTTCGGACATCCTGTCGCCGCTTAAAGCCCACTGAGTTGTGGGGCTTGGACTGAGCGAAGACCGGAGCTTTTGCAGTGACAGCAGCCAACAGTGTATTTGGTGCCCCCAGACACTGGAATTGTCAGCCCCAGACACTGGAATTTTCAGCCACGAGACACTGGAATTTTCTGCCCCCAGACACTGGAATTGTCAGCCCCAGACACTGGAATTTTCTGCCCCCAGACACTGGAATTTTCAGCCCCCAGACACTGGAATTGTCTGCCCCCAGACACTGGAATTGTCTGCCCCAAGACACTGGAGTTGTCAGACCCTGGAATTGTCAGTCCCGAGACACCCCAATTGTCAGCCCCGAGACACCCAATTGTCAGCCCCGAGACACCCAATTGTCAATCCCGAGACACCCCAATTGTCAGCCCCGAGACACCCCAATTGTCAGCCCCGAGACACCCCAATTGTCAGTCCCGAGACACCCCAATAGTCAGACTCCCACGACGGCCAAATATGGTGCCCCTGGGAGTGACAGTGAATCCCACTTTTTTGGCGTTTGGTCCCCGCTCGTACGCCACTGATGCAAGGACCACTGTAAATATGGTCTGTTATAGCCGTGAAAGACTTCCCAAACAGCGAGAATCAGTTAAAGCCCCGCTGCCTCATAGAGAAAGACAGGCGGCATAAGATTTCCAGATAGCTGATAACGGAACTGCCTGACTGACTGACTGGTCCGCTACCGCTAGCTGCTAAAAAAGTTCTTCGCCTGGTTTAGTCGCGAAACTTGTAGAAACAGGACCAGCGAACTAACACCTCATGGACAGGATTTGTCAGTGAAGCCATGGACTCCCGTAGACTACTA
This sequence comes from Macrostomum lignano, assembly GCA_002269645.1. Classification (NCBI taxonomy): domain Eukaryota; kingdom Metazoa; phylum Platyhelminthes; family Macrostomidae; genus Macrostomum; species Macrostomum lignano. Next base: position 652,540 of record NIVC01000089.1, on the reverse strand, counting down.
CAGTCTGGACTGGAAGCCCACGTTTTAGACTGAATCCGCGGTTCATGAATAAATACTTTATTTGAATTACAAACTGAGATAAGTGAGACTATAAGGTCTTACGGGATTTGGTTTTAATAGACTACTTAAGTTAATTAATAAGTAGTACTTTAGTACTTAATGAAGTTAATTACGTTAGTTTAATCAAAAGTTATTAAAGGACATACAAATTATTTTTTAAAAATTCAACCCCCAGCCAACAAGGAGGCAAGCAGACATGTCTACCTGTGCTCAAGCATGGATACGTACATGCACTGAGCCTCCGGATTTTCCTTGTTGACGAGAATATCGCGAGTCGCGACAAGCTCCGGGAAAAGTTTTCTACTCGAGCAACCAAATTTTGAGTCGATCTCTCTTCAACAGTGCTAAAAAAGCTTCCTTTCCAGTCCAGGGATGTTCCCAGAAGTCCCTGAACGAGCACAGTCCGGCCAGCAGTGCTGACTCATCCATCGGCTGATGGTTCCTTTAGTCTGGCGGTCAGCGAAGCCTCACAGTGTGGAGAGTTGAAAGAAAGGCAAACTAATTATGGCGCCTTCAACAAGGGGCTGCTGGCCTGGACCAGGTGCGCAGGCGCCATCCCCCATCCCCAGGCCTTCACTCACTAATCGCCTCGCACCGGTTCATAATTCCGCTGACGAAATTACCAATCTTGAAACACCAAGTCAGTTTACAAAGTTCATGAAGAAGATCTGTTTTTTATTTTTTGCCGGATTGATTATTACAGACTGGCCATAAAGAGGGCGGATAGTTATTAATCATATTTTACAAGTACATAATATAGTTGCTTCTACATCATTTTTTCTGTAATTATTCAAAATTTTGGTATTTACAAGTACATTACAGTAACGAGGAATAAATATGACTTTCGTAATTATAAGCAACTATAGCCAAATTTAACGTATCGTGTTTTGTCTCATTTTTTGCCACATGAAGCGACAAGACGTTATCAACGAATTCTGTCTTACATAAAAATTAAATTGCAGTCGAAAAAGCCTGGTCTGACCCTTGGTCCTCAATTCCCAATAGGACACTTTTAAGAATAAAATAGGCTTACTTGAGAATAATTCTTGAAAAAAGCTTTCCTTCACAACTAACTATAAAATAGCGACATAGGAAGTGAAAAAAGTTAAAGAATTGCAGTTTAGCATTGCAGCTTGTCTTTCAACCCTTACACGGCAGCAGCAGTAGCAGGTGCTTCTGAAAGCAACAGGTGCCGCCTGCGCCAAAACTGCAATTAATGCTATGAAAATTGCGCTTTTGTCCAAAAAAATCTTTCATAACACAGAGCGGAAAAAAGTGTTGCTGGGCGGAAGCGGAGGTGGCCAATCTGCACGAAGGCAGCTTAGGATCAGAGCTACAGCATGGCGCAGTCCTTCTTTCTTTGCTCCTTCTTCTGCGGGCCGGGCGTCAGCACGATTCGAATGGCCTCGTCGAACACGGCCTTGACCTCGTGCTGCAGCTTGGAGGAGCATTCGAGGTAGCGGACGGCTCGGACCTCCTTGGCCAGAGCCGTGCCCTAGTTTTTATAGCATTATTCGTAATAATTGCTTAGGTGTGTACTTTAGCTGAAACTTTGTAAGTAAAATATGCACTTTTGTCAAGCCCATTTAGGCTTACACGCATTGAATTTAATTTAATCCAAGATATTGAATATGTTTGCCAAAGTAACGGAGCTTTTGTCTATGATAGCGAGGCTTGGCACTGCAACATTTAATTTGGTCCATAACGGCTTTAAAGTTTCACCCCTTAGATTTTCATGTCACAAGCAGTGAGGACGAAAGTAATGCTTCATTTGCAACGGCTGTGGAGGATCAAGATTAGCCCCAGAATCGTGGACTATGTGCTAAGACTGTCGAACGAACGCCAAGGGCTTCTTTTGACTAGGCTAAAGTGCTCATTTTTGTTTTTGTTATAGTTAGATGTAAGCAGATTGCATTTTTGACGTCACCTTGTACCACATTGTAGCTCATGATTGGGTCTCAACCAAATTAACTGCTGCAGTGTCGGCTTGCTACCATAGACAAAAGCTCCGCTACTTCGGCAAACATACGCTCGTATATTCACCAGCATTTGACTCATTAGGTCATGCATCCGTCGAACGATAATTCAACCAAATTAATGCAAATTCATTGTGCACCACCACCTGTACAGTCTAAAAACTCACCTTCAGTGTCGACACAGGGCTTCGATTCTTGGCCTTCAGCCGTTCCACTGTAGCTGGGTCTTCCCTGAGATCGCGCTTGGTGCCCACCAGCAGGATCGGGGTGTTCGGCGCGTAGTGTCGGACCTCCGGCACCCACTTGGAGCGGACATTGTCACAGCTTACCGGGTTGTCCAGCGAGAAACAGATTATCATCACGTCGGTCTGCGGGTAGCTCAGAATCCGCAGCTGGTCGTACTCTTCCTGACCTGGATCCCGAGGTTGAAACGTGCACTTTTGAAGAGTGTGGTATTGAGATCTCTCTGAACCTGGCGTAGATCATATTGAACCTCCTTGAGATCTCAACAGATCTTCATGTGTTTTTTCCCAGAATCTCCTTGAGATCTCTATAGGAATCTCTCAGAGATCTTCCGAATCTCGATGAGACCACCCTGAATCTCCTAGAGATCTCTCTAGAAACTAGTGAGAGATCACTCCTAGAGATTACTTTTTTATTACACCTGCCCTAATGGACAGATGTGCAACCGACAGCTCAGCCGCAGCTATTACGCGGCGCATCTGAAGGCTGCGTACGGCTGTTCAGTCCAAGGACTGGGCGGTCATTTATTTTGGCACTCATTTTACTGCGTGAACTGAAGCAATGTAAAGTGCCTTGCTCAAGGACGCAAATTGTTTCGAGTGGGTCGAGAATTGAATCTTCGTGTCATTTCTACGAGTCTATTTGACATCAACACGCATCTTCTGATACTGGTTCTAAAGTACAAATATCCAAAGGAAAATACATTGCCCCTCCGGTTCAGGTTGTTTTTTCGGTGTTCGCCATATACATGTAGCTCTCTCTTCTCCATAGTCTCCACCTTGCAGCTGGACTCAATAATGAATTACGAGAAATGCTAGGAACTCTTGACAAAAGGTAAACTCCCGGTAATCCTTTGCGAGGTCAGCCTACCTACTGATGCAGAGTTCATTGCTTGCATAGGCAGCCTTGAGTTTGCATGATCCGCACACAATCGGACAGCTTGCAATCAGCTCTTAATAATTAATAATATTAATAATCGAGCTCAATAATAATCGGGACTGACCTTCTCTAGCTCTAATCTTCAGATCCTCATATTTCCCATTGGCATCGAGCCAGAACTGCCCAGTATAACAGCAAGCATGCGGCCGTGTAGCCTCTGCCTTTCCCTGCCCCCCCCTCCCCCAGCTTAGCCCCCCAACTCGGCCCGCTTATCCTTAATCCCGTGCGCCCCCACCCCCCATGGCTAAAAAAAGACATGCAGGGCCCGCCTGACTTGAATTTAATAGTCATGCAGAAGGCGAGAGGCGGCCCGGACCCCCCCCCCCCCGCCAGTTCAATCGCTTCCAAGCCTTGGGCCACACCAGCACCCCCGCGAGTGCAAGCGCGTCAGCTAGGCTAGCGGCAGATGTTGCCCGCACCAAAGATCTCTGAGGCGTTTCCTTTGGCCCGGTCTTGCACGCGCGCATGGACTGCGATTCTTCTTGGAAGCAAAACAAATCTGGATTGGAAACCTCCGTCGAATTAAAGCCATATTGCAGGTTTTAGAGAGTTAAAACGAATAAAAAGTAAAATCTTCTGAAAGTCTGCTTCCTCGTTTGACTTTAACACCAGTCCAGATGTTTGCTATTAGAAGTCCATGCCCTTGCCCGACGAAAGACACCCACAGCTACAGACGAATAAAAGTGCATTTTGACGCTGTCGTTCGATTGCCGTGTTTGACCAGCTTGCTGGCGGACACCTTGCAGTCCAATGACCCCCAACTGGATCCCCTATCTCGCCCAATGTGTTTGTCTCCTAGTCGTAAAAAGTTTAATCTTCTGCAAGAAACAGAGCATAGGCAGTAGTAGACCTCTGACTATTGTTTCTTTGTGCCGTTAAAATAATGCTGCTTCCTCTTCAATTATTAATAAATGACGTACTCAATTACATAGATTCACAAATTTAATGCTTCGATCTAAATGTACTATAAAGCCTTATACTTGCCAATTGTTCTCTAGATATACCATTATACTCTTACGCTCCTACTCAAATCTGGCTCTACTCTCACCTTTTCACTGGCTCTACTCTCACCTCCCCTTCTCTCTACTCTCACCTTCCTCTTCTCTCTACTCTCACCTTCCCCTCTCTCTACTCTCACCTTCCACTGGCTCTACTCTCACCTCCCCTCTCTCTACTCTCGCCACCCCCTCTCTCTACTCTCACCTTTCACTCTCTCTACTATCATTTTCCTCTGGCTCTACTCTCATCCCCTTCTCTCTGCTCTCACCTCCCCTCTCTCTAATCTCACCTTCCTCTTCTCTCTACTCTCACCTTCCCCTTCTCTCTGCTCTCACCTTCCCTTCTTTCTACTCTCACCTCCTTTTCTCTCTACTCTCACCTCCTTTTCTCTCTACTCTCACCTTTCCCTGACTCTGCCTCTCACTTCCCCTATCTACCCCTCACTTCAGTCACGCCACCGGCAACCAAAACTCCACTGCACTCTCACCAGCGGTATCCCACAGGCACAGGTTGACAGACTTCTGCTGCACCATGACATTGGCGCTGTAGGTGTCGAACACGGTGGGAATGTACTCGTCCGGGAACTGGTTGGTGGCGTACGAGATCAGCAGGCAGGTCTTGCCCACCGCTCCGTCGCCGACAACCACGCACTTGATGGACTGCATGATCGCGGATGAAACCCTGTTGGCCGTCAGTGGTTTAATAATAAAGCTCGATCTGCAGATAGGTTGAAGCAGCGAGGGGCTTTATTTTTCGCAAATTGCCTAACTGGCGAAATCAGGACCAATTCTCCCGGCTTGGCAACGGACGCCTCAATTCGCCAATCGAAAAGGCCGCTTCATCATTGGCTGCAACCGTTTTTGTCAACTAATTCTTGCGCTGAGCGGTTTTTTCAAATTTAAACTACTTTTAGTAGAGTGCATTGGTTTCAAAATTATAATTTGAGGCGCTTCCTATGAAATTAAAATCATACCCAATATGGCATCCTGTCACTCAATATGGCATCCTGTCACTCAATATGGCATCCTGTCACTCAATATGGCACCCTGTCACTCAATATGGCATCCTGTCACTCAATATGCCCCGTCCGTATTCTTTTCAAAATTAGTCATGACACTAACACAATCACCGTTCTTCATTCCTATCACAGATACTAGAATAACTAATATGGGCCACTCCGCACATTTGCGTGTGAGCTACTTTCAGTTCAGTAGTAAGTTAAATAGAAGCATTTTAATGTATTTTAAAAGCAAAGGCTCATTTTATTGGCTCTTACCCCCTAGCTTTAAACCCTTCAACCGCGTTTTTCCACACTACCCCCGACCTGCCCTCATTTTTATTGCCTTTCTCGGAATTCCAGCCTAAAGCTGCCATGTACATTTCAGTGGACTGGCTGATGTACATTATTGCTGAACCAATTAGCAAGCTGTTTACGCCTGAGCTACACGTAGTTATTTTAAAATTTGTGATTCCTACTGATGGTATAGCTGAACTGAAAGATGTGCTTTGATTTCTTCAACTCTGACCTGCATACAGTACAAGCGTAAGGCCGCTATTTCCGATACAAGGTATGAAATTTACCGGCATTAGGTGTTGGCAAAAATGCCTTCATTCAGGCCTGGCGATGACCGATCGCTGCAGACTTTCCTAATCAATAAAAAGGCCAGGTGTGCAGGCTCGTCTCTGAAAATAGGCTACCACAAACTCTAAAATGCAGGCAGTGAGGCACGTTGGCAAAATTTGTAGCCCCCCCCCCCGGAAGAAAGAACCTACGCGGTGAGTGTTAAGCTAAATCAACTTCTATCTATTTGAGAGGCAGTTGTTGGCATGAACACTGCTTCATGGGTTAATAAAAAGCTATTTATAGTACAGCTTTGCCTATATTTGTCTTTGACAGTAAATATGCATTCATTTGTCACCCAATCCGACATGAATAAATGGTGGGAAAATCTTGACAGAAATTCTTTCAAGGTCAAGAAAATAGAAACGATTTGCTTCAACAATGATTTTCTCGCAAGTCAAGAATATCTTTAAAAGGCATGAGCAAATTTCTCTCGATTTCCAAGACTTTCTAGCAAGAATTTTTAAGCAAAAGTGCGATTTTTATTCACTTAATTCATTTTCTATTATCATTAAAACACAAAAAATTCTCATTTTCTTGCAAGAAAAAACTTTCTCTTTTTCTTCATGCCGCCCAGCTTTGCAACTCTTTCGCACCGAAGAGAATGGCAAATAGTGGTGAGAGGAGACAGTCTCAGAGAGCTAATAGGCTGTAGTAGCTTAGGCGAGAAAGTGTGCTACTCTCCCCGAGCGGATGCCAAACAATTGAGCATATTTACCCTGGCAATTTAAATAATAACTCGTAGACAACGTGCCTGCAAGCAGTGCTTGCAAGTTGCAACCCAGATTTGTAGACCCACGTGCTGGCTGAGAACAGTTTGAGTTTCATTTAGTTCAAATCGGACAGCTCTACGAGTATATATAATTGGAGGAGAAGACTTCGCTGCAGGGTCGCTCAGCCGCTGAGTTACCAACTGCACAAGTGGTCAAATCAAATCGATAGCTCACATTGTTGTTAAAGAGCTCACTTGCTGTCAAAGAGCTCAAGGCACTCGCCATGCGATCGGCCTCCGGGACTTCGAGAACCAATCTGAGCAGTCTCTTGATCCGTTTAAATTCCTCCTTATTGGCCTATCGGTTGTGGCACTTCCACTTGTCCGCCCTGCTGTTCTCCTTAGTGCTGCTCTCCTGCGCTGTCATGATGCTGATTAAGAGTCAAATTCGCATTGATGATGGGCACAGCAGTTTCATTGCTCTGCAACAGGAGGTGAGGCTGTCGCTGATGGAGAGACGCGAAATCTCAACGCATTTTTCGCTCCAACTGCATTTTGGCAGCTCTGCAAGGGACGTCGCTCCACCTGTGGTGAAGAAAATTCACTTCATGTACAAGAGCTTTCAGGTTGACGCGCACTTCAAGTCACTGCTCTCTTCTTGGAGGTAAGTTTACTCTATTTAGCTAGTGTAATCGAGTCACTGTAACTGTAAGATCTAGAGGAACAATGTGATGCTTTCCACCTGAAACAATACCACCACCACCACCACCACCACCACCACCACCACCACCACCACCACCACCACCACCACCACCACCACCACCACCACCACCACCACCACCACCACCACCACCACCACCACCACCACCCCCACCACCACCACCACCACCACCACCAACAACAACAACAACAACAACAAACAACAACAACAACAACTACAACAAATACACCACTCGCCGGCCACGAGTGGCCAAAACGGGGGAGGTGTCAGAACGCACACCTTTGGGCCGCAATTCTCAAAAAAAGTCAGCAAATTGAGGCGATTCAATCTGGCTGGTTAAGTTATTCTGTCGGAGAGTCGCTACCGCGAGCCCTGTTACATGACCTGCTGTTATGAACGGCGGAGGGCCGGCGAAGACGAGGCCAAGGACGAACGACGCGCTACCCCGAGCTGCTCCTGAGGGATGCGAGAGCCCCCTTTCTGACTCGGATTGTGGAAGCCAAGACAACACCTCAAGCTAATGCATGCTTCAGCAATCACCAGAGCAGTGCGGTCATTGTTTAGCCTAAGATATACAAGTAGAATCCTTGGCTGACACGACAGATTTTTTATCTAGTTTGTCACACATGACTTTAAATAATTGTCAAAAAGCTTACCATGCTTCACAGCCTTAGAATTACAAACACAGCTAAAAATAAAAAGCATACTCTCGTGCTGCAATTTGAACTTCATGCACCCATGCGCCATACAGAAAGGTGTACCCGGACTACCAAATGTATTTCTGGACGGACGTAGAGATCGACCTGCTGATCAGTAGCCGCTACCCAGCCTGGCAGGACATGTACTACCGACAGCTGTCCAACTACATGGAGCGATCGGACGCCGCCAGAGCCTTCGTGCTGCACGCCATGGGTGGCTGGTACGCCGACCTCGACACCGGCTGCCTAAGCCGGGCGGACCGGCAGGCCGCCAAACACGCTTTGATCTTGCCGCTGGAGCCCTACCTGCACGCGCTGAACCACTTCCACATGCGCCGGTTGGTGAGCAACGCCATCATGTACAGCGCTCCGCAGCATCCGTTCTGGATGTTCTACCTGCACCGGCTGCGACAAACTCTGGCCGGCAAGAAGCCGAGACGGAGCACCTTGCTTGCCGTCGTGATGACGGGACCGGTGCCGCTCACGGAGGCCGCGCTCATGTTTCAGCAGGTAATCACAAATTGCTCAGGTGTGTTTTAGGTTTAACCTTGAGACAGTGATACCGCTTTCTTTGCTCACCTCTTGTGCATCCGCAGGCGCATCAAGATGAAGGCTGTCCCGGACCTTGGTGTCCGCACCTGCCCCCGCCAGTGCAGTTCCTACCGTTTTACGACAACAGCACGTTGGAGTTGAGAGCCCGCTTCCGCTTCCTGTGCACCCGAAGCCCGTTGGAACGGCTGTTCGACAGCGTCGAGTTCGAGGACGAGTGTCGCCGCTTTGAGCAGCACGGCTTCGCCAACCCGCCGCTGGACCCAGCCGAGTCGCACGCCTATCACGTGTTCGCGCACCTTAACGAGAGGAAGAACGACAGCGGCGTGAAGGCAGACGTGAGGAAGTGGAGGCTGCAACTGCTGCACGGGAGGCGCCTCGTTGCTGAACTTAACATACTGTAAAGTGACAGATGTTTAAGAGCAGTGGTTGCGGCTAGTGCACGCGTACTCGTGCTTTCTTTGTCTTTGAGACAACAAAATTCTATTTACTACCTGCAAAACAGAAACAGATTCGGGAATTTGGCTCTCGCCCAAATGTTCTCTGGTTGGTTCGAATGCCACTCGGCGCACCTCAGGAGAGCCAACCCTCAGGACAACGTGTTTCAACTACCTGACGATGAGAAAGTCACAGCCCGCAGCCCACCCCGAGCAAACAAACCGTTTAATTGTCTCGGAGCAACATTTGCTTCCTATAGTAAAATACACCTTGATTAGCCCAATGTATGTCAAATAAATGACGTCTTCCATTGCAAATGCATGAGCCTACAAACCCTAAATACAATAAGAGACTATTAATCATAGTTATTTTGTATACTTTTTAATGCGGATCTGTCTAGGACCTCTAGATGTTCTTCTTCTTCTAGAAGTCATAACTTCTAGTGGTCTTTGATGAGACTATGAGTATGAGACTCAGGCGATTCATGAATCGTTTTAGGTATAAAAGGATTATCTTGACAGATTAAGCGGACGAAAATGCAGTGCAAATTATATTAAATTTACTCGCTGTTTGAAAGTTCAGGTTTCGAGCTAAATTAAACTTTTAGAAACTGGCTTTCAGACCGGACGTTCGCTGCCAGTTCATATTGCCATAAATGCGATAAAAAATCACACATTTCAAGCAAACGCACATCATTCAAAGCAGCAATGCAGGTTGGCACGGTCCAAACCAGCCTCAGCATCTGCGCTTGAAATCCTGCGGTTGAATTGAAACGCACTAATGGCTACCAATGGCTAGCTATGGATCGAAGTACACCCCTGCATGCACAACTGACAGGCTAGTTGTTAGAATCATGTCTATCCATGTTTACGCAGAATCCAGCCTAACATACAGTTTCGTGTGCCAATTCTTCCAACATAAACGTTTTGCCACTCGCAGCGAAGCCAAAGCAGCATTGGTTTCGCAGAGCTGCCCAACAGGCTGCCAAAAATGTTCGGCGACTTCGGCGACTCCGACTTCGCAGATTTGCCTCCACCGCCGCCTGAGTTCGCCGACGAGTCGCCCGAGCAGCCGCCTGCGCAGCCTACGGGCGGCTCAACTTTCCGTCCGTCTTCGACAACTTCTGGCGATTTTCGCGGCAGCTTAGTTGAGGATAGGAAGTTCCTTGACGACTACTTCTGCAACCTGACGCGCACTGAAGCCCTGGAGGCTCTGGAGGCGGTTCAAATGGTATTTTTGGCGAGGACTTCTGGGTTTTACGAGCTAAAATGCCAAGTATAATCGCGTCTGCAAAATTCTAAGGCTGGTTTTACTATCATTAAAGTTATTCAGCATATTTATAGTTATTCATTTGAGCACATTCCTAAAGAAACCAGAAGCAAAGCCGGACAATGTTCTTGTAAATGTTACAGGCCCCCAAAAGTTTGTTATATGGATTTGCAATGAGGGCAGAGCTGACCTTTTAAATCGGTTGAGCCGTTTTTTTTTAAATCCATCAAATACCAACCATATGCATACAGATAACTCATTTTTAGTATATAGGACTAGCAATCTACGAGTAGTGCACCCCCCTTTGGGGCGGCCAATAAGCAGGGGACGAAATAGTAAAATGACCCAGTGACCGATTGACAGATCATTCGAGTCTCTCATACGAGTACGTACCTTACTACGTGTCAGATTGCAGTTGGTTTCTGCAATCAGATAAATCCCGGACATGTTTATCGATGCTAGGAACCGGTGGACAACTGTACTCCCAGTCGGTGGGCTCAGTCTTTCAAGTCCCCCGGTGAAAAAAAACATTGCAGGAAGGCGCCTACATTGTTCGGCCGGGAAGCGGCAGTCCCTACTGCATCTCATTCCTGCACGGCGGCGAGACGAAGCACGTGAAAATTCAGCGCAGCAGCAATGCTCAGTTTTTCTTAGGTGAAGCTAAAATTGAAATGGTGAGTGTCTTCAGCACGGTGTTCTGAGTAATTTGGCTATTCCATCTTGAGTCTATATAGGAATATTTTCGTGCCATCCATTTTTAGCTGTTCGACTCTATGTCTCAGCTGATGGACTACCTGACTAAGAATGTCATCCAAGGTGTCAACGGAGTTGTGTTTCGATTGATTATCAACGCCAAGCCCTACTCGCAAAGGCAAGTGTACAGTTGATGGATAGTAAACAGAAACTCAGCTTATAAGAATTCATTGCATAGGCACTGCTTATCCATATGATGTGCCAATTGTCAATCGCACGGAATCCGATGTCGAGAATCCGACATTGATCCTAAATAGCGGCACAGACATCCTGACTGTGACTGTTTCAGGTAAAAAATAGCTAAAAGCCATGCATGATAAGACATTGCTCCGTAGCCTGCAGTCAAATCCCGCCGTCCCATCCGAGCCCTACTGCAGTGTCAACACTCGAGATTACTGACTCAATTAACTTAACTACTCAATAAATTTCAGCATCGGAGCACACAGATCGCAGCCGTCTCCCGGCATTGGCAATTCTCACCTGCCGTACCCTCAGCATCTTCAGTCGCCGCCAGCGCGGGTACCGACAGCTCCCGAAGTCAGCAACGGTGGCGGTAGGCCGCCCATGCCGCGGCGAAACTCCTCGTTTGCTCCTTCTTCGTTCGGCGGCTGCAGCGGAGGCGGCACCGATTTCACCAGCGCGACTCTGCCGGGACGGCCGGAGCAGTTGGGCGGCAGTTTCAGCGCTGGAACCGGCCAGTCGCCAGCAAAGCAGCCGGAGGCGCCGCGGCTCCGGCCACTGGTTCAACAACGCTACTATGTCGAAGTGCGACGCGATGAAGCCGAAGCCCACCTGATGAACACTCGGATTGTGAGCGATGGTTTTATAAAACCGCTTAACGACATCGTGGAAGGAATCTAGAGAGTGAGACTAGAAACTGAGGAGTGACTAGGACAGAAGAGACTAGAGAGAGACTAGAGAGAGAATAGATATAGACTAAAGAGAGAGACTAAAGAGAGACTAGAGGACTAGAGAGGGACAACAGAGACTAGAGAGAGACTAGAGAGAGACTAGAGAGAGACTAAAGAGAGGCCAGAGAGAGACTAGAGAGAGACTAGAGAGGCCAGAGAGAGACTAGAGAGGCCAGAGAGAGACAAGAAAGAGGCCTAAGAGAGACTAGAGAGAGACTAGAGAGAGACTAGAGAGGCCAGATAGAGACTAGAGAGAGACTAGAGAGAGACTAGAGAGAGGCCAGAGAGAGACTAGAGAGAGGCCAGAGAGAGACTAGAGAGAGACTAGAGAGAGACAAGAAAGAGGCCTAAGAGAGACTAGAGAGAGGCCAGAGAGAGACTAGAGAGAGACTAGAGAGAGACAAGAAAGAGGCCTAAGAGAGACTAGAGAGAGGCCAGAGAGAGACTAGAGAGGCCAGAGAGAGACAAGAAAGAGGCCAGAGAGAGACTAGAGAGAGGCCAGAGAGAGACTAGAGAGAGGCCAGAGAGAGACTAGAGAGAGGCCAGAGAGAGACTAGAGAGAGGCCAGTAAGCACTAGAGGGAGAACCAGCAGAAAACACTAGAATTGTGGGCGTTAGTTACTATCGAAAAGCGCCTTACTGGCGACACGTATACAGCATCCTGACTATAGACATTGCACTGTTACATCGGGCAAAAAGAGCTTCAAATTTATTACTCTGAACTAATTAGTCTCAGAATTCTTCAAACATGTTTACTATCGATAAGACTTTATCGACTTGCTTGCACTTTTTCCCATTTGCACAGGAGGGCCAGTTCCTGGTGCGGCCCAGCAAGGCCTCAGCCTACTGCCTGTCCGTGTTTCACAGGGGCCGAGTTGTTCACCTGAAGATTGTGTGCACTTCCAATCGCTTCGTGTTGGAGCAGCTGCTTAACGATGGCCAGGTGAGAATTGAGTGATTTTTAGCGCGATTTCTGTTTGCATTTTCTTCTGCACACGAGGAACCGAGAGGCAGTGAACTTAGTGAAGTCACTCACTTCGCATGTTCGATGCATGTTCATTGGCGCCTGAGTCAGTCAGCAACGCCTTCAGTCCTCTGGTGTCTTCACTTTAGGTTTATGATTTTATGATTTTGATTATGACTTCTGTACCGGTACCCGTATCGGTACCCGTATCGGTACCCGTATCGGTACCCGTATCGGTACCCGTATCGGTACCCGTATCGGTACCCGTATCGGTACCCGTATCGGTACCCGTATCGGTACCCGTATCGGTACCCGTATCGGTACCCGTATCGGTACCCGTATCGGTACCCGTATCGGTACCCGTATCGGTACCCGTATCGGTACCCGTATCGGTACCCGTATCGGTACCCGTATCGGTACCCGTATCGGTACCCGTATCGGTACCCGTATCGGTACCCGTATCGGTACCCGTATCGGTACCCGTATCGGTACCCGTATCGGTACCCGTATCGGTACCCGTATCGGTACCCGTATCGGTACCCGTATCGGTACCCGTATCGGTACCCGTATCGGTACCCGTATCGGTACCCGTATCGGTACCCGTATCGGTACCCGTATCGGTACCCGTATCGGTACCCGTATCGGTACCCGTATCGGTACCCGTATCGGTACCCGTATCGGTACCCGTATCGGTACCCGTATCGGTACCCGTATCGGTACCCGTATCGGTACCCGTATCGGTACCCGTATCGGTACCCGTATCGGTACCCGTATCGGTACCCGTATCGGTACCCGTATCGGTACCCGTATCGGTACCCGTATCGGTACCCGTATCGGTACCCGTATCGGTACCCGTATCGGTACCCGTATCGGTACCCGTATCGGTACCCGTATCGGTACACGTTTCATTCTCTTTCGCATCGACCACAACTGCAAACGCATTGCAGACGTATGCCAATGTGCCCGATCTGATTGACTCCTTGGCCCTGAGCCAGCGAACTCTCACTCTGATGAACGGGGACTCCATCGTGCTCAGAATGATGGACTGAACTCAGCCGATGATGGCCTGCAAAATCACCGACAACACGAAAAAAACTTGTCTGCTCAAAGCATAAGAATTTTAAGGAAACTTTACTCCAGACACTGAAAAGTTAACTTCACCTCTTTTGCAAGTCTGCCTTCACCGATTCGTGTTTGAAACTGAGATTCAATTTTCCTCAAAAGTTTGTCCGTCGGTGAAATCGACCTGTCAAAAGTTTGAACTTAATTGATCTTTCTTGTAACATTTGGCCCCGTTTTTCTATGGTGACAGTAAATAATATGCTGCATGCACCGTTGATTCCACTTCAGTAGTATGAATAGTGAAATGTCAACTAAAAATTAATTTATTTTATGACACACTAGCTTATGTTACTCGCTTGTTATAATGTCTGTTTGATTAACTGCCTGTACATGTAAATCGTTAAAAAGAATCAAGTCGAGATCTAACTTCGCGAAACAGCAAGGCCAAAATGCGAAAATTGATTTCAGTTTTATTTCATCTGCAGTTGTTCTGAAGCATCGGCAAACGATTTGCAAATATAATAAATTTAAACTCTGCAAAAAACGGTTCGAGTTTTTATTGGGTTCGTAACCAGAAGATGCGGTACCAGTGTCAGGCAATCTGGGAACAAAAATAGTCGACTCAATCAGAGCCCATCATCAGTTGCATTAGAAGCTCAAAGCAGTGAGCAGCAGCATTGCTGCGGATAGTCCGGAAAGTACACCCTCCGATCCAGGCCATAGACAAAGAACTTGCCGCCCTGGTCCTCGAACTTCCAGTCGACCTCGGTGACAGGGGTGGCGAGCACCGTGTGTCGCATGGCCAGGATGCGACCCTCCTTGCTGTACTTCGCCGACATGGCGGGCAGCAACTCCTTGGAGAACTGGAGGATGCACTGCTCGGGAAACTCGTTCAGCGGAGTCAAAACCTCGCCCTCGTCGCGGTACATCTCCTGACCTTTAACCTCTGACACCAGCTTGTCGGGCAGGGCAGTCTCCTCGTGGATCTTGTCCTCGTGGTGGGCCTCCCACTTGGTGTGATTTCGCACGCACCATTTGAGCTTCTTCTGCCCGGAGCAGGTCTTGCACTTGTACTTTCCCGAGCCGTGGCATCGGCCGCACGCGCTCTGGCCGCTGCCGCCGCAGGACCAGCACGGCACCTCGCCCTCGGGGCCAGCGACTAAGCCTCCACCATTGCAGCCGGAGCAGGGAAAGTGCGCCTGTCCCTTGCAGTCGCGGCAGCGGACCTGGCCCTTGCCCTTGCAGTACCAGCACTTGCGCACTGAGGCCGTGTGCGGCACCTCGGCTTTGCGCTTCTCCTCCTTCCACTGCTGCTTCGGCAGCATCTCCATGTCCCAGGGCATGGGCGCAGCTCCGGCCGCCGGTGGGTCCAGCTTATCGCCCTTCTTGTAGCCCTGGCTGATCCACTTCACCTTTCGCACCTCGACGAACATCTCGCATCGGTAGATGAACGCGTTGGTGAGCTTCAAGTTGCTGATTGACATCCCCTCGGCGGCGCCGGAGCGCCAGCAGGCCTGCGAGTTGACGAACTTCAGCAGCGCCGCCCGCACCTCCGGTTCGTCCATTTTGCCGACGTCTTTGGGCAAATCAATCGGCGTCGCTTTCGCCTCTTTGGTGACCGCGGCGGCCGGCGGCGGCAGGAAGCGGGTCTTCTTGCGCTCCTCGCCCTTCTTTCTGTAAGCTGGCGGCCCGATGATGCTCTCGTAGGCGGGCACCTTCTCGGCGCGGTACTTGTGGTCCTTGCCCTTGGCCGCCCTCTTGTTCATCTTCTTCTGCTCGTCTGAGCTGGACGATGCCAGCGAGGTCTCCGACGAGGAATAGTCGGTGTCGATTTCTAAAACGCCGATCTTGAAGCCCATGGTGCTGCTTCGCGGTCGCTTGTGAGTATGATTTACCGTTGCAAATGCGATGCGATGCCTAGTCTAATTTATATTGATGAAGCCACTGTCACCATGGCAGCAGCCACAGCGGGGGCAGAGATGGAGGTGGAGGCAGGCAAGGCAGAGCTTTTGAGGGAGTTATTTGTATAAATCACGAGGGCCTGAGCAGTCTGAATCAGAAAAGAATATTACCGATGCAGCCTGCACAATGAAAGCTTTATCGTGCAGAGTAAACTTTGTCGCTATGGCGACGCCAACGCTCACCTTGCGAGATGCGCCTCCTTTGCTCCTCTCTCCCTTGCACTCATGGTAAATATAGCAGAATACCTCTCTGTGACTCTGCATTACCAAAGCATTATATTGACAAGATAAAGAGAAACATTTGGTTTCTTTTCGAGCGGCTTCAGTTTGCTCAAGTCTTTGAGACATGACAGACTAATCTTGCTTCGCTGTGATATTTTCATTCACTTGCGTCAATTAGGTTTCCCTAGCGCCTCTTTTACCATGAAGCTGCTGTGTCAACTGTTGGGCACTATTTGCAATCGCTCTGCAACTCTGCGTTGCTAATGTCAACAAACTAATCTGCCAGGAATTGCCGACAGGCAGCTGAGATGCTGGAATCCTAGTCTATCCAATTTTAAAATGTTCATTTGAGATTAGGCAGCACACAATGGTTTATGTACTCTTTTTCACGGACAAAGGGCGGAAATCCCATCTAGGCCAGGGACGCCTGATGTTAGATATCTGGACTGGGAATAGAGATCTGAGTGTACGCTCCACTCCCAATTAGAGCTCTGTGACCGTTCCCTGATCTTAGCACGCCTCCCTCAGGGGGCTCCTGATGCTACCCGTATTGCATGCGATGCCCACAGCCTTAATCTCTTCATTCACCTTCATGAGCTGCTGCTCTGTAAAAATGGTAAATAATTTACCCTGCAGAGATGCTCGCCCGCTGAGAGGCTGAAATAAAATACCTGCTTTTCAGGTTGCTCTCTATGTGTTTACTTGAAAAGGTAACTAATCTTCTGGCCATGTATTCTCAATAAAATTATATTCCCCAGAGCGTGTTCTCAGGGATGAAAGCTTTTTAAATAGCTCAACAATAATTAGCTATGTGCCTCATTTCACTGCTTGCTTTGGGTAATATTTTATCCTGTTATGCTACTGAAACACCGATAATGAATACGGTAGGACCTGCTAAATGTTGAGCGGTTATGAGTGATTTGGTCTTATTACCAATATACTACTTACTGAGTAGCTTAAAACTCCCTCATTTGTCTCGAGATAATGACGTCACTTCTCAATTCAACACAATACTTAATATAACTGATAAACTGACTCACTGACTCAGTGTAGCGGTGTATGTACAGTGTAGCAGTGTATGTACAGTGTAGCAATGTATGTACAGTGTAGCAATGTATGTACAGTGTAGCAATGTATGTACAGTGTAGCAGTGTATGTACAGTGTAGCAATGTATGTACAGTGTAGCAGTGTATGTACAGTGTAGCAGTGTATGTACAGTGTAGCGGTGTATGTACAGTGTAGCAGTGTATGTACAGTGTAGCGGTGTATGTACAGTGTAGCGGTGTATGTACAGTGTAGCGGTGTATGTACAGTGTAGCAGTGTATGTACAGTGTAGCAGTGTATGAACAGTGTAGCGGTGTATGTACAGTGTAGCGGTGTATGTACAGTGTAGCGGTGTATGTACAGTGTAGCGGTGTATGTACAGTGTAGCGGTGTATGTACAGTGTAGCGGTGTATGTACAGTGTAGCAGTGTATGTACAGTGTAGCGGTGTATGTACAGTGTAGCAGTGTATGTACAGTGTAGCGGTGTATGTACAGTGTAGCGGTGTATGTACAGTGTAGCGGTGTATGTACAGTGTAGCGGTGTATGTACAGTGTAGCGGTGTATGTACAGTGTAGCGGTGTATGTACAGTGTAGCGGTGTATGTACAGTGTAGCGGTGTATGTACAGTGTAGCGGTGTATGTACAGTGTAGCAGTGTATGTACAGTGTAGCGGTGTATGTACAGTGTAGCAGTGTATGTACAGTGTAGCAATGTATGTACAGTGTAGCAGTGTATGTACAGTGTAGCAGTGTATGTACAGTGTAGCGGTGTATGTACAGTGTAGCAGTGTATGTACAGTGTAGCAGTGTATGTACAGTGTAGCGGTGTATGTACAGTGTAGCGGTGTATGTACAGTGTAGCGGTGTATGTACAGTGTAGCAATGTATGTACAGTGTAGCAGTGTATGTACAGTGTAGCGGTGTATGTACAGTGTAGCAGTGTATGTACAGTGTAGCGGTGTATGTACAGTGTAGCGGTGTATGTACAGTGTAGCGGTGTATGTACAGTGTAGCGGTGTATGTACAGTGTAGCAGTGTATGTACAGTGTAGCGGTGTATGTACAGTGTAGCAGTGTATGTACAGTGTAACGAAGTATGTAGTTTGTGTTGGTCCTAGTGTCATAAAAATAATTAATGATAATCATAAAAATAATTAATGATTGACATCTCGAGATTTTTTTCAGTCAAAATATTATTTTGATAAAAATAATAAATTTTTCAAATGGTTATGTAAAAGGAGCGCTCATATTTCATATACTAAATCATTCCTACTTTTGAAATTTTATCTCCATTGTCAAAATATGGAAAGTAAAAGACAAATTTTCATCACTTAGGCAATCTCATAACAGGCCTTAGCGAGGTAGAAAGGTGACGAGCTGACCGCGACCTGACAATTCCGACGGCTCATCGGGGCCCTCGCTCCGGCAGCTCCGGCAGTGGGCTCAGCGGCACCTGAGGCCGTTGAGGCGGTGGACTTCCTTCGATTCGAAATCTTTGGTGGAAGCGGCGGCGGCGGCAGCGGCGGCCCTCGAAGTTGCCTCGGCTCGTCGTTCTCGGGCTGCTGGCGCTGCCGTTGCCACCTTCCGTGGCTGGACGCCGCGAGCGAGTAACCAGTCGTCGACCGCGGGTGTGACCGTCAGGAGCTCCGCCCAGTCGACCAGCAGGTCAGCCATTCGCTGATGGCAGAGCTGCTTCTCCCGCTTGGCCCTGCTTTGAATGTCGGCAATCAGCAGGTCCTTGGAGCGCTGCAGACTGCGATTTCTGGCCAGCATCTTCGCCAAGGTGCTGGCGGCTGTGCGGCCTGCCTGATGCTGGCTCTGCTGCTGCATCTGCGTCCAGCCTCTTTATCAGTGAGAGCCTGCTAAGGTTTTTACGACCTCAAAAGCTTGAGAAAAAAGATGACCAAAGGTGTGAAAACACTGAAACTTATATAGCCATTTTTCCTGCATTTATAACTCCGCACAATGTGCCCCCTGACCTCTCTGCCCCATTCGTAATTTTACACAACGGAGTCGTAAAAACACATGGGAGAGCCGAAATCTCACTTGGCCCATTGGAGCACTAATCGCAGTGTTGAGGTTTTGTGAAGAGCTATTTCCAATAAGAAATGATAGAGTGCATCTGCACATGCAGCTTATTGAGCGCAAACTGCATGTCTAAGCTTTGTGGAAGAGCAGCTTCTTTAGTTTAACCTTCCCCATCCCTCTCCCTAATCCGGCCACGTCCCTCACTCCGTGTGACAGGCAGCTAAAATGGGACACGTTGAGTGCCTGCCCGCCACTCTGTCCAAAAAGATTCCAAATAAAGAAAGGCGATCTCAACAAAAGCAAAAAGGGAAAACACGACGACTGCATGCGAGCGCTACGCACTGGAATGGGAAGGACTGCTGTGGGACCCCGCCAAAACTTGGTGAAGATGAGGCTGACCGCACCGCTGAGTTCTAGGCATGACCTAAGATGTCCACCAGCTCGCGTGTATTTACACGACTGTGGTGTCTTATGGCAGAATTAGCGACAAGTAGCTAGAGCAAGGAGGCATGGAGCGTTCAGTGAGCGATTACCTACCTGTCTGTCTACAGTTCATTGGCTAGTCTACCTGCCCCTCCCATGTTCCATCTCGAGAGCTCAGGGGGCAGAATCTATCTAATTGGAGCAAGGCTGCGGGTGGAGAGAATGTGGAGCATGCAGCTCACTTTCGGGGCTCACAGGGGGATCGGAGCCGAGATGCCCGGTCAAATGAAAAGCCGTCAGCCCGACTGGGGCACGCAGGCTGTCGATTTTTGCTCTTCTGCTTCCGTAATGGAAGCCGTTTGGCGCTAATTATCTTCCAAAAGGTAGTCACCATTGGGACAGTCACAATTAGCCATCGTTCTTTAAAGTTGCTCGCGCAGGAGCA
>NIVC01000089.1:580000-627500 GCA_002269645.1 Macrostomum lignano | reverse complement strand
TGTCAGAGTAGGGCTGCAGATGTCAGAGTAGGGCTGCAGATGTCAGAGTAGGGCTGCAGATGTCAGAGTAGGGCTGCAGATGTCAGAGTAGGGCTGCAGATGTCAGAGTAGGGCTGCAGATGTCAGAGTAGGGCTGCAGATGTCAGAGTAGGGCTGCATATGTCAGAGTAGGGCTGCAGATGTCAGAGTAGGGTGGGAGATGTCAGAGTAGGGCTGGAGATGTCAGAGTAAGGTGGGAGATGTCAGAGTAGGGCTGCAGATGTCAGAGTAGGGCTGCAGATGTCAGAGTAGGGCTGCAGATGTCAGAGTAGGTTGAGAGATGTCAGAGTAGGGTAGGGTGGTAGATTTCAGAGTAGGGTAGGGTGGTGGTTAGAGTGGTAGATTTCAGAGTAGGGTAGGGTGGTAGATGTGAGACGAGGCTGGGGATGCAGAGTCATAATGCATCATATTTCTGCTTTTAAAATCAACATTAATCTTTAATGACGACAGATCAGCTTGTCATGATGGATCTTCGGTGACCAAGCGGCTGCTCGTTCGAAACTGCCCTAATCTGGTGTAGGAGCTGAGAGATGGGGAGGCTGTTAGGCTGCATGGCTGAGTTGTGCCGTGTTTGGCTTGTTTGAGACCCGCCGCGTTCCATGCAGTGAGCTGCACACGAGGCCCGAATGCTATGCACTCTAGGGAGTGCTCTGGCTAATGAGTGTAGGTCATAGGGACACATGGGCGGGGAGTGCTCTGGCTAATGAGTGTAGGTCATAGGGACACCTGGGCGGGGAGTGCTCTGGCTAATGAGTATAGGTCATAGGGACACCTGGGCGGGGAGTGCTCTGGTTAATGAGTATAGGTCATAGGGACACCTGGGCGGGGAGTGCTTTGGCTAATGAGTATAGGTCATAGGGACACCTGGGCGGGGAGTGCTCTGGTTAATGAGTATAGATCATAGGGACATGAGCGGGGAGTGCTCTGGCTAATGAGTATAGGTCATAGGGACACCTGGGCGGGGAGTGCTCTGGCTAATGAGTGTAGGTCATAGGGACACATGGGCGGGGAGTGCTCTGGCTAATGAGTGTAGGTCATAGGGACACCTGGGCAGGGAGTGCTCTGGCTAATGAGTGTAGGTCATAGGGACACATGGGCGGGGAGTGCTCTGGCTAATGAGTGTAGGTCATAGGGACACCTGGGCGGGGAGTGCTCTGGCTAATGAGTATAGATCATAGGGACACCTGGGCGGGGAGTGCTTTGGCTAATGAGTATAGGTCATAGGGACACCTGGGCGGGGAGTGCTTTGGCTAATGAGTATAGGTCATAGGGACACCTGGGCGGGGAGTGCTTTGGCTAATGAGTATAGGTCATAGGGACACCTGGGCGGGTTGAGCCCTGGCTAATGGCTAATAAGCATCTGAGAACGAACCTCTCTCTCAGTGCCCTCTTTCCTTTCTCACCTGCGGCAGGTGGGGCTGGCTCGGCTTCAACTGCGGCAGCACCTTTGGCATCCGCGGCGGCAAGTGGAAGCTGGCGGCTCGCTCGGCCGTCACGACCATCATGGCATCGGTTGGGGGCGGCCTGTCCAGCCTGGGCCTCACGTGAGAGCTCATCGCCTTCTCTCAATACTGCCGACACTGTGCTGAGCTGCCAATCACTCCTATTTTCTTTTTTTAGATTCGCAATATGTCGGGGCAAGTACGATATTGCGGACATTGTGAACGGCGTCCTGGGCGGTCTGGTGTCCATCACGGGTGAGTGAAATAGTGTGAGAATCGGGCCGTCTCTTCTTAGTGTGAGGGGCAGCGGCGCTCCCCAAAGCATCAGGGAGAGGGAGAGAGGGAGGGGCAGTGGCGCTCCCCAAAGCATCGGGGAGAGGGAGGGAGGGAGGGGCAGCGGCGCTCCCAAAGCATCGGGGAGAGGGAGGGAGGGAGGGGCAGCGGCGCTCCCCAAAGCATCGGGGAGAGAGAGGGAGGGAGGGAGGGAGGGGCAGCGGCGCTCATCAAAGCATCGGGGAGAGGGAGGGAGGGAGGGGCAGCGGCGCTCCCCAAAGCATCGGGGAGAGAGAGGGAGGGAGGGAGGGAGGGGCAGCGGCGCTCATCAAAGCATCGGGGAGAGGGAGGGAGGGAGGGGCAGCGGCGCTCCCCAAAGCATCGGGGAGAGAGAGGGAGGGAGGGAGGGAGGGGCAGCGGCGCTCATCAAAGCATCGGGGAGAGGGAGGGAGGGAGGGGCAGCGGCGCTCCCCAAAGCATCGGGGGGGGGAGGGGGTTAGGAGTAGGAGGAGCAACCCAAGCCAAAGCAATGCAAGGGTATGAAAGCACGATCATGAACCGACAACGCCCCGCATTGGCAGGCATGTGCGCACTGGCCCACCCGTGGGAGTCGCTGGTGATCGGCTTTATCGCCGGCCTGTTCACCATCGGAACGGCCCGGCTGGTCAGCCGACTGCGGATTGACGATCCAGTGGGGGTGATCCCGGTGCACATGGTTTGCGGCGTCTGGGGCCTCCTGGCAACCGGCCTGTTTGTTGACAAGGTGATTAACTTGTAATATACAGTTGGCGGGGGCCGTGGCCCTGTGATGTGCCAGCGGCCCAGTCTCGATTCCAAGTGCAGTCACATTTATTTGGGGGCTAAATTGAATCTCGGCTTGGCTCTGCTCGTGCAATTAACGCCCTTGAGTGCAAACCTTCAAAGCAAAGTGAAGTGTACGCGTACATGCCTAACGATAAACCTGTGTGAGTGCGTGCCTGTGCTGTGCGTCTGACTGCGTGCACATCCGCGCGCTTGTGTGCCTGCTCAGGGGAGTCGGCGAAATGGGCAGCAATGCCTCTCGCGGGTTGTGCGACAATGCCGCTTAAAGTGCGCCAGGGTGCACACAGCCCCAGCCTCTAACAGAGAATAAAGTGATAAAAACAATAAATGAAAATAGAGACAAATTCTATGAATTCAGTTTAAAACCGTGTGAAATCAAGAGATGTGTCTTGACCCGTGACCTTAATTGTCACGCACTCTGCTGCTCTGTGTTCAGGAATCAGTGAATCAGTGAAGTGAAGCAGTTGAGGATAAGCTAAGCTGTTGAAGTAAGATTGTAAATGCAAATATTTTAAATTATTTTCTGACAGTAATGTTTTGAAAATTTAGTCTCGAAAGTAGGCGCATTACAGATGCTCTGTAATTAGATGTTGTAATTAAAATTATGAGCTTTTCTAACTGGATCAAACCCGCGACAGGACGAGCTGGAGAACCTCACCAAGGGTCGCTACGGGCTGTTCAAAGGCGGCGGGCCGTACCTGCTGGGCATCCAAGCCCTGGCAGCCCTGTGCATCAGCGCGTGGGCCGTGATAAACACCATTGCACAGCTGCTGGTAAGCCACCGCGGTACAGTTAAAGTACAAGGAGGCTAGTGGTTTTTTTCATGTGTAACTTAAGAGTACCGAGCTAATATAGCTCGTAGAGCCCGAACTATATCTTTTTGAAGCTTGAATAAAGCAACAATATCACAAGTTTATCGAGCAATTTGTTTTAATGGGACCAGCAAAGCAAGCAAATTTAGTTTGTCCAAAATAAATTTTTATAATGCATCAGATGCACGCCGTTTTTCATTCTAAGATTATCGGTAGCAAAACGTACGCACTCGTTCCATGCAGTGCGTTTGATAAGAAATTAAAACTCCGTTTATCATAAAATACGCAGTACTTTTTCCTTGTATTAGTTAATGCTCTCTGTCTCCTCTCCAGCTCATCCACCATCTCGTCGGCCTGCGCGTCAGCGTGGAGGGCGAGCTGCTGGGCTCCGACTACTGCGAGCACAACATTCGGCACGCCAGCCTGGCCGCCCTGCTGCCCGACTGCCAGCCAGAGCAGCAGCCGCCGACAGTCAGGGAGGAGCCCGAAGGTCGCACCGCTCTCGGACTGCGCAGTCCAGCCAACGTGGTCGCCGCAGCGGCCGACTTGGCGACAGGCGTCGTCGATCGGCAGGCGTCGAGCATCGAATTCGAGTTGAATGACGACGCTGTAGCCACCTCGGAGCCGTCGATAGGTTCGGCATCCGCGCCCGATGCTGCGGATGACAATGGCGGAATGTCGAACGGCGGCTTCACAGCCGCCTGATTGCTGCTTCGGGCGTCCGGAGATTGATCAAGGAAAATTTTAACCATTGCTGAATGATTAAATAT
The DNA here is from genome assembly GCA_002269645.1 of Macrostomum lignano. Lineage (NCBI taxonomy): Eukaryota > Metazoa > Platyhelminthes > Macrostomidae > Macrostomum > Macrostomum lignano. The sequence continues at coordinate 623,342 of NIVC01000089.1, read as the reverse complement.
CATAAATATGCTTTATGCTTTATGTTTTATGCATCGTTTGTTTTTGTCTTGCAAAAATATCTAAAATCTGTTTTATGTTGTTCAAAGAAAAAAAGTTCAATATCGCATGACTTTAGCGACCCGGCACCTCAAGAACTGAAGTCGTATAAAAATAAAAGAAATTAGAAATATTTATAACTATTGTACAAAATTGAGGAGAGTGAAGTTTTGCTTGCAAAAATATTCATTTAAAAGTTGACGAGAGGATGTTGATTAAAAGGTGTCGATACTGACACATTTACTAGTGGTAGGAGGTTTGTTAGCAAAAGGTCAGAATAGGAAGAAGTCAGTGGTTAGACGTCGGTAAGAAGACGTCAATAGAAAGACGTTAGTAGGAAGACATCAGTAGGAAGACGTCAGTAGGAAGACGTCAGTAGGAAGACGTCAGTAGGGAGACATCAGTAGGAAGACGTCAGTAGGAAGACGTCAGTAGGAAGACGTCAGTAGGAAGACGTCAGTAGGAAGACGTCAGTAAAAAGACGTCAGTAAAAAGACGTCAATAGAAAGACGTCAGTAGGAAGATGTCAGTAGGAGAAGACATTGAGAAGACGTGGATTGGAAGCCAGGTTGTTGGGTTCTAATAAATAATGACCAAGCGGTTGCTTTTGCGAAATGTATTCAACAAATCTCAGTAGGCAGTTATATTTTATCAAAAAACACTCTTCTCTTGAGAAGTAGAAAGCATAAAAAGTGAAGCTTAAGAATGACTTGACATGAAAAAATATTTCAACTTCCAACCAGCAGAGATTTTTTTGCATGGCGATACTGTTAGGATTTGGGCAAACAAGTAAAATTATTTAACTATATATTAAAATATCTCGATATTTCAAACAAATTTTATGATGGTAAAGTAAATGATTGATACAAAAGTTTAAAAAGTATCACAAATGGGAAATACATGCTTTCGACACGTTAACTCGAACAACGGATCGTGGATTGGATCGTGAAAGGTTCGGAAATTCGCTTAATTGTATGGGCGACAGTGTCAGACAGAATATTAGCCAATTCTGGAATAAACAGCAGTGCGAGATGAACTGACCTCAATAGTTAGAACATTCCTGAATTTCGCGACATTGATGACTGAGAACGTTGAACAAAACAGATCCCAATGGGCCTAATTGATTAGTTATTATGGTCTAATTTTCGTTTCAAACTTTGCGACGAAATTAACCAAATCATATTGTAATAGCTTTAAAGTGATCTTTAAAAGTATAAAGAAGGTAAGAAATCGCTAATATTGTGCTTAAACCCACGAAAATAGCCTACATCATTGAGGCTTTTCGAAACGACATCGAAATTTTAAATAGATTCCCATAAGATCTGAAGCGTTTAATTTGAGCATCAGCGGTCTTTGTACCGAGCTCAGTCAGAACCTTCTGCTGCGCCGATGCCCCGGTCGATGCTTGTCGGCCGCTCTTTACCGCCGCTGCCACCGCTACCGCCACCGCCGCCTGCGGTGCCGTACTTCGGCACATTGATAACCAACCCGCGCTCCTGGCTGGCGGCTCCCCAGCCGGCCGCCGGTCCAGCAGCGCCCGAAGGGGAGGTCGCGCCGAAGCCCGCGCCGCCGCCTCCACCTCGTTCGGCCAGCAGCCGCAGGTCAACGGGACTCTCGAATCGGTCGAGGCCGCTGCTGCCCGCCACGCTGGCCCGCATGCAGCCGAGGACGTCAAAATCGCGCAGGTCAGCGCCACGTCGCAGAGAGGCCGCCGTGGTCGGAAGCGGCCACCAGGTGCAGCTGTGGTGCAGCCGCTTCGCCAGGCGGACTTCGGCAGCCGGCCAGCCGAGATGGCGAGCGACCTGACGATGTTGAGGAGCAATCTGTCTCAGTGTCTGTCTCAGTGTCTGTCTTAGCGTATTAGTGTCCGTCTTAGTGTCTGTCTTAGTGTCTGTCTCAGCGTCTGTCTTAGTGTCCGTATTAGTGTCTATCTTAGTGTCTTAGTGTCCGTCTCAGCGTCAATCTTAGTGTCTTAGTGTCTGTCTTAGTGTCCGTCTTAGTGTCCGTCTTAGTGTCTATCTTAGTGTCTTAGTGTCCGTCTCAGCGTCTATCTTAGTGTCGTAGTGTCTGTCTTAGTGTCCGTCTTAGTGTCCGTCTTAAGTGTCTGTCTTAGTGTCTGTACGTCTCCTTAGGACTCCCCAGGATACTGCGTCATCAGTGAACCGGCAGCGCAAACCTGGCGATGAAGGCCCGCTGCTCCGTCACCGTCGCCGCTGGCGGAGGTGCAGTCCCACCAGAACTCCTCAGGCGGCGGGTAGTCGGCCTGCTGGTCCTCTGGTCGGCCTGCTGGCTTCACTGTCAGGTAGAGCAGCATCCGCAGACCACCGGGCTGGGAGGTAGGCGGCGGCTCCATCGAGCCGCTCGGTCGCAGCTCGTAGGCCACGGCGCAGCCGGGGTCGGCCAGAGGCCGAATATTGCTGTACCTGGGAGGTTAGAGGAGTATCGGTGCGGCCGGGGTTGCACAGCAACTAGATGAGTAGCCTCGAAGTATCTAAACTCTAACCTGAGCACTTACTGGTCAAAGAACGAGCTCGTAGATAGGTCAATGGGTTGGTACGTACATGTAGGTAATAGTGAGAGGTTAGGTAGCTAAACGTCATTGCTAAGATACCAAGGCTCAAGTGGAGAGTTAGGGTTAGGATTAGGGTAAACTGTTAACGCTATGCCTCAAGAGTGAGTTTCTGAGGCCGTCGGGTGAGTTGCTGGGAAGCCCGAAGCTCAAACAGGGGAAGCTGATATCGGGGATTACCGCCAGTATTTCTATCCTTAACTTAATCCTTAAATTTTTTTCTAAAATAACTTTGTTCATTTATTTAGTGCCTCTGCTAAACGGGGGCAAATTAGGTCAAATCAGAGGTCAACCCCCGAAGCCACGAACTTGTGCAGCGGCGCAGTCAGGCGGCTCTCAGCCGGCCGGAAGCTGTACAGCCGCATCTGACGCCGCTCGCCAGGTTGAGACTGCTCCAGCCACCTGGCCAGGGCCTGTTGAAGCGTGTCCAACTGGCCGCCACCGGCTTCGTCTACCGCCAGGTTGCAGCGGCGCGGGAACTGCCGGTCCGGGTGCTCCGTCAGCAGCGTCTGCCAGTCGGGCCCGAACGGCAGTCGCTCGAAGACGCGCAGGCGCAGCTGGCCGAGCCGGAGCGGCTCCTCGGGCACCAGACAGAGGCTCGCCCGGTGCCGGACGCGGCTGTGCGCCAGGCTGTTGCCCTCTTTGATTTCGTCCAGCGCCCGGCCGGCCGAGTAGAAGCGCAAGTGGTGCTCATCGACCAGCTCCGGGCTGACCAGGTACGACGCGGCGAGTCGGCGCAGATCAGTGGTGGCGAGACCGCCGTCCACAACTAGTTCGACTGCCGCAGACTGCTGATATTGCTGCTGGTGGTTCTGCTGCGGCAGCACTGGCCAGTTGTCCATCAGGCAGACTCGCACGAAGATCTGGTTGTCGGCGAAGGCTGGCAGCTGCTCCAGGCGCACCGGCCTGGTGTTGTAGCGCAGCGACTGGCACAGAGCGCTCTCGTACTCTTGGGAAATTAAGGGGAGGGTTACCGACAGTGCGGTTGCATTAGTTTTGCATTGTCGTGCGTTGTGCGATTCTAATGTACATGCCTGACGATGAAAAAGTCAGGGTCGATGTACACTCCGATACCCTGTGTGTGGGTGCGCTTGTGTACATATCCGTGTGCATGCTAGGGAGTCAGTGGAACGGGAATTACTGCTCCCCCCTTGACTTGCAGCGGTGCCCCAACTAACTAGAATTCCTGAGAACTAACTACATAAGTCTGTGCACCACTGTGACCCCCGACAAAGCAACATCTTGTTCTCATACCCGGGCAGTAGCTGGCCAGCTGGTCGCTGTAGACAAGTAACCGGTAGCCGCTGTAACCGCCTCTGCCAGCGTCCGAGCCGGGCTGCTCTTTGCTGAGCAGGTCCACCGCTGCGGCCTTGAGCTCGCCCAGGGTCTGTTCATCAAGCAAGCAGAGTTTTCGTAGTTAGCATGGGCTTACATAACTCATGTCACGAGATTGATCTACTCAGCGTCAGGTACTCACATTGTCGAATTTCACTTCCACGGTGAGATGCTTGTCCGGCAGGTTGTCCTCCTGAACGAATGAATGGCGAATGGGCGGGTAGAATGCGTTTACAGTGGGGAAAACTTGATGCTATTGGTGGCCGCTGGGGTCCAAGTTAGACGCGACTCAGAGAGAAACGATCGAAGCTTCACGAAATAAGATAGTCTGAGGTAAACACCACAATGTCAGTCCCAACTTAAGGGCACAAAAGCTTCTAGGTTGAATCGAATGGATATTCAATATGCATACGAGCTTTAATTAATTTAACTTATTAACTTTGAAGCAAAGACCGCAACCTCACCGGGTGGAAGATCACATCAACGATGGAGAGGCCTCTCGTGCCGCCGTTGACGACGCCGCTACCGTTGCCCTCCAGCCGGCCGCCATCGGGGCTGTCCAGTGAGGCAGCCTCGGCGTTATGTCGGACTACCAGGGCGTCGCCGTTGCGGATTCCCAGCTCGGCGAGGCTCCGCTTGAACCGTTCGCGCCCGATCTCGTCGCTCTTGTTAAGCGGGTAGGACGAATAGACGCTGGACCGCTTCAGGTAGACGACGAGTCGCTCCAGCTCCGCTTTGAAGCGCTTCCTGGCCGCGATTGGCGACTCGGCGGCGTCCGGATTGTCCGGCGTCGGTGCCAGGGGCTGGAAGAGCGCCGAGCGCAGGCAGTTAAGAAGGCTGGTAGACCGGCTGAACGGGCGCTCCATCGGCGGCTGGTTGAAGAGACGCAACGTCAGGCGGAGCGGCCGGTTCTCCTCGCCGAATAGCAGCAGCTTTGGCGGCTGCGGTGGCACGGGTTGCGGAGGCTTTGGATCTGGTTTGCTGGTTTGCTGATTAAGATCAAGGTGAGACTGATTAAGATCAAGGTGAGATTGATTAATATCAAGGTGAGAACTAATTAAGATCAATGTGAGACTGATTAAGATCAAGGGTGAGAACTAATTAAGATCAAGGGTGAGACTGATTAAGATCAAGGCGAGACTGATTAAGATCAAGGTGAGACTGATTAAGATCAAGGTGAGACTGATTAAGATCAAGGGTGAGACTGATTAAGATCAAGGCGAGACTGATTAAGATCAGGGTGAGACTGATTAAGATCAAGGGTGAGACTGATTAAGATCAAGGCGAGACTGATTAAGATCAGGGTGAGACTGATTAAGATCAAGGGTGAGACTGATTAAGATCAAGGTGAGATTGATAAATATCAAGGTGAGACTGATTAAGATCAAGGGTGAGACTGATTAAGATCAAGGGTGAGACTGATTAAGATCAAGGTGAGATTGATTAATATCGAGGTGAGACTGATTAAGGTAAGGTGAGATGGATCAAGATCAAGGTAAGATACATAAAGATCAAGTAAATATTGATTGAGATCAAGGTTACATTGGCTAACATCAAAGTAAAGTAGGTTAAGAGTGAGATTCAAGCGCGACCAGTTAGAGTTCGGCTGGTAAATATTTTAACGGATAAGAATGTTGATTCAAGTGCCTAAAAAAAAAGTTACGAGTAGAAGAAGACTCACCGGACTACTGAGACACAGTAGTACAACAGGATTATGAGGCGATCCCAGCTGATAAGCAGATCTGATTGGCACTGAGCTGTTTGACAGCTCAGACAGCTTGGCCAGGCAGTAGTAACCGCAGTTGGTGTACTCCAGAAGGAGGACGGTGGCCACTGTGTCCATGTGGGGCCTCTGGCGGGTTGTGGATGGCATATTTGATGCACGTGCTGTGGTCGGATCTAGGAGCGGATCTAGGAGCGGATCTAGGAGCGGATCTAGGAGTGGATCTAGGAGCGGATCTAGGAGCGGATCTAGGAGCGGATCTAGGAGCGGATCTAGGAGCGGATCTAGGAGCGGATCTAGGAGCGGATCTAGGAGCGGATCTAGGAGCGGATCTAGGAGCGGATCTAGGAGCGGATCTAGGAGCGGATCTAGGAGCGGATCTAGGAGCGGATCTAGGAGCGGATCTAGGAGCGGATCTAGGAGTGGATCTAGGAGCGGATCTAGGAGTGGATCTAGGAGCGGATCTAGGAGTGGATCTAGGAGTGGATCTAGGAGTGGATCTAGGAGCGGATCTAGGAGCGGATCTAGGAGCGGATCTAGGAGCGGATATAGGAGCGGATCTAGGAGTGGATCTAGGAGCGAACCCAGGGGGGATCCAATGAGCGGATTCAGTGGGCTCATCCCTGAGTCGGATCCAGGGGGCGAAACCAGGGTGTGGATCCAGGGTGCGGATCCAGGGGTGGATCCAGGGGCGGATCCAGGGGTGGATCCAGGGTGTGGATCCAGGGGGCGGATCCAGGGGTGGATCCAGGGGCGGATCCAGGGGGCGGATCCAGGGGGCGGATCCAGGGGCGGATCCAGGGGGCGGATCCAGGGGGCGGATCCAGGGGTCGAATTCATGGGCGCGGTCAGGAGCCTCACCATGACGCCCTCAACCTGCCGCAGCAGCTCGGCCACGGGCAATCGGCAGTCGATGCTGACGTTACCGGACGGCGGCATCTCCACTGGCTGCTCCCGGGGCTCCGGCGGCTGCTCAGCCTGCAGCAGCCGTTCCCAGATCAGCAAATCCTCGTCCAGACGAAAAGCCGCCTCCCCGAAGACGTCGAAGCTGGCGGTGTTGGCAGCGGCCTCGTACTCTTCCCGGCGCTGCCTGATGCTCTCGTTCTCGGCCAGCACCGACTTGATCAGCCAGCCGGGGATCTCCGAGCTCGCCGAGCTTCCCGCCGTGGAGTTGGTCGAGGCTGTCGCGGCGGCCGCTGCAGCCGCTGCCGCCGACGACGTTCGCCGGTAGAACAGCATGTAGGCGCACTCGTGCCCGGCGAACTGCTCTTTGAGAACACTCTCCTGCACCTGGCGCACATGAGTGTCGCTGAAAGCGAACCACTGGCGCTGCTGCTGCTGCTGTTTGCCGTTGCGACTGACGCCGCTGCCGCTGCTGGCAGAGCGACTGTGCTGCTGCTTGGGCATCGTGCCGGAGGCTGAGCCTTGGCCTCCAAGCAGATTGCTGGAATTTTTCCGTAACCAGAGTGGGGTTTCTATAGTAGTACATGCACGTGTGCTAATTATTACTACGAATTCGTACTACTATCGAAACTACTATCAGTTACTACTATCAGTAGTAACATCGGTACTACTATCAGTAGTAACATCGGTACTACTATCAGTAGTAACATCGGTACTACTATCAGTAGTAGCATCGGTACTACTATCAGTGCTACTATCGGCTACTAATATCGCCTTCTAACCCCTGGAATCGCCCTTCCCCCACAGACGCCCTTCATTCACGAACCCGTTGGATCCAACCCGGTGCACTGCAGGTGCAGTGGTGCTGTCTACTCCGGCATCGCTGTCCGGAGAGGAAGCCACCAGGCTGCGCTGGAGCAGCGGGATCTGCTGCTGCTGCTGAAGCTGCCCAATGCCGCGCCTCTCCAAGTCGAGCACGAAAGCCCTGTAGTGGCCGCCCATCGCCGAGCCGCAGTGGGAGATGACAGCGTACAGCTCGTACTGCAGCTCGCCGCCGCCGCCACGGTGCCGTTTGCCCTCCGTTGCGTTCGCCGCCGCTGCAGCTGCCGCCGCCGTCTCGGAGGTCACGTAGGGCCGCAGGTCCAGCTGCTCGGGGAAGGTGAACTTTGCCTGGTTCTTCACCCGCTGCATCCGGTTCAAATCGTAGTTGAAGCGCATCAGCGACAGGGTGAGGATTGGCGGCAGAGTTTCCAGGCGGCTGAACTGCAAGGCGTTTGAATTTAGTGCACCATGAGTTTGGTTGGATGGAAAGGTATCTTGAGAGGAAACAGCTGTTGAAAGGAGCGGCCTCAAGGACAGAAACTAGAAAATATCGTAACAAGTACACATGGTTCTTTAAAAAGATGAGTGTAAAACCAAGGGATGCCGGATTCAAGGCCTTCTTGGGGGAGACTAGGTTTGTTGTATTATTTGGTTAGGGATAATTCAGTGTCAGGATTAGGCTCGTCAGTCAATTTGAAGCAGTCAAACGCGCTTGGACCACTTCTTAAGGGTCTGATTTGAAGCGTCTGACTCCCCGCCAAACACACGGGGTTCGATTCTTAACGCTGCCACTTTAATTTTGGGCTCGTAAGCGAAATTGTCCCACTCGGGCTAACCCTCAAGACTGTGTGAGTGCCCTGATGAAAGGGGTGTCTTGGCCAAGAAGCTTCCCAGAGTCACTTGCTTCGCTCCAGAGAGGCAACATGCGTAAAAAAACTAAAGAAGTCACTCTAGACGAGTCTAAAACGATGGGATGTTACGATGGGATCGTAGAGTCGCATCTGAAGCCTGCTGGAGGTTGCTGTAGAATCACTGAATCGCATCACTTTATGAACTAGAATCGCATTTTGCATTTCTCACAACTCTGTTTAGTCTACTTGAGTCACTAGAAAGCGCAGAAAGTGGTGGAAAGTTGACTCCTCGCTGGGTGCGGGTCGACTGTCGCAATGATTTACGGCAGCGCCCAATGCCCCTGCTACTAAATGTAACCCCTGCAATTTAAATTTATCTATCTTATAAGATGCTTTTGGATAGCTTATAGATTTAGAGTCAAAAGCAGAACCGCCAATTCAGAAACCTTCTTAGCGTCGACCATCTTGCCGCAGCTGTCGCATCGATACTGATTTGAGCCTTCAAGTCTCTCCGAGCCGCCAAAGGTGGCCCGCAAGCTGTCCTCCAGCGAGGCGAGGCCCACTGTTGCCAGGCAGAGGTCCAGGAACTCCTCGGATCGGTTGGACACCGCGCCGCAAGTCTGGCACTCGATCATGGTCACGAAAGCGCCGGCCATCGCCGCCTTGATGGCCTGTTTGAGTTTAGTGTGGAAATCTGAGTAAAATACTGGCTATAAGTGCAAAATCTCAAGGTTTAGATTGAGAGAATGGTCATGGCGTAGCGGTATCGCATCGTTCTCTTGTTCAGGAGGACGCGGGTTCGAAATCGCGTTGAAAAATGCATTAAATTGTAAAAGTTTGACTGAAAGAAATCTAGAAAACAAAAAACCTTGTAAGCCTCGGTGTCCACCAGGGACTCCTCCAGCGCATTCATGAGCAGCCGGCTGAGCTCCTGCACGTCGTGCTGATCGCCAAGGTCACGACCGTTCCAACCGAAGCTGCCGGTCAACTCCTGGGTGCTGACGTAGGCGCTTTCCGATAGCAGCACCTGGCATTGGGATTTTCAGATCAATTGACGATATGTTGTGTATTAAACTTGCGTAGTAATTCCTGTAAAATCCATATGAAAACGAATTAAAGCTACAGTCAATGTCATTTTTCATGGTGTGAACGAGCCTACTGACCTTTCTTGGATCGTTTTTATGTATATGAACCCAAGATTAATGGAGAAAAGCCACTGAATTCCTAGAAAGCTACTGAATTCCTAGAAAGCCACTAAATTCCTAGAAAGCCACTAAATTCTTAGAAAGTCACTAAATTCCTAGAAAGCCACTGAGTTCCTAGAAAGCCACTGAGTTCCTAGAAAGCCACTGAGTTCCTAGAAAGCCACTGAGTTCCTAGCAAGCCACTGAGTTCCTAGCAACCTTACCCTGGCCAGCAGCCGCTGCAACTCGTAAGGGATGCGCCGCAGCCCCTGATCCCCGCCGGCCAGTGGAAAGCCGAGCTCGTCGAGGCCGAGCTGTTCCGGCGAGATGGCAAAGATTGCTTGGCGAAGCTCCGGCGACGCGGCCATCACCTAAGGAAAGTTTTCGAGTTGAGTTGTTGAATGCTTTGTTAATGAGGCTGGGCCATAGTTACCCTTCTTTGTCATTCTTTTTTGACCCGATACTGGCGCTTATATATTTACTGTATGACCTTGATCTTGGCGCCCCCTCATTTTTATAACCTTGATCTTGGCTCCCCCATTTTTATGAGCTTGATCTTGGCTTCCCCCATTTTTATGAGCTTGATCTTGGCGCATCCTATTTTTATGAGCTTGCTCTTGGCCCCCCTCATTTTTATGAGCTTGCTCTTGGCCCCCCTCATTTTTATGAGCTTGCTCTTGGCCCCCCTCATTTTTATGAGCTTGATCTTGGCTTCCCCCCATTTTTATGAGCTTTATCTTGGCGCATCCCATTTTTATGAGCTTGATCTTGGCGCATCCCATTTTTATGAGCTTGCTCTTGGCCCCCCTCATTTTTATGAGCTTGCTCTTGGCCCCCCTCATTTTTATGAGCTTGCTCTTGGCCCCCCTCATTTTTATGAGCTTGCTCTTGGCCCCCCTCATTTTTATGAGCTTGATCTTGGCTCCCCCATTTTTATGAGCTTGATCTTGGCTCCCCCATTTTTATGAGCTTGATCTTGGCTCCCCCATTTTTATGAGCTTGATCTCGGCTTCCCCCATTTTTATGACCTTGTTCTTGGCGCCCCTTCCTATAACTATGGCACCCAAAAAGTCACCCCCACTCCCCACATTTAAAGGACTAATAAATATATACGAAACAAGAACCCCACTCGGACCCACCTGCACTAGCGAGTTCAGGTAGCAGGTGGCGCCCTGGTTCTCCAGCCCCACCAGGCCGCAGGGCCCCAGCGGCGGGGGTGGCGCCTCCAGCTGCTGCTGCTGCATTGGCGATAGCGGAATCCCTCCGGGGCCGCCCATTGTAGCGTTGCCACCAGCCGAGCTGCCATCCGCCGGCGGCAACGTCGAGCCGGACGTCGAGGAGTTGCCGAAAACAGCGCGCCATCCGTCGGCGCCAAGCCGCTTGGCCAGCTGGAAAATGCAGCAGCAGGACTGGCCTCGGTTCTGCTTCAGCCGCTGCTGCTGCTGCTGCTGCTGCTGCTGCTGCTGCTGCTGCTGCTGCTGTTTCGGGACATCCAGATGGACAGCACCGCCTCTGCCGGCGCCCTCAGGATAGTAGGAGGCCTGACCTGACGCCCGAGTCATCTCGCGGCAGTCATGGCTTTGCTGCACTGCTGTTAAGAATACGGAATTGCCTGCTGCTGTGGTGGCCAGCTGGTCTCCGCTTGTCGAGAAGATCTGCACACGGTTTTGCTTGTTGCTGCCTTCACTCACTCCCTGCCCCTCTCTCTCTCGCTTCTTTTCTTCTCTCTCTACTCGAATCTGATAGAATCTTAGTGAGTGCGTAGGTGGTTGGGGCCTCATAATGTTTGTGCCTTGTCACTGGGTGTGTGAGAGACCGACTGACATGAAGAGCTCTCAGAGCTGTACAGTTAGCTAGTTTCGTTCTCAAACCTGCTCAGAAGCGCACACTGAGTCAAAGGCTTGCGGGTTTTCGGGGGGGGGGGCGGCAAAAGCTGTCGATAAAAAAGCGATAGAGAAATGACCCAGCTGGCTGGGTTACAAATGTACACAGTTAATTTTTCTCTCCAGTCTTTTGAGAGTACATTCGAGAAAAAAGCTTTCCTACCTTTACACAATTCTATACACTGCTCACTCAGTGCTCACTGCTGGTCATTTCAGTCCATATTTGGTTGGCTCAGCCGCTCTAACAAATATGGTAATTCCGTGACTCTGAGCTATGAGCTGCTCCGTTGCACTTTCTGTGCGAAAATCCGGGCTGTTGAATGTCGAATTCTGAGATCTCACTCGTCTCGAACTTCCTGTCTATCAATCTCACTCCATTTTACCTTTCTCTCTATCAATCTCACCCATCTCTCGCTTTCTCTCTATAAATCTCACCCATCTCCCCCTTTCTCTCTACTCGTATCAATCTCACCCCATCTCTCCCTTCGTGTCTATCAGTCTCACCTCATCTCTGCCTTCTTCTGTATCAATCTCACCCCATCTCTTCATTCCTCTCTATCAATCTCACCCCATCTCTATACCTTCCTCTCTATCAATCTCACCCCATCTCTCCCTTCGTGTCTGTCAGTCAGACCTCATCTCTCCCTTCCTCTGTCTCTCTATCAATCTCACCACATCTCTCCCTTCTTTTCTATCAGTCTCACCTCATCTCTTTCTTCCTCTATATCAATTTCACCTCATCTCTCCATCTCTCTATACCAATCTCACCACATCTCTCGCTTCCTTTCTATCAATCTCACCCCAAACTTACCTTCCTCTCTATCAATCTCACCCATCTCTACCTTCCTCTCTATCATTCTCACCCATCTCTACCTTCCTCTCTATCAATCTCACCCATCTCTACCTTCCTCTCTATCATTCTCACCCATCTCTACCTTCCTCTCTATCAATCTCACCCATCTCTACCTTCCTCTCTATCATTCTCACCCATCTCTACCTTCCTCTCTATCAATCTCACCCATCTCTACCTTCCTCTCTATCAATCTCACCCATCTCTACCTTCCTCTCTATCAATCTCACCCATCTCTACCTTCCTCTCTATCAATCTCACCCATCTCTACCTTCCTCTCTATCAATCTCACCCATCTCTACCTTCCTATGTATCAATCTCATCGATCTTCTCTTGCTTATGGAGACCTCAATCAAAAGAAAATCCATTGTTGAACTTCAGATCCAAAAACCACAGATTCATTGACCCAACTCAACAAAGACAAATCAAACTATTTTATTTTCATACTGCTCTGTTTACTGTTGTGGCAAAGCTCACACGGAATGGGAATCGGGTTCTTATCTGGCTATGCACTGCAATATCAGGAGTTTTCCCAGACTAAGAGCTGTTTTTGTCTTCCCCGGAGCGGCCTGTCTAGCATATTTCCTCCTTTCCTCCAGTGCTCTCAACTGGGGCGGGGGGGATGCGCTTTCACAAGACCTATAAATTTGCCAGTGTTGGCCATTGTAAATAAAAGTACTTCAGTGTTAAGTGTCTTTGTCTCGGTAGAAATGTTAAGTGTTGCGGGGGCCGTAGCCCAGCGGTAGCGCAGCTGCTCTGGTGTGCCGCGACCCAGGCTCGATTCCAAGTGCAGTCACATTAATTTGGGGCTGGATTGGAATCTTGGCTTGGCTCTGCTTGTGCAATTAACGGCCTTGAGAGCCAACCCCCAAGGCACAGTGAAGTGTACATGCCTAACGATAAAAATAAAGTTAGGGCCGCTGTACACTCCTGTGTGAGTGTGTGCCTGCGTAACGTATCCGCGCGCTTGTATGCCTGCTCAGGGGAGTCGGCGGAATGGGCAGTAAGGCCTCTCGCCGGTTGTGTGCCTTTGTCGCTTAAAGTGCGCCGGGGTGCACACAACCCCCCTGCCTCTAAAAAAATGTTAACTGTTAAAACCTCTATTGTTGTACAGTTTAGGTGTCATGAACCCCCTTATCACATGAGCTCGCGAACTGGCCGTACTTTGTTATATCCGTAAAAATGCGGTACAAATTAAAATTTAGTACCTTTTAGCTACGGCCACGAAGACTCCCCACGGCTAAACCGTGGCCAGCACGTGGAATTTAATTGGAATTCCTGTGGACCGGCCGCCATTTTTATCATCTACTTCAGCTATCTAGTAGAACAACCGTCAGAACTACTCAAATTCGAAAGGGAACTTCGAAAATGTAAGCTCACATGCAGCTAAAAACGAGAAAAATCAAGAAGAAATTTAATTAATAATTTCCGTCGCTTTCTAAGAAAGGTAATGTCGCGTCGTTTAATTAAGAGTTCAACTGAGCAGCACGATGATTTGGTATTGTAAATAAACGATGTCTCAGTCTCGATATATTAATCATAAACGATGCTAACACAAACGAAGCTCAATATATAATTATTAACGCATTGGGGTGGCGGGGCGCACGGGGTACGAAATCGGGGTGGTGGGTACACTGGATGTACAGTCAATATTTCAATAGTCAATCAGCTAGTCACTTAGTCATAAGTACAGCGGTAGAATCCAGCGCTGCCTCATCTCCCCCCTTCGAAACGGATAGGGGGTACGCCTCGAGTTGACCGAGCTGGGTAGCGACGTACTGCTGTTTGACTTGGGCCTTGTTCGGATTCGGTGGGCGGGTCCCGACTGAGTTCGCCAGGCGGGTCCTGACCGAGTTCGCCAGGCGGGTCCTGACCGAGTTCGCCAGGCGGGTCCTGACCGAGTTCGCCAGGCGGGTCCTGACCGAGTTCGCCAGGCGGGTCCTGACCGAGTTCGCCAGGTGGGTCCTGACCGAGTTCGCCAGGCGGGTCCTGACCGAGGCCGCAGGGCGGATCCTGACCAAGCTCGATAGGTAGGCTCCGGCCGAATCGGTTTGGCTGGACCTGGTCTTCTACAACGCGTCTCAGCTGATCCGCATGCGCCAGGGCGATGCGACCGCCTTGACGAGCGATTAGGGCGGTGTTGGTTCCCTTCTGCACGACGAACTCAGCTCGCTCCTGACGCTGCTGATCACCAGGCGTGTACCACAGGCTCGCTCCGATTGGTGTGCGCATGGTTATCGGGTTGCGTAATTGTCGACCCATGAGCTGTGACGGGCTCTGCTGGCGCCCAGCATGCGGCACACACCTGTAGTTTAGGAGTACCCTGGACAGGAACGACTCGTAGCTTTCGGACTGGTCCCACGCCGCAGATGCTCTCTTGATAGACTGGACCATCCGCTCGGCCAAGCCGTTAGACTGAGGGTGTCGCGGGTGAGTCTTGATGGCGCGGCAGCCGATTCTTTCCAGCCAGGCGATCAGATTGGCGTCGTGGAACTCGGCGGCGTTGTCGCTGACCAGCACATGAGGCACGCCGTTCCTAGCAAAGACTGTCTGCAACACCCGCTTGACTGTCGCCGCGTCCCTGTTTTGCACTCGTACAGCCTCGGGCCAGCCGGACATAGCGTCAACTAGAATGAGCAGGAGTCCGACCCTCGGCACACACGCATGATCCATGTGGACCCTGTGCCACGGCTTTTCCTCGTCGGGCCACCTGTGGACACTCTCCAGACCACTCGGGCGCAGTCTTGAGCAGGTCGGGCAACCTCGAACGTAGGCCTCGACGTCGCTGCAATAGCCGGGCCACCAGGCTGAGTTCTGTAGGCGAGCGCGCGTTGAGCCAGATCCCTGATGCGTATCGTGCACAATTCCAAGAACGCCTTGTCGGAGGACAGCCGGGATGACTGGGCGATCACCGTAGCAGAGAACTCCGTCGTCGGTCGTGAGGGCGTGTCGGATGGCCTTGAAAGGTCGTTCGGCTGGCGAGCAGTTTGACCATCTGTTGACAGCAACGCGTTTCATGACATCAAGCAGCAGTCGGTCCCTTTGGGTCTCTGATTTCAGCTCCTGCCACGGGATCACAGCCTCGCCAGTCCAGTGAATGATGCTTTCCGGCCGCTCTGTCAGCTCGGTGTCGCTGTCACCTTCAAAATCCAGCCGCGAAAGTGCATCTACTTGCGGAATCGATTCGCCTTTAGTGTAGACGATGTCATAGTCAAAGGCCATCAGTTTGATTGCCCATCGGAGAAGTCTCGCATTGGCAACCTTCGGCAGCTGGCGCCTCGACCCGAAGATGAATTCCAGCGGGCGATGATCCGTTCTGAGTGTGAAGCGCGACCCTAATAGGAACTGTTTCGCACGCTCCATAGCCCAAACGATCGCCAGCGCCTCTCTCTCGATGTTTGAATACCCTGCTTCTGCACTGCTCAGTTTCCGGCTGAAGTACATGATCGGGTGGTTGCCCTGCGAGAGGATCGCTCCGATGGCTTTCTCGCTAGCATCGGTAGTGAGCGTGGTCTCTTTGTGCTTGTCATACGGCTTGATTACAGGCTCGCTGCAGAGCAGATCCTTGATTCGCGTGAAGGCAGCTTCCTGGGCTGGGCCCCAGACGAACTCAACGTTTCGGCCCCGGAGTTGATTGAGCGGTTCTATGACGTCAGAGTAATTCTTAATAAACCTCCCGAAGAAGTTGGAAAGTCCTAGAAACGATTCGAGCTGCTTTCTGTCCTTCGGCGAGTTCACTGAGCGAATTTTTCCGACCAGATTGGGGTCCGGGGTGATCCCGCTCGCGCTGATGCTGTAGCCGAGGAATCTGACCTCCGTTGCGCTTAGATTGGACTTTTCTAGGTTGATCGTCATTCCAGCAGTTCGCATCGTCTGGAGAACGTGCTGCACTTTGCTCCTTAATTCGGCGTTGGACTTCGCTCCCAGGAGGACGTCATCCTGGTAGACAATCTTGTTGCTGACATCCTGTAGGATTGTTTCCATGGCTTTCTGGAAAATGGCCGATGCAGATTTCAGCCCGGGAACCAGCCTTTTGTAGCGGAAGAGACCCAAAGGTGTCGCGATTGTCGTCACCTCTCGGCTATCTTCATCGAGTTCGATTTGCAGGTAAGCATCAGAGAGATCCAGTTTAGCAAAGTGCGACATGCCTGCTATCTCAGAAAAAATCGTCTCCATTTCCGGGATCGGGTAGGTGTCATTGCATATCTGGTGATTGACACCAGCTTTAAAATCGGCACAGACACGAACCTTTCCATTTGGCTTGAGCACGTTGACAATAGGCGATGCCCACTGGCTGCCTCCGGGAGGGACCGCCTCAATGATACCCTCGGATTCCATTCTTTGCAGCTCGCGCACCACCAAGTCTCTGAGGTGTAGCGGCACGGACCGGGCAGCACAATAGAACGCTTTGGCTCCTTCCACCAGTCTAATCTTAGCTTTGAACCCTTTGAGGCATCCGAGCTGTTGGACCGCGTTGATGGTGACCGCGTCTTCTTGGAGCTTTATGTTGTCCATGCCAAGCAGACCGTGCTTCTTCTCCGCGGCGGTGACAACCAGGTCAATCGTGACGAATTTCGAGTTGGTCTCGAGTGACGCAGTGAATTCCCCGAGGCAGGCGATGCTGGAGCCGTCGAACTGCCGGAGAATTCTCCTGCACTTGCGTAGGGTGGGCCGGCCCAGCTGGCGCCAGAGGTTCTGCGGAATCAGGCTGATCTCAGCTCCGGTGTTGACTTGCATTGAGATACCCTGGCCGTTGATTTTGATGGTCTTGAAGAGGCCCGTTTTAGCTCTGTTGGGGCTAAGAGTATACACGTCTGCTTCTTCTGCATCGACTGCGATTTCCTGATGGACAGCTCGTGATCTGCAGACAGCCGCAAAGTGATTTCTTTTTTGGCACTTGGAGCATTTTTTGCCGTAGGCTGGGCAGTTGCCCCTCAGGTGATTGGCGCCGCAGAACCCACATTTGATTGACGGCTGCGGCTTTGCAGGTGAGGAGACTCCCCTTTGTTGACCAGCGAAGGCGATGTCAGCAGGAGCCGGCGTGTTGTAGTCACGGATCTGCTCAAGCTGCTGCAAATTCTGCAAAATCCTGTCGAGTGGCGTTTCTCCATCTTCGTTTTGTAGGCGCTCCAAGATTCTTTTTTTGTGCTCTGAGGAGTTGAGGCCGTCAATTAGTCGCATGGTAATCATGTCGTCCTCCTTTGTCTGCTTGCTGCCCAGCTTTTCAAACTCGCAGTGTGACGTAGCAGCCCTCAGCCTCCGGTAGTAGGCTATGACGGTCTCACCCGATTCCTGCTTCAAGCTGAGGAACCTGGTGCGTTCGGCAATTACAAGTGACTTTTTCGGCCGGATCGTCTCGTCAACTAGCTTTTTGATGTCATCGAATTTCATCTCATCCAGTTTTTTTGGTGCTGCCATTAGGGATAGCGTGCGAATTGCCTGAAGGCCGGCCTTAGATAAAAATAGGTCAGTTTTGTCCCGAGCCTCATCCGAGTCTGTTAGCTTTTTGATGCGCGCTGTGGCTGAGAGTCGCTGCATCCATGCTTCGGCCATGTCGGCGTCGTCCAAATTGAGTTCATGACTAAGCCTTTCTGCTTGCGACGCCATTGTCGCGTCGTTTAATTAAGAGTTCAACTGAGCAACACGATGATTTGGTATTGTAAATAAACGATGTCTCAGTCTCGATATATTAATCATAAACGATGCTAACACAAACGAAGCTCAATATATAATTATTAACGCATTGGGGTGGCGGGGCGCACGGGGTACGAAATCGGGGTGGTGGGTACACTGGATGTACAGTCAATATTTCAATAGTCAATCAGCTAGTCACTTAGTCATAAGTACAGCGGTAGAATCCAGCGCTGCCTCAGGTAAGTTGCTCAATTTCTTGGTTAAATGCAGTAGCTAATTTACAAAGACCGAGTTTGGAATCATGATTAGAAAATATATTTACTGTGCCTATATGTAGCTATAATGCTGGTGCAAAGACCATTACTGGGAATTAGAAGTAAGACATTTCAAAGTTAAATTAGCTACTCAATAAAATGCATTGAACATAGCTAAAATTATTAGATAAATATAGCCAAAAATGTGACAAACAAGAATTATTATAATTATACACTGCAATAATGTTGCTAAAATGAGTCAGAATAAGCTTGATTTTGATTATTGCATTTGCATTTTTTAGGAATTATGAGCCTTCAAATATTTTCTAGTAGCCATGAGGTTCTCATAGAATTAGGGGTCATGAGGTGCTCATAGGAATAAGGATTGTCATGAGGTGCTCATAGGAATAAGGATTGTCATGAGGTGCTCATAGAATTAGGGGTCATGAGGTGCTCATATTATTAGGGGTCATGAGGTGTTCATATTTTTAGGGGTCATGAGTGCTCATACGAATAAGGATTGTCATGAGGTGCTCATAGAATTAGGGGTCATGAGGTGCTCAGAATTAGAGATTGTCCTAAGGTGCTCATATTATTAGGGGTCATGTGGTGTTCATATTTTTAGGGTCATGAGTGCTCATATGACTATTGGGATTGTCATGAGGTACTCATAGGATTAATTGGGGCTGTCTTAAGGTCCTCATAGGATTAAAGAGGTTGTAATGAGGTACTCATGGGATCAGGGGATTGTCATGAGATGCTCATAGGAGGAGACTGAGCCATCAAAGTGTTCCATAAGCATGTGTTCCACCCCTTCAAATCGTATTGAAGCTCAGATCTCCCAACCCATACCTCAACCTCAGAACTGAGACCTGAGACCTCTGAAATGCCCGAGAATCGGCCACCAGCACCGCCTGACTGCAACCTGCTGCCGCGGCCGCGGGGACGCCTCAGCTTCCTGTCCGAGGAGCAGCTGAAGAAGTTGCAGCAGCTGTACAAAGCCTCCGGCCTTCGGATGCGGACGTTCATCGTCTACTGTCTCATCCTCATCATGGCCAGCTCAGTCTCCCGGGAGAATCTCAGCTTGGACACTCGCCTGAGCTCATTTAGCAGCAGCCAGCTGGACGCGGCCACCCGGCAACGCTTGGCTCTTGAAGGATTTCACAGCGACGGGGCTGGTGGCGCTCGCTGCTTCCACTGCGGCGCCAAGCGGCACTCGAACCAAGGACGACATGAGGATGCAGTTAATTGCACTCTGCAGAGGCTGCTGCGGCTTCTCAACCTATCAGAGCCAGCAGGTTTGGCCTCATTTATGCTCGAGCATTCCGAGCTCAGCAGATCCGCAGAGTTCCTCAGAAGGCTGAGAGAAGTTCTCAGACACCCCACTGTCGCCTTCGCCGAGTCTTTCGGCTACACTCCGGACGACTTGGCACTGGCTCTGATCGGGCACGGGTACGTCACATTCGCTGGAAGCAGGCAGCGGCAGAGGGACATCAGCCAGCTTCGGGCGGGAGATCTAATCAGCCTGGCTCAGCAGCAGGAGGCTCCGCACGGCGATGCGAACACGCTGCCCTGGAGAATCACCGGGTTGCTGACTGCGGTCAGTCAGGGCCAGCGGCAGCAGGTCAAGGACAACACGCCCCAGCCGGTGGAGACCCGACGAGATCCAATTGGCCCGTCGGCGGTACAGCAGCGAGAGACTCGGTGAGGTTCCAAAGATAAAGCCGGGGTCCAAGCGAGGGAGAGAGAGGGAAAGAGCTTGCAAACATGATGGCTAGCCAATCACAAGCTTCCGCTGGGCGACGGGGATGGAATGGGTTGGAAGAGCAGTTATATACAATAGCAGAGATAGAATACACAGCAGCAGAGATAGAATACACAGCAGCAGAGATAGAATACACTGCAGCAGAGATAGAATACACAGCAGCAGAGAAAGAATACACAGCAGCAGAGATAGAATACACTGCAGCAGAGATAGAATACACAGCAGCAGAGATAGAATACACAGCAGCAGAGATAGAATACACAGCAGCAGAGATAGAATACACAGCAGCAGAGAAGAATACACAGCAGCAGAGATAGAATACACTGCAGCAGAGATAGAATACACAGCAGCAGAGATAGAATACACAGCAGCAGAGATAGAATACACAGCAGCAGAGATAGAATACACAGCAGCAGAGATAGAATACACAGCAGCAGAGATAGAATACACAGCAGCAGAGATAGAATACACTGCAGCAGAGATAGAATACACAGCAGCAGAGATAGAATACACAGCAGCAGAGATAGAATACACAGCAGCAGAGATAGAATACACAGCAGCAGAGATAGAATACACAGCAGCAGAGATAGAATACACAGCAGCAGAGATAGAATACACTGCAGCAGAGATAGAATACACAGCAGCAGAGATAGAATACACAGCAGCAGAGATAGAATACACAGCAGCAGAGATAGAATACACAGCAGCAGAGATAGAATACACAGCAGCAGAGATAGAATACACAGCAGCAGAGATAGAATACACAGCAGCAGAGATAGAATACACTGCAGCAGAGATATAATACACAGCATCAAATAGTGGCAACCACTGAGTCAAATCCACCCACAGCGACCCGAAGCCGCCGCCACAGCCTCAGCGGCAGTCCCAGCCGGCAGCTCAGCCAAGGTCAGTCTCTGCTAGAGTGGAGGACAGGCCAGGCCAGCAGCCAGTGGAGGCTCCTGCGGATTCCAACAGCCCGATGTGCATTCTGTGCCAACAGCGTTGGAGGAATCGAGTATTGCTACCTTGCACTCATCTCGTGGCCTGCAATGTCTGCTTGCAGAACAGGACGAGCTGTCCCAGCTGTGGCGAATCTATCTTGGCCGCCATGAACGGCCTAATCTCCTAGATATTGAACTTCAATTTGGCTTGTCTCAATTTACTATTGACTTACTTGAGTCAGCTGCAGGGTGCAGGATGCAGCGAGGAGGCGTTGCCGCCCAATTTGCTAACCCCTGGCGACCACGGGCAGCTATAGTGCTGCGGTGTCGCGCAGGGAGTTCCAGTGGTGCCGGTGTCCTCAACGCGGCCCCTCTCCGGAGAGTCCAGGACGTGGATGGTCGCTCGCCCGGTAGCCCTTAGGTAGCGGACGAGCTGGCAGAGATTCTCGGGCCTGAAAACGTCTGAAGGGCCTGAAGAGGTCCCGGTTTTTAAACCGAGATGGGTGAGCCTGTCCTGAGTAAAGGCGGGGCATTCACAGATGAAGTGCTCCGCATTCTCGACACCGGAGAGACAGAAGGGGCATTCCTCACTACAGATTTGTCCCTGACGGTAACGATGGCTGGCAAAACAGCCATGACACGAGAGAGCCATGGTCACCGCCCTGATGTCCCTGCGGTTGAGTCCAAGCAGGGCCTGTGCAAGGCTGAGGAAGGACAGGGGACGCCGCGCGGGATTGCCGGCAGTCGGGGGCATTAACTCACCTTTCCCTGTGCATTGAAGCCACCCACTGGTTGATCCGAGTATTGACAACGGCGGTGGGGTGGGGCTACGGGCAGGGGACCGGCCAACTCGTTGCCAGGGTGGCCCGAGTTCCCGGCGATCCACCTTAGGGACACCTTGTTGTAGGCGCCTAAGCGGTTGAGCTGCCCGATGCAGTCGAGGACTGTACGCGAGCAGGTGGTGGTGCACTCAAGGGCGTGGATCGCCACTTGACTGTCCGAGTGGAGGATAATTTCCTTCCCCCAGATGCGCTGCAGATTGTACATCTCCGTGGCACAGGAGCTGATGGCGAGAACTTCGTTCTGGAAGACGGTGGAGCAGGTGCCGGTGTGCTGGGAGAAGGTCGCCACAGTTCTCCCTCCAGACACGATGCAGTAGCCGTAGCCAGAGGCGGAGTTGATTTGGGACCCGTCAGTGAAGCAGTGGATTTCACGGGATTTCCTGTTGTCCCTTGCTTCATGACGTGGTGGAATGCTGGTTTTGAATTTGAGCCGAGGGCAGAGCGTGGACGGGATTCCGTCCGAGAGGGTCATTAGGCCTCCCGTTGCTTTTGTTAATTAGTTTCTAGCATGTACTTAATTTTTTTAATTTTACATCATTCTGCTTTGTAAATTATCATAAAACACAATAAAGCACTTGTTATACTAATAGAAGTTCAACAACACAGAGAGTGTTTCTATTTACAGATTTTGCCACTGGTCTTTCAGTTTTATTATATTGGCCGGGTTTTGTAACACGCGTACATGTGTTGGACTGGTCAGTGTCCTACTGGTCTGCTCTTTGATTGTGTCCTAATGGACTGGTCTGTGTCCTGTTGGACTGGTCTGTGTCCTGTTGGACTGGTCAGTGTCCTACTGGTCTGCTCTTTGATTGTGTCCTAATGGACTGGTCTGTGTCCTGTTGGACTGGTCTGTGTCCTGTTGGACTGGTCAGTGTCCTACTGGTCTGCTCTTTGATTGTGTCCTAATGGACTGATCTGTGTCCTGTTGGACTGATCTGTGTCCTGTTGGACTGGTCTGTGTCCTGTTGGACTGATCTGTGTCCTGTTGGACTGGTCTGTGTCCTGTTGGACTGGTCTGTGTCCTGTTGGACTGGTCTGTGTCCTGTTGGACTGGTCTGTGTCCTGTTGGACTGATCTGTGTCCTGTTGGACTGATCTGTGTCCTGTTGGACTGATCTGTGTCCTGTTGGACTGGTCTGTGTCCTGTTGGACTGGTCTGTGTCCTACTGGTCTGCTCTTTGATTGTGTCCTAATGGACTGATCTGTGTCCTGTTGGACTGATCTGTGTCCTGTTGGACTGGTCTGTGTCCTGTTGGACTGATCTGTGTCCTGTTGGACTGGTCTGTGTCCTGTTGGACTGATCTGTGTCCTGTTGGACTGGTCTGTGTACTGTTGGACTGGTCTGTGTCCTAATGGACTGATCTGTGTCCTGTTGGACTGATCTGTGTCCTGTTGGACTGGTCTGTGTCCTGTTGGACTGATCTGTGTCCTGTTGGACTGGTCTGTGTCCTGTTGGACTGATCTGTGTCCTGTTGGACTGGTCTGTGTACTGTTGGACTTGTCTGTGTCCTAATGGACTGATCTGTGTCCTGTTGGACTGATCTGTGTCCTGTTGGACTGGTCTGTGTCCTGTTGGACTGATCTGTGTCCTGTTGGACTGGTCTGTGTCCTGTTGGACTGGTCTGTGTCCTGTTGGACTGGTCTGTGTCCTGTTGGACTGGTCTGTGTCCTGTTGGACTGGTCTGTGTCCTGTTGGACTGATCTGTGTCCTGTTGGACTGGTCTGTGTCCTGTTGGACTGATCTGTGTCCTGTTGGACTGGTCTGTGTCCTGTTGGACTGGTCTGTGTCCTGTTGGACTGATCTGTGTCCTGTTGGACTGGTCTGTGTCCTGTTGGACTGGTCTGTGTCCTGTTGGACTGGTCTGTGTCCTGTTGGACTGGTCTGTGTCCTGTTGGACTGATCTGTGTCCTGTTGGACTGGTCTGTGTCCTGTTGGACTGATCTGTGTCCTGTTGGACTGATCTGTGTCCTGTTGGACTGGTCTGTGTCCTGTTGGACTGGTCTGTGTCCTGTTGGACTGGTCTGTGTCCTACTGGTCTGCTCTTTGATTGTGTCCTAATGGACTGGTCTGTCCTAATGGACTGGTCTGCGCCCTGCCTATTGTCAGCAGGCCGCATCTGCATGTCTGCACTAAACATTGAAGTCAAGTCGCAAACAACAACCAGATTTGTTAGATTTGCCAAACCAAGAAGATTTACAACGAAAAGAATTTTTCTTGATTTTTCATTATATTTATTCTTTTAACACAGACATGCAGGTCAACGCAGACGTTAATAAGTCAATGAAAGATAAAGACAAGAGATTAAATAATAATGTGACAAAATTATGAAACAGAAATAATGTTAGAAAGCACCCAAAATTCCATGCGAGAATGTACTTTATGCTTGACATTGAAGCAGATTTAATGTCAATATTCTGAGTGAGGAATTACATGTAAGCACGAAGCTTCGAGCCAGCAGGATAAAATTCATTACTGTCAGTAGCTTGTAACGGAACTGCAAACTACAGATCAAGTTTGAGGACAATTCTCGGGGTAGTTTAGGGGCGATTCTTGGGGGTAGTTTAGGGGCGATTTTTGGGGGTAGTTTAGGGGCGATTCTTGGGGGTAGTTTAGGGGCGATTCTCGGGGGTAGTTTAGGGGCGATTCTTGGGGTAGTTTAGGGGCGATTCTTGGGGTAGTTTAGGGGCGATTCTTGGGGGTAGTTTAGGGGCGATTCTCGGGGGTAGTTTAGGGGCGATTCTCGGGTAGTTTAGGGGCGATTCTCGGGGGTAGTTTAGGGGCGATTCTCGGGGTAGTTTAGGGGCGATTCTTGGGGTAGTTTAGGGGCGATTCTTGGGGTTAGTTTAGGGGCGATTCTTGGGGGTAGTTTATGGGCGATTCTTGGGGGTAGTTTAGGGGCGATTCTCGGGGTAGTTTAGGGGCGATTCTCGGGGTAGTTTAGGGGCGATTCTCGGGGTAGTTTAGGGGCGATTCTTGGGGGTAGTTTAGGGGCGATTCTTGGGGGTAGTTTAGGGGCGATTCTTGGGGGTAGTTTAGGGGCGATTCTTGGGGGTAGTTTAGGGGCGATTCTCGGGGTAGTTTAGGGGCGATTCTCGGGGTAGTTTAGGGGCGATTCTTGGGGGTAGTTTAGGGGCGATTCTTGGGGTTAGTTTAGGGGCGATTCTTGGGGTAGTTTATGGGCGATTCTTGGGGGTAGTTTAGGGGCGATTCTCGGGGGTAGTTTAGGGGCGATTCTCGGGGTAGTTTAGGGGCGATTCTCGGGGTAGTTTAGGGGCGATTCTTGGGGTAGTTTAGGGGCGATTCTCGGGGTAGTTTAGGGGCGATTCTCGGGTAGTTTAGGGGCGATTCTTGGGGTAGTTTAGGGGCGATTCTTGGGGGTAGTTTAGGGGCGATTTTTGGGGTTAGTTTAGGGGCGATTTTTGAGGGTAGTTTAGAGGCGATTCTCGGGGTAGTTTAGGGGGGATTCTTGGGGGTACTTTATGGGCGATTCTTGGGGGTACTTTATGGGCGATTCTTGGGGGTAGTTTATGGGCGATTCTTGGGGGTACTTTATGGGCGATTCTCGGGGGTAGTTTAGGGGCGATTCTTGGGGCGACAATCAATGCTCTACTCTCAGAAACTTTCAAGTTAGCATCCAGAAGCAAGAAATAAAAAATAGAAGGCTTACAACAGACTTCAGAATAACTGACAAGGTAGCAGACTGTGCCAGTTAACAAACTGACTTAATAACTTGAAAGAAACACTTCAGCGTTTTAAAAACTGAGAAAATACTCATAGTCAATAATAGAGTTTTTTATTGCCGATGGGCGATTCAAGGTGAACCTACATCAGCTGCTGATGATGCTGTTGCTGCTGCTGTTGTTGTTGCTGCGGATGCTGGTAGGAGGATGAAGGCAGCGTCAGACGCTGAATAGTGATGGGAGCGTTAATCAATTGCGGCTGCTGCATTGGCTGGCCAGAGTGACTGCTGATGATTCTCTGGAATGTGGGCGAGTTGAGATAGATGAGATATACGATCCAGTGGATCAGGATGCCTAGGTAATTAGGCCACTGGATACCCAAATAATAGGGGCAACTGACACCCAGATACTCAGGAGACCTGACACCCAGATACTCAGGAGACCTGACACCCAAATACTCAGGAGACCTGACACCCAGATACTCAGGAGACCTGACACCCGGATACTCAGGAGACCTGACACCCAGATACTCAGGAGACCTGAAACCCAAATACTCAGGAGACCTGACACACAGATACTCAGGAGACCTGACACCCAGATAGTCAGGAGACCGGTCAACCAGACATTCTGGTGTCTGAGTAGAAGCAGTAGCCCGGACAGCCAGATACTCAGGAGGCCGGACACCCAGGTTCTCAGGAGACCGGACACCCAGATAGAGACCGGACAACCAGGTGCTCAGGAGACCTGACACCCAGATACTCAGGAGACCTGACACCCAGATACTCAGGAGACCTGAAACCCAAATACTCAGGAGACCTGACACCCGGATACTCAGAAGACCTGACACCCGGATACTCAGGAGACCTGAAACCCAAATACTCAGGAGACCTGACACCCAAATACTCAGGAGACCTGAAACCCAAATACTCAGGAGACCTGACACCCGGATACTCAGGAGACCTGACACCCAGATACTCAGGAGACCTGACACCCAGATACTCAGGAGACCTGACACCCAGATACTCAGGAGACCTGACACCCAGATACTCAGGAGACCTGAAACCCAAATACTCAGGAGACCTGACACCCGGATACTCAGGAGACCTGACACCCGGATACTCAGGAGACCTGAAACCCAAATACTCAGGAGACCGGACACCCAGATACTCAGGAAACCGGACACCCAGATACTCAGGAAACCGGACACCCAGATACTCAGTAGACCGGACACCCAGATACTCAAGACACCTCACCCCGGACGGTGCTCACCATGCTGCCAGGAGCAGCGGGCTGGAAGCTGGCAGGATCCATAATGCGGCTGATCTTGGCAGGCGGCGGGCCAGCGGTGGCTACAGGGTTGATGACCATCGTCTGAGGGCGAGAAGGTTCGGGAGGGTCGGGCTGTTTACAATGCGACGCTCTAGTTGTCTGGTTGACATTGGAGAGTCACCAATTATTGCCAAGCCAATTACCAAGATTAACATTCATAAATTAGACAAAAAACTGAATAGAAAAACGAAATTAAAAAAATTATAGCTGAACCGATAAAAAAGGACGCTTTGGAGTACGTACAAGTAGATAAGATGACAATTATTTTGAACACTGAGTAGAAGCAGCACATCTCGCCTTAAACTTTTGAAGAGAAATGTGCCATACTAGACATTCGAAATTTCATTTTCGGTGGTCACGTGACCCGCTGGATGACGCTCTCTTTGTCAAGGATTGTAGCTATCTAGATAACTAGTAGGGCTCTTACATTCCAGCGCCCAGGCTCGATTACCAGTGCAGTCACATTAATCTGGCCGGGACTAAATTGGAATCTCGGCTTGGCTCTGCTCGTGCAATTAACGGCCTTGAGGCCCAACCCCCAAGGCACAGTGAAGTGTACATGACTAACGATAAATAAAGTTAGGGCCGCTGTACACTCCTGTGTGAGTGTGTGCCTGTGAGTATGACTGCGTACGTATCCTTGCGCTTGTGTGCCTGCTCAGGGGAGTCGGCGGAATGGGCAGTAATGCCTCTCGCAGGTTGTGTGACAATGTCGCCTAAAGTGCGTTAGGGTGCACACAACCTCCAACTTTAACTAAAAAGGCCACTCAGCAAATTTATAAGACGCCGCCCAATGTCTAGAAGGTGTGGCACTGAAATTAATTGAAACGGAAAAGTACCATCAACACCAACTATAATTGATGCAGTGCATAATTAAAGAGAAAGAGCCTTATTAATATAAATTCAGCTCATATCGATAAGATCGACGCACCAAGACACAGATTCATGAATTAACTGATTAAACAAAGACAACCGATCCAACACCAAAACAGTATTTTCAAAATTAGGTGAGCCAAATTAATTTAAGATCTCAATTTAAGGTCTCAAAGCGTGGCTCTGTACTCAATGTCTTCGTGTCTGTTTATCTGTGTCTCATAGTCTTTTTGCTGTCTGTCTGTCTGTCTGTCTGTCTGTCTGTCTGTGTGTCTGTCTGTCTGTCTGTCTGTCTGTCTGTCTGTGTGTCTGTCTGTCTGTCTGTCTGTCTGTCTGTCTGTGTGTCTGTCTGTCTGTTCTACTGTCTGTGTGTTTACGTGGACTTTTTGGAAGTTCAGTAGCCTCGTTAGCTGGACCAACCGGTGTAGGTAGACCACTTAGGTGGACCACCAAATAATTTTGTCTCTGGTGGGGTTAAGACGTTGATGAGGATCTCACATTAATGTCAGGCGGGTCAAGAAAGGCTTAAGCAATTTTGGGATGTCTAGCATGGATTTTGCCAAAGTTATTTGCATTTCAGTTTAGCTGGACCTCCAGCCTGGTCTACCTAAACCGAGCGAGTCTGGTCCACGTAAACCGAAAAATTTCAGAAAATTTTTCGAAATCGTCTGTTTGTGTCTGTTTATGTCTGTTTGTGTCTGTTTGTGTATAGCAGTTATTAAGCATAGATTCAATGCAAAACTGAATTTTTTACAGATCATTACCTTACGAACAAAGGGCTATGTTGGCATCATATTATGACCGCTACTGGCTTTAAAACAATATGCGTTCAGTTCTTTGACATTCAAGTAGGTGCGCAGGTTAATTAAAAATTCTGAAACCTCGTATGCGAAATGAATTTTATATAGTAAACTTTAAACTCCATTTAATTAGCTCAGTTCCAGCAATTCCGGTATCGTACTCTGAGCACAGACTCACAGAGTAAGACACCAACGTAAAGAAATCCAATTCGCTAACCAGATCAAACGATAAAGACTCCGAGACAAGAAAGATATTTAAGTGAAGCTTAAATAGTATTCTTCAATGACTTCTCAAGAACTCCCAGTGGTCCTTGATAGCCACACTGTGTAAATGCGAATTTCTGAGGCTCTACCATTACACAAGAAGAAAATAGCAACTTCATGAATTAAGTGCTTGCCAATTCTATCCTAAACACTATGGGATATCCTGTTCTATCCTCCTCCAATGTTGGAAGAAGAAGATCCTAAGCTGCAGCCTTTCAAGTGCAAAGTTGAAGATGCAATTTACCTAATTGAAAAGGACAATTCATACATGTACATGCAAAAGATTTGATCAAGAGGACGCAATTAAGAAGGGCCTTTTAGCTAGCGATCGGGTCTCTGACTCTCTAGCAAAAGGTCGACTTGATTGCGGTCCCAGTAAAACTAAGAACGCATTAACAGTCAGCCTAACACTAACTGTCTGTTTGGTCCACGTAAACACATGTGCAGGAGTATAGGGTTGGAACAGACAGACAGACAGACCTCCCTTTCTATAATTGGCTGGTTAACACTTAGGAGGAAAGATCAACCCCAACGATGGGACCGACCTCAGCCAATAGGAAACCCGCAAGGGTTCTGAAGGTAAGACTGTAGAGAGAGGGATATATAATGTCTAAGCGGGTGGTCCCCGTAAACCATGGCGTAGTTAGACCACACACAGACAGTTTTATAAATTAGAACTGATTCTATTCACACTTATTAGGTCTAACATTATTTTCCATACTCTAAGTTTCATCTATAGATAAATTTATTGTGCCAAGCAAGATACAATGACCCGAAAAAAAAACAAAAAGGACGCCAAGCCTAAGCCTAAGGTAAAACCTAAAAAAACTGCGACGCAAAAAGCCACTGCAAAATCGAAGAAGGCCGCATCGCCTGGTGAAAACCGACAGTCTGCTCGCAAAACCATCGACACCGAGTCCAGAAAAGTGAGTTTCGTTTGATGATCTCAAAATAGCTAATTGCAAGGCCTATCTAACCTACAGACACAACTGAAGCAGCTCTCTCAGTCTGTTTGGGGCTTTGGCTCACAGAGCTGTCTTGAAAGTTTAGTGCAGGAATGCTTACGTTTCTTGGAATGCAATCAGAACAGATTCTTAGAAAGCGAGCTGGTCCACCATGAGATCAGAATGTCTGCACTGTGTAAATGAATGGCCTCTAGGCATTCCGACTCAGATTATCGCCTAGTAGTGCTGTAGAGAAGGTGGTCCACCTAACCTACAAACACAACTGAAGCAGCTCTCTCAGTCTGTTTGAGGGTCACACGGATACACTGCAGCGGTTTTGAATTTAAGCTTCCGACTTTGACTTGTCTTTTTATTCTCTAACTTCCTAGGAGCCTGAGGTCGAATTTCGTTCCCGCCAAATCGAACGCACTGGTGCCTCAAAAAGAGGGCGGAAATCGCGAAGCCGTTCGCGCTCTGCATCACGCCTTGATGAAGGCGCTCAGTCGCACAACGCTACCGCGGATGCAGGCGCTACTCCAGCCTCGAAGAAGGCCGCATCGCCTGGTGAAAATCGTCGGTCTACTGGCAAATCCGTCGACACCGAGTCCAGAAAAGTGAGTTTCGCTTGATGATCTCAAAGTAGCTAGCTGCAACTCAATTGCTGTAGAGAAGCTGGTCCACCTAACCTACAGACACAACTGAAGCAGCTCTCTCAGTCTGTTTGGGGCTTTGAATCTTGGAAGGTGGTCCACCTAACCTACAGACACATCTGAAGCAGCTCTCTCAGTCTGTTTGGGGCTCATACATGCGCAACAGTTGGCCGAGTCGGCCGATCCGGCCGACCGATTTGGCGGCCAACCAAGGAAGTCGCAAATATGCCCACCCGAAAAAACACCGAAGTAGTAGTACTAAGTAGCTGACGAGGCATTTTGGCTTAATAAGACAGTCATAGTTACTCCTGCCGTTTACCCGAAGTTGCGTTAATTTTGCTTTAGGGTTTCTTTCCATGTAAGTCGCATTTTTGGCCAAAAACTACGTCGCATTTTTGTTAAAACTAAGTCGCACGGCCGACCGAATTTTGGAGGTTGCGCATGTATGTTGGGGCTTTGAATCTTGGAAGGTGGTCCACCTAACCTACAGACACAACTGAAGCAGCTTTCTCAGTCTGTTTGGGGCTTTGACTTTTATAAGGTGGTCCACCTAACCTACAGACACAACTGAAGCAGCTCTCTCAGTCTGTTTGGGGCTTTGAATCTTGGAAGGTGGTCCACCTAACCTACAGACACAACTGAAGCAGCTTTCTCAGTCTGTTTGGGGCCTTGGCTCTCAGAGCTGTCTTGAAAGTTTAGTGCGGGAATGTTTCCGTTTCTTGGAATGCAATCAGAACAGATTCTTAGAAAGCGAGCTGGTCCACCATGAGATCAGAATGTCTGCACTGTGTAAATGAATGGTCTCTAGGCATTCCGACTCAGATTATCGCCTAGTAGTGCTGTAGAGAAGGTGGTCCACCTAACCTACAAACACAACTGGAGCAGCTCTCTCAGTCTGTTTGAGGGTCACACGTAGGGATGTCGACCCCGGGGAGTGCTCCCCGGGGCCCCGGGGAGCTTGTCGGGGAATATTCCCCGGGGAATTGAACCGGGGACCCCGGGGAGAAAAATGCATTTTTAACCTAATTTTTGCCATTAAAATAAGAAAATAATTCACAGAGAGCTGATTGAAACTCTGTCTATGCTTTTCTTACCGCATAACTGCTTATCTCAATGTAAAATTTCAAACGCAACACACGTTTGAATGTTTTTTCACTACGAGTCCTTCAATCAAGCAAATTTCACCTAAAAACCCGTCAGGAAAAAGAAGCTTTACTGACTACTGTGTTGGTCTGCGTTGACGGCTTGACGGAATTTGACGCAGGCACAGCGCTGCGTCCTGCGGACGCATGGGGGTGTCATACAATAACAAAATGCTCCCTATTAGACAAGGACAATGTCTGCTAGAAATAAAAATTTTGATTATAAAAACGGTCTCATTCATTAATTATCCTCCCACGAGCGTAGCTGCTGAGCATGCATTTTCCGCCTCCACACCACAGTCTGGACTCCTTCTGACAAAGGTGCACGCACGATTTGATGATGCCACGTTGTCAAATACAGTTTTAAATAAACACAAGCTCCCCGGGGTCGACATCCCTACTACAACCAAGGGATATAGGCATTTCTTAGGAGCCATTTAAATTTTAAAGTGATCTTATGCGAATTTTAATGTTAAAAGCTTCATGCTGTAACTAACTAATTTAGTAGGATTGCATTGTAATCAGTTATTCATTAATTTTTCGCTATTTTTACAAACCATCCCACGTTGTCTTGACTCTTGATTTGCCATCTACTGTTATAACTGAGCCTGAAGACTTGTCTATACAGAGGACAGTGTTTTGAATCTCTGGCTAAACTGTCTCTCCTCTCTGCGCCTCTCCACTCGCGGGGTACAGAGAAGGCTATTAAAAAGTTATTCCAAAACACTGTACATTCGCTATGTACATTAAGCCCAATCGCCTGACCCTTCGTCTGGGGGGTCTGGGCTGGTGGAATGAGTGAGCGGCACAAACAACAGAAAAAGCAGACAAACTTCACATGCTTACAGTTTCTGTCCTGATTGAGATACAGAGTTGAGACTTTACATTTACAGTCATGCACAAAAGTAAGTACACCCCAAGCAAAAATTGAGAAAAACTGTTAAAATTTCTGAACCGTCAGCTGTATTACAACAAAACTGCATCACAATGATCCTTATTGACTGGCATTTATTTTGACACATCAAGCTTGGAAAAACTTTTTGTGGCTACGAAGCTATGGCCAAAAATGCTCAAACACACCTGTGCAAAAGTAAGTACACCCTGCCCTTTACTACCAGTATAACCTCCTCTGTGCAGATGCGAGCCACCATAAGTACATTGCCAGCCGCCTCACTGCCTGTTACGTCACCAGCGACTTTAGTCCTGCTTGCCCCTGCCCTCAATCGGCTCAGCTACTGGTTTTCATGCTACTATAAAGCTTATGTGCAATGCAGCCGCTTCGTCATTGACTTGATACACGCCAGGACAATGCCAAGAGGCCAGGAGCTGTCAGTTCAGTTAAGAAATCGCATTGTAGCAGCTCACGATAGTGGCGATGGCTACAAGCGGATATCGACTGCCTTCAATGTGCATGTATCAACGGTTAGGCGCATCATCGCAAAGTACAAGCAGCACGGCACCACAGTATCTCTGCCTCGCAGTGGCCGGCCGAGTAAAATTTCAGCTCGCGCGCTGCGCAAACTCACGCAAGAGGTCAGCCAAAACCCGAATGCAACATCAGGCAAGCTGCAGCAGATGCTGAATGCAGCTGGCTTATTGCCGCACAGGACTACTGTTCGCCGAGCCCTGAACCGCGCGGGCCTCCGCAGCTGCATTCCAAGAAAAAAGCCTCTGCTGCAGCAGCGACATCGCGATGCCAGGCTGCAGTTCGCTAATGCGATGCTGAGCAAGCCAGACAGCTACTGGCAGTCAGTGCTTTAGACTGATGAAACCAAGATTGAGCTGTTCGGCAGGAATGAGAAGCAGCGCGTGTGGCGCAAGCCGAACACCGCATTTGAGCAGAAACACCTGAAGCCGGCCGTCAAGCACGGAGGCGGCAGCATCATGCTGTGGGGCTGCTTTGCAGCTGCTGGCACCGGCAGGCTGATGCACATCACCGAGAAGATGAATTCGGCTGTGTATCAGCAGATCCTTGATGAAAACCTGCAGCCATCAGTGCATGACCTCGGTCTTGGACGAGCTTGTACACTGCAGCAGGACAATGACCCCAAGCACACGAGCGCTGCAACTCGGCGATGGCTGCAGCAGAGGCGCATCAAGGTCATGGAGTGGCCAAGCCAGAGCCCTGACCTGAATCCGATCGAGATGCTGTGGACGGATCTCAAGAAGATGGTTCACGCGAGGAAGCCAAAGAATCTGCGGGAATTGGCCGAATTCTGCATCGAGGAGTGGCGGAAAGTGCCCGCTGAGAGGTGCGCTGCACTGGTGAATGGCTACCGCAAGCGGCTCTTGGCTGTGGTGGCTGCACGAGGCGGAGCTACAAAGTATTAAGACAGGGTGTACTTACTTTTGCACAGGTGTGTTTGAGCATTTTTGGCCATAGCTTCGTAGCCACAAAAAGTTTTTCAAAGCTTGATGTGTCAAAATAAATGCCAGTCAATAACGATCATTGTGATGCAGTTTTGTTGTAATACAGCTGACGGTTCAGAAATTTTAACAGTTTTTCTCAATTTTTGCTTGGGGTGTACTTACTTTTGTGCATGACTGTAGATAGAGAATGAGTCAATAAAGAATTGCGTCAAATTTGAAGTCAATCGCTTCACGTGGAGCAAGCTTATGACAGCCGAAAGTTAGTCATTTTAAACCTATTTACACTCCTTTGCCCAGATCGGGAAAGAGAGGCAGGCGGGCGGAGGTTGGGGTGGTTGCCTCGCTGAAAAAACAGTTAATTTTAAAAGTGCACAGCGCCTTTCAGGATTAACTTTGAGACTTGAAATTTTACACGGTTGAAAGGATCGGTAGAAGTGGAGCGGCGCTATGGAGGATTTAGTAAAAAATCGCGCATTTTGAGCAGTTTTTGCACTTTTAGGTAGGAAGACTTGAGTTTAGGAAATTTTAAGGTAGCCTAAGACATTCTCCGTAGTAAATTTAGGGCGGGTGCAAAAGTTATCGTAATTTGGTTGAGCGGTTTGGGACTTGGGAGTCCATAGCAAAGTAATTTGTACACAGACACACACGCAGACAGAGTTTTCATTTTTATAGGTAGAGATTGTTTAGTTTTTACCCTTGCGCCTTGAACATGTAGTCTAAAGCTAAAATCAAAGTTTAAAATGCCATTTAAGATCTAAGCCAAAGTTATTCGCCGTTTTTAACTTATTTTTAATTTTCCCCGGGGTCCCCGGGGAATGACAGTAAATTCCCCGGGTCCCCGATAAGAATATTCCCCGGGGAATCGACATCCCTAGTCACACGGATACACGGCAGCGGTTTTGAATTTAAGCTTCCGACGTTGACTTGTCTTTTTATTCTCTAACATCCTAGGAGCCTGAGTTCGAATTTCATTCTCCTGAGCTCGACCAGTCTGACGCTTCGAAAAAGTCGAAATCGCGCTCTGCGTCTGCATCACGCCTTGATGAAGGCTCTCAGTTGCACAACGCTACCGCGGATGCAGGCGCTACTCCAGCCTCGAAGAAGGCCGCATCGCCTGGTGAAAATCGTCGGTCTACTCGCAAATACGTCGACACCGAGTCCAGAAAAGTGAGTTTCGCTTGATGATCTCAAAGTAGCTAGCTGCAACTCAATTGCTGTAGAGAAGCTCTTAAAAGGTGGTCCACCTAACCTACAGACACAACTGAAGCAGCTCTCTCAGTCTGTTTGGGGCTTTGACTCTTATAAGGTGGTCCACCTAACCTACAGACACAACTGAAGCAGCTTTCTCAGTCTGTTTGGGGCTTTGACTTGGAAGGTGGTCCACCTAACCTACAGACACAACTGAAGCAGCTTTCTCAGTCTGTTTGGGGCTTTGACTTTTATACGGTGGTCCACCTAACCTACAGACACAACTGAAGCAGCTCTCTCAGTCTGTTTGGGGCTTTGACTCTTAAAAGGTGGTCCACCTAACCTACAGACACAACTAAAGCAGCTCTCTCAGTCTGTTTGGGGCTTTGACTCTTGGAAGGTGGTCCACCTAACCTACAGACACAACTGAAGCAGCTCTCTCAGTCTGTTTGGGGCTTTGACTCTTGGAAGGTGGTCCACCTAACCTACAGACACAACTGAAGCAGCTCTCTCAGTCTGTTTGAGGGTCACACGGATACACGGCAGCGGTTTTGAATTTAAGCTTCCGACGTTGACTTGTCTTTTTATTCTCTAACTTCCTAGGAGCCCGAGGTCGAATTTCGTTCTCCTGAGCTCGACCAGTCTGAGGCTTCGAAAAAGTTGAAATCGCGCTCTGCGTCTGCATCACGCCTTGATGAAGGCTCTCAGTTGCACAACGCTACCGCGGATGCAGGCGCTACTCCAGCCTCGAAGAAGGCCGCATCGCCTGGTGAAAATCGTCGGTCTACTCGCAAATACGTCGACACCGAGTCCAGAAAAGTGAGTTTCGCTTGATGATCTCAAAGTAGCTAGCTGCAACTCAATTGCTGTAGAGAAGCTCTTAAAAGGTGGTCCACCTAACCTACAGACACAACTGAAGCAGCTCTCTCAGTCTGTTTGGGGCCTTGGCTGTCAGAGCTGTCTTGAAAGTTTAGTGCGGGAATGTTTCCGTTTCTTGGAATGCAATCAGAACAGATTCTTAGAAAGCGAGCTGGTCCATCATGAGATCAGAATGTCTGCACTGTGTAAATGAATGGTCTCTAGGCATTCCGACTCAGATTATCGCCTAGTAGTGCTGTAGAGAAGGTGGTCCACCTAACCTACAGACACAACTGAAGCAGCTCTCTCAGTCTGTTTGAGGGTCACACGGATACACTGCAGCGGTTTTGAATTTAAGCTTCCGACGTTGACTTGTCTTTTTATTCTCTAACTTCCTAGGAGCCCGAGGTCGAATTTCGTTCTCCTGAGCTCGACCAGTCTGAGGCTTCGAAAAAGTTGAAATCGCGCTCTGCGTCTGCATCACGCCTTGATGAAGGCGCTCAGTCGCACAACGCTACCGCGGATGCAGGCGCTACTCCAGCCTCGAAGAAGGCCGCATCGCCTGGTGAAAATCGTCGGTCTACTGGCAAATCCGTCGACACCGAGTCCAGAAAAGTGAGTTTCGCTTGATGATCTCAAAGTAGCTAGCTGCAACTCAATTGCTGTAGAGAAGCTGGTCCACCTAACCTACAGACACAACTGAAGCAGCTCTCTCAGTCTGTTTGGGGCTTTGAATCTTGGAAGGTGGTCCACCTAACCTACAGACACATCTGAAGCAGCTTTCTCAGTCTGTTTGGGGCTTTGACTCTTGGAAGGTGGTCCACCTAACCTACAGATACAACTGAAGCAGCTCTCTCAGTCTGTTTGGGGCTTTGACTTTTATAAGGTGGTCCACCTAACCTACAGACACAACTGAAGCAGCTCTCTCAGTCTGTTTGGGGCTTTGACTCTTATAAGGTGTCCACCTAACCTACAGACACAACTGAAGCAGCTCTCTCAGTCTGTTTGGGGCTTTGACTCTTAGAAGGTGGTCCACCTAACCTACAGTCAAAACTTATGTACTGTTTAGGCGTTTCCGTAATGGAGTAATATGTGAGAAATTTTTTTTTATTTTAGTTTCTACAGGGCTGTTTGGTCGAGCAGTTTACATTGGATTCTCTTCGAGGGAAGCGAGTTTTTTTTCTGTACGGCGAAAGTCAAAAGCGACAAAAGAAGCTGGAATCTGCCGTCGTCTATTATGGCGGAAGCGTTGCTTCGTTTTTTTCAAATGAGGTGTGTAGTTTTTGCAATGCATTCGTTGTTTTTGTTTGTTGCTTGTTAATAGGGCAGATTAGAGACGTTGATAGATTTTTTGTAGCTATGGGCTCGTATTTTTTGCTTTTCCAGGTTGATTTAATCATCGCTGACGATTCCGCTGTCTCCATTGAAGCTAAACAATCTTTTTCGGAGTTTTCTAGGGGTTTCACCATGCAGCAGAGAGCCGTTACGCAAACTTCGAGTTCGCAATGCAGAATTGTCAAAACATTCGAAGATATTTTGACGAAAGCTCGCTTGCTGCAAATACCTGTCTACACTCCGGCAATATTTCGAGATCGAATTCGCGATCAAGTTTCTCAACACGAGCTGTGCCAGAAAACTATTTCTTCAGGGAGGTTTGCCGAAGAAGATCGGAATTTGACCCCACCGGCCGTTGTTGTTACGGATGCCCAGCATTTGCTGAGACCAATCTTCAAAGATAACATTGATGTCGTCGACATTTTTGCAAACCCAAGGGCTAATAATAACGATGAAAAAAATCGTCAAAAGCCTGACGGCAAAGAAAAACGGAAAGGTCGGTGTGAAAACTGTCGCGAAGCCTACGACGACTTTAATCAGCACATAACATTAAGCCAAAAGCACCAAGATTTCGTTTCGAATAAAAAAAATTTTACTGAAATCGACCAAATCATTTCAACTCTTCCGACGCTAGACAGCGCCCTAAATGAAGCGACTCAAAAGGCTACCGCTCCTATGACACATCATGACACGAAAAAACCGGATTCGAAAGCACTACCTAACATATTTCAGCAAAATGACGGTGATAGACGCCAAGCCGCATCGCTTGGCGAAAATCGTCAGTCTGCTCGCAAATACGTCGACACCGAGTCCAAAAAAGTGAGTTTCGTTTAATGATCTCAAAATAGCTAGCTGCATGCAACTCAATTGCTGTAGAGAAGTTCTTAAAAGGTGGTCCACCTAAACTACAGACACAACTGAAGCAGCTCTCTCAGTCTGTTTGGGGCTTTGACTTTTATAAGGTGGTCCACCTAACCTACAGAAACAACTGAAGCAGCTTTCTCAGTCTGTTTGGGGCTTTGACTCTTAAAAGGTGGTCCACCTAACCTACAGACACAACTGAAGCAGCTCTCTCAGTCTGTTTGAGGGTCACACGGATACACGGCAGCGGTTTTGAATTTAAGCTTCCGACTTTGACTTGTCTTTTTATTCTCTAATTTCCTAGGAGCCTGAGGTCGAATTTCGTTCCCGCCAAATCGAACGCACTGGTGCCTCAAAAAGAGGGCGGAAATCGCGAAGCCGTTCGCGCTCTGCATCACGCCTTGATGAAGGCGCTCAGTCGCACAACGCTACCGCGGATGCAGGCGCTACTCCAGCCTCGAAGAAGGCCGCATCGCCTGGTGAAAATCGTCGGTCTACTCGCAAATACGTCGACACCGAGTCCAGAAAAGTGAGTTTCGCTTGATGATCTCAAAGTAGCTAGCTGCAACTCAATTGCTGTAGAGAAGCTGGTCCACCTAACCTACAGAACAGACGCAACTGAAGCAGCTCTCTCAGTCTGTTTGGGGCTTTGACTCTTGGAAGGTGGTCCACCTAACCTACAGACACAACTGAAGCAGCTTTCTCAGTCTGTTTGGGGCTTTGACTTTTATAAGGTGGTCCACCTAACCTACAGACACAACTGAAGCAGCTCTCTCAGTCTGTTTGGGGCTTTGACTTTTATAAGGTGGTCCACCTAACCTACAGACACAACTGAAGCAGCTCTCTCAGTCTGTTTGGGGCTTTGACTTTTATAAGGTGGTCCACCTAACCTACAGACACAACTGAAGCAGCTCTCTCAGTCTGTTTGGGGCTTTGACTTTTATAAGGTGGTCCACCTAACCTACAGACACAACTGAAGCAGCTCTCTCAGTCTGTTTGGGGCTTTGACTCTTAAAAGTGGTCCACCTAACCTACAGACACAACTGAAGCAGCTCTCTCAGTCTGTTTGGGGCTTTGACTTTTATAAGGTGGTCCACCTAACCTACAGACACAACTGAAGCAGCTCTCTCAGTCTGTTTGGGGCTTTGGCTCTCAGAGCTGTCTTGAAAGTTTAGTGCGGGAATGTTTCCGTTTCTTGGAATGCAATCAGAACAGATTCTTAGAAAGCGAGCTGGTCCACCATGAGATCAGAACGTCTGCACTGTGTAAATGAATGGTCTCAAGGCATTCCGACTCAGATTATCGCCTAGTAGTGCTGTAGAGAAGGTGGTCCACCTAACCTACAGACACAACTGAAGCAGCTCTCTCAGTCTGTTTGGGGCTTTGACTCTTAAAAGGTGGTCCACCTAACCTACAGACATCAACTGAAGCAGCTCTCTCAGTCTGTTTGGGGCTTTGACTCTTAAAAGGTGGTCCACCTAACCTACAGACACAACTGAAGCAGCTCTCTCAGTCTGTTTGGGGCTTTGACTCTTGGAAGGTGGTCCACCTAACCTACAGACACAACTGAAGCAGCTCTCTCAGTCTGTTTGGGGCTTTGACTTTTATAAGGTGGTCCACCTAACCTACAGACACAACTGAAGCAGCTCTCTCAGTCTGTTTGAGGGTCACACGGATACACGGCAGCGGTTTTGAATTTAAGCTTCCGACTTTGACTTGTCTTTTTATTCTCTAACTTCCTAGGAGCCTGAGGTCGAATTTCGTTCCCGCCAAATCGAACGCACTGGTGCCTCAAAAAGAGGGCGGAAATCGCGAAGCCGTTCGCGCTCTGCATCACGCCTTGATGAAGGCGCTCAGTCGCACAACGCTACCGCGGATGCAGGCGCTACTCCAGCCTCGAAGAAGGCCGCATCGCCTGGTGAAAATCGTCGGTCTACTGGCAAATCCGTCGACACCGAGTCCAGAAAAGTGAGTTTCGCTTGATGATCTCAAAGTAGCTAGCTGCAACTCAATTGCTGTAGAGAAGCTGGTCCACCTAACCTACAGAACAGACACAACTGAAGCAGCTCTCTCAGTCTGTTTGGGGCTTTGACTCTTAAAAGGTGGTCCACCTAACCTACAGACACAACTGAAGCAGCTCTCTCAGTCTGTTTGGGGCTTTGACTCTTGGAAGGTGGTCCACCTAACCTACAGACACAACTAAAGCAGCTCTCTCAGTCTGTTTGGGGCTTTGGCTCTCAGAGCTGTCTTGAAAGTTTAGTGCGGGAATGTTTCCGTTTCTTGGAATGCAATCAGAACAGATTCTTAGAAAGCGAGCTGGTCCACCATGAGATCAGAACGTCTGCACTGTCTAAATGAAGGGTGTCTAAACGTTTTGACTTAGATTATCGCGTTGTAGTGCTTCAGAGAATTGACTTATTGACTTTTCAGGAAAAATGAGCTAATGAGTATATCTAAGCTATGTAACTTGCTGTTTATTTTTCAGGTTTGCGATAGAGACGGCGATGCTACCAAAGCAAGGATAGACGTTGCTTTTGATTTAGTAGATGATGATTCGTTTGTGGACAAAAATCTTACGGTAGTAGACGATATTCTTGGTGGAAGGTTGCACTCAGCTTTAAGGGACATTGCAAATACGAGTATACTACCTGAGGACGCTGAACTCGAGGAAGAAGATGGTGATGAAGATTATTATTTGGAGGAAGTCTGGTCTGATGATTTAGTTCCGTCCCAAGCGAAACTTAAGCATGAGAAGAAGAGGCATTGCTGCCTCTTTTGCGGAGAAATGTTTTCGAAGATCAGAAGGCATCTTATTCGGGCACACTCGAAGGAAATGTGTGTACAGCGCGCCCTCGCATTTAATCCTAAGTCTGATAGTAAGTTTTTGAAATAAGTTTTTTATGTAGGTCCTCATAGTAGTATTTAGTTTGTCTGAAAATAATTATCTGTTCATATTTTTTTCAGAATATGACCAGGAATTTGATCGCTTGCGCTTTCGAGGAGATTACGAACATAACATAAAAGTTATGACCCAGGAGAAGGAGGGAGGAATCATTGTGTGTCGCGAAAGAAGTTCTTCGGACATGAAAGATAATGAAGTTTCGTATTTGCCGTGCATTCACTGTTTTGGATTTTTTCGTAAAACTGAGTTAAGCAGGCATGTTCAGCGCTGCCGCTTTGTCGTAAATGTCAGCGATTTGAACAGGCGCACAGAAGCTGTCAGTGCAGGACGCTGCCTTCTCCTTGCATCATGCTTTCCGGCGAAATATCCGTCCAAATTTATTGAACTTATTAATAAAATGAAGGTAGACTCATGTAGCAAAGTAGCTCAATCAGACAAGCTTATAATGGAACTTGGCTACTACGCCTATGAAGGTTTTACATCCGGAAAGACAGGAAAGAAAATTGTAACTGCGAAAATGCGTGAAATGTCGAGATTACTTATGTCAGCTCGTGAAATTATGGGCGATCCCAGCGCTTGTCTTGACGATTTGCTGAAGCCATCATCATTTGATTTAGTTGTTGAGGCGACTCGAAATGTAGCGAAATTTACGGCCCAAGAAGATGCTCAGATTTGCGATTCTTTTTCTATTCCTTCGATGGCACTTAAGTGCGGGTTTTCTCTGAAGCTGGCTGCTGAACTGTCGTTAGTACGTGCCCTGAAATGCGAAATGCCCGAAGTAGCTCAGGAGCGACGCAACTTCATCACTCTGTATGAAACATCATGGAGCCGTAAAATATCTTCGATTGCACTTTTGTCCTTGAAAGAAAGAAAAATTGACAAGGGTCAGACATTGCCGTTAACTAGCGACATTCAGTTAATCACGAAGCACATTAACGAATATTTAAGCCACATCGACACGGAAAAGCTAAAAAGCAGCCCTTCTTACTGGAAAGAGGTGGCCGAATATGTTGCGATTCGTTTGTCTATTTTCAACAAGCGCCGGGCGTCTGAGCCCTTCAAGCTGCGAGTTTCGGCGTGGCAGAAAGCAA
The DNA here is from genome assembly GCA_002269645.1 of Macrostomum lignano. Classification (NCBI taxonomy): domain Eukaryota; kingdom Metazoa; phylum Platyhelminthes; family Macrostomidae; genus Macrostomum; species Macrostomum lignano. The sequence continues at coordinate 581,462 of NIVC01000089.1, read as the reverse complement.
GATCATGCAAAGATGTTGATGATACAACATTATCTGCGCTAAGTGAATTAGAAAAGCAAATGCTTTACCGGTTGACTATCGTTAATGTTCGAGGTAAGAGAGCACAGCGACCGGTTCCTCTGCTAGTTTCGAATGAGATTGCTGAAATTATCGATGAGCTCATTCGCACAAGACACCACGCTTCAAGTCCTTACGTATTCTGCAGTAGTGGAAGTTTGGGATATATATCCCCATTCGTTGCGCGCACAAATGTTGTCTCCAGTTGTCAAGGGCTCCAGTTCCCTGCTCGTCTATCTTCGACCAACCTTCGAAAATACATTGCCACTGTCTCTCAGATCCTTGAAATGAGAGAAAATGAGCTCGGATGGCTCTCCAACCATCTTGGACATAGCCTTAATGTTCACCATAATTTCTATCGATTGCATGAAAACACTATTGAGCTTGCTAAAGTAGGCAAGCTACTTCTGGCTATCGAGGCCGGTAGATTCGACCAGCTTAAAGGCAAAACTATCGAAGAGATTGATGTTAACGACATCGAAATTGACTATGACATTGACGATAAGTCAGATGCAAAAAAAGATGATTTGAACGAATCCGGTGATGTGGAAGCCTCAATAGGCTCACAGGCTCGAGAATTAAAACGTGGTGACCAAAAGAGTCAAGCACCTCCTGAGAATAATGGAGCTCGTATCCAAGCTAAGGAATTTGAGGACGAGTCAATTTATCACGAAGGTTCTGTCGACTTTCGCGGAGCCCCCCTGTCCATCAAGCAAGTCGAAAAAAAGAAGAATCGATTAGCTGTGCTCGACTCAGATGAATATGAAAGCGAAGTAGACAAAGACGATTCAGACTACCAACCGACGAAAAAAACCAGAAAAGTGCAGAAAGCTAGAGCAAACGAAAGGCGGATTCGAAGGACGACTAAGCCAAAGGGTGCGACAGCAACAACGACTAATAACAAAAGCGAGCCAGGACATGGACAAGAGGACCCACAGAAGGACAAAAGCGAGCCAGGACCCGGACAAGAGGACCCACAGAAGGACAAAAGCGAGCCAGGACCCGGACAAGAGGACCCACAGAAGGACAAAAGCGAGCCAGGACCCGGACAAGAGGACCCACAGAAGGACAAAAGCGCTCCTAGTTCGGAAGGTAAGGACAAAATGGGAACTGGGGGGAAGAAAAAAACCAAAGTTGATTTCAGTTACTTCAATCCATTTCAGAAGTCAAGAAAAAACTAATTCAGGAGCACATTGCGTGGAACAAAGACGAAAATGAGGCAATTAACCGCGCGATAGAAAAGATCGAAGACGGCAAAGTACCTGGTTTTGCAGCCCTTGGAGAGCTAAAAGCACGCGAACCTGCACTCCAGTCACGATCGATCCATAAAATAAAAACGAAGTTTTTCAATGAAATGAAAAAACGCGGCATTTTGTGACTAAACGCTTTATGATTGCTAACACTA